>JARHVA010007593.1:222500-325000 GCA_037957365.1 Torreya grandis | reverse complement strand
ATTTAAATATTCATTGGTATGTTTAAGTCATACTTAATTACTTATACAATTATCATGGACATTTGATTAATTTTCATACATGTCTACATCTTTGAATCATTCATTGCATTCATGAAGATAGCATCATGTTCATATTCTTGGTGACCATGTGTGGTGGTCACCCCATAATTCTCCTTGAGGAGTTGGAGATAGTTCATGATTTTTTTCTTGGGTTCATATTTTTTGAATCAGACCAATGTTATATTGCAATAGGATCTTACCTTTACAACCTATTTGAAATGAGATCTCGCTAAAAATTGAAGTTTCCCAATACTTAGAAGATTATTGAAGTAATATGAATGGTATTTAATGCTGGGCTCCTCATCTATGTTGTTATATAGTTGATAGACCACTTCTTATTCTACAATTTTATCTCGGAGATGTCATGATAAGAACAAAAGAGGTACTTTAGTTCCTTCAATATTTTTAATTATGCAATCGGGGTAATAAAATCAATAACCTATATTACCTATGCTTCTTATTATCTTCTTAGATAACCTAAGAAATTGGGTTCCATGAATGGCCTAGTATACATAAGGATAAATCTCCCCATAAATCCATTTGATTTTATTTTTGAAGCTATAGATAGACATGAAAGAATAGTCATCACATATCCTATTATCCAAATTCTACATTGATGGCTACAATAGTTCTCCATATGATTTGTCATCTATGCTATTGACTTCATCAAATAAATATAGCATCATTTAGAAATTTATATTAATTGGCCCTTGCTCAGTATTGAATATCTGAACCATCAATAAAAGGCTTATAATATATCCTAATACAATAATATTTTTTAAAGTCAAGAGAATGTCTAGTAATGGAACCCATTCTAAATGTACATAAGTAATGATGAAAAAACTATATAATATGTTTAAAATGGCCATGGCTATCCTAATATTAGACTTAAATCTAATTATGAAATTGGAAAAAATTTCTACCTTAGGATTTAATATCTAGCCTTTTAGTATCCATTGTTTCAATTTTGTCTATATGATGTTATGATCAAACTATACATTATTCAAGACTTAGTTATAGTCTATCTCAAGAACTAGGAGTCTAAGGTACCTTTTGAATTCCATTCCATAAATATAGATGAGTGAATTCTTCTATTTTCTATGGTGTAGATAGTCTCCAGAGTAAGTACCATTGAAGAGTAAACCACTAAACAAGTCAATACATGACATTACCTCTAGCTTCATTTCTACTTGATAAAGCATAATGGCTTTTATTGGTATCATTCATTGATGTATTGATTCTCATCATGGTAAAACTAGTCTTGGGTAGATTATGGTGCCAAAGACTTTACTACATTCTATAATGTCGAGTAATATAAAAACTTGAAATCGAGGGCACTTTTATCAAATAGGGTGTTGATTTATTTATTATTTATAACATAACAATATTAAAAATGGGAATGAATGTATGTTGGTTTTAAAGAAGAAGACATTTTAGGAATCTAAATTATGTAATTCATTGACAAACTGGTTTGGATGTTTTTTTAGGTTCATCGAAGAAGCTAGGGATTTTGGTCATAGGAAGGTTTAAAATTTCAATGTTCACTAGTACATTCATGGCAAAGTGACTTACCTTTTGATTATATTTTTCATATTTTTCCCAAAGTCAATGCCTTGAATGTTTAATTTATAAGACTTTAATAGGAATAATGGCATTTAATATCATTATTATTTAGAATTAAATTCACCAGTCATATTTGGTAGGTTCATTTATCTACCATGTGGAATTTTTTCATTCATCACATATGTATAGTCATCCTATTTGAGATAGGTGTCAATTTATTGTTTACTAGACTCTTTATTTTGATGTCAAACTTATATACGAATATTTTGGCATTACATATCCTAGAATATGACACTTGTCTATTTATCACTTACATATTTATGTTTATAACCTTGTTTTGTATGTTTTTGGGGTAGTGAGTTAATTGATATAGCCATGTAGAGCAATCTCGACAGTATAGGAAATCAAGACATTGACTATTTGAATATATTAAACTATGTGCATCCATAAGAATGTTATAGGCTAACAATATGTCAATGTGTGGGATTGTGTTGGAGCCTCATAAAATTATATATTTGGAGCAAAAATATGACTAAGCCATTAGCTTCATAATTCTTCTTTAAATCTCTAGGTTAGTAAAAATGTGCCTATTGTCAAGTTCTAAGAGATTAAAATCTTTGGAATGTTAAACTATAGGGCCTCAAAGCCATGATATATTGTTTAATACATTTAGAGTATTGGGTTAATATAATTATACCACTTTTCAAGTTCTCAAAGATCATAGCCTTGGAACCATTAAGCCATTAACATTATTTTTAACTTCTATTCTTCTAGGTTCACATAATTCTTCCACTTGTTAGGTTCTTATAGATTAATGACTTGAAACAATTATAATTTTATTTAAATATGAAGTGTTATACGTAACATATTAATTCCACTTATCAATGTCTTCAATCTCAGAGACTTTTAATACTTAAGAAAAGTGAAGGCTAAAGGCCCCAGGTAATGTAAGAACAACACCTATCAAATTCTTAAATAAATAAAGTATGGCCTAATAGTGAATGATTTTCAAGTATTTTTCAAGAGCCATAGGAACCTATGAAGAAAATATAACACTAGGACAATAAATATTTATTTGATTAGTCTAAACAAATCATAAATTAAATAATGAGAACCCGTGTTTTAATGAATCAACATTCAAGTTTTGATTTTCATAATTGTGGACTCTGTAAATTTAGGCTTCTAAGATAACCTTAGACTTGTTCAAATTGAAATTGGTGTCATGTATTTATAAGGATTAGAGGACATTTAAGAAGGATATTCAAACAATAGTGGGTCCCCATTAATGTTTTTAAAATGGGTGTGTGTGTGTGTTTTAGGAAACAACAAATGGGGACTCAGTGGGAAATGCATCATAACAAGACTTTAGTCCCAATGAGAAAAAATAATAAAATATTTGCCTATAAATATACTCTTACTTCCTCATGAAGCATACCAACCCTTTTCACTCCTTGGATATGTGTGTGATATTGTGAATTCAATTATTCTTTATAAAGAGAGTTTTGACAAAGTTATGGATAAACATTGCATGTTCCCTTTTGAATTTAAATATTGTAACAAAATATTAAGGGAAGCTTGAGATTTTCTCTAGTATTAGATAAGAATTTATATCCCCAATAGATATACCTTTGATTCCACTCAAATAATTTCTCTACTTATAACTAGATGTCTATATCCCTAATATAAATTAATTGAATCATCCATCATCTATCAGTTTCTACGATGATTTTTTTGAAACACGAATAGAAGAAAGGTTGGGAACCACCATTGGCTATGTGTATGTATAATAAAATTTACTTTGATCAATACATCCCTAGTAGTGTTCATCCATGTCTATGTTTATTATCTCCCATCCAATCTTTAGCATGTAATAGTGTAGATGATCTTATATTCTACTTTTTTTGAGTATTAGATTAAATACCAAAGGTTTAGTAAACTTGTTTAATCGATGAAGCATATAATTTAGTCATAACACATACCTCAATCCTAAAAGATCCATTACCACCAAAATAAATCCTTGTGAAAACCAATAGTTCTTCATTTTATATCATTCCCTTATTTTCATAAGTCTTTTCTAAGATTAGTATAGAAAATTTGTAGGTTTATTTTTTAATTTTATAAAACTAATATATAAATCATAACATTGAATCTACTAAAAGTAAATATAAAAATCAAGAAACAAAAATCTAAGAAAGTAATAAATATATTCTAGGAGTTAATAAATTTATTTTATAGAGGAGGAAATTTATTGTACTCCTAAATATACACATAAGCATCTCTAGTTGAATCACCCATGAATTAGTGTTTCAAAAACTATCTATTAAATGCAAAGGCAATACTATTAGCTTGTAGGTCCCTCAAATAGAAGGCATTGTTACCTAGTATGTAAAAAATATGATAGGGTCCAATACTTATAGAAGTGAACTTTTCATGTTATCCTATTTTCTCAAGTGATTTATCCCATACTTTCATGAGGTTTGAAATATTGAAAGAATTTATCTTATATCTCTTGTTATATATGTTATTTTATGATTATGTAGCACTTTAGTCTTCTACACTTGGATGACACGTACCTTGGTTGTTCCTCTCAATTACACAGTCTCCTATCTTCTACAAGCCTTACATCTTTTCTATTTTTTGCTCCTTTATCTATATCATAGTCATAATAATCTTATATTTATGACACATACATTGTATCTTTCTCAAAATTCTTAAAATTAACTTATCTTGCATCTTTTCAATTCTAAAAATGTACTTGTTCTCCCACTCCAAAGACACTAATGTTTGGGTTAGATAGTACTATCAATGTTACTCTTTGATCTTGATGAAAGTATCCATTATCATAAACTTATCCAATTTTCAAATGAAACATATCCTAATAGTGATCCTAAGTTTTTTAATTCAATATATTACTCTAAATGTGTTGATATAAGTACAAGATAAATCCTCATTCCTTCCTTACCTATGAATACTTAAAAATGACCAAATAGACCAAGAGACTTATCAAAATAACTGTATTAAGGATTTAATTGATAAAAGTTTCCCTCATTACAAACTTGTCATAAGGATTGCACATCTACAGGTTTGAAGTACTAGAGGAGAAGCCCAAGAACCTGATTTGCTAAGTTACAAGCTTTGTCACTAATATACTTGATATACACACATTGCATGACTCACACACAAACCAAAACATAGGTGAGAAATAAATTAGTCTGAGGCAATATATAAATTATTGGCTATGTAATCATCATCCTTTGACATCTGGGTAGTAGGGCCAGCTCAACATTATATGCCCACTAACCCATTTTTCCCCAAGGTCACAATGGATATGGAAATCTAGGGTTTTTCCATTTCATAATGAGAAATAATCCATGACTGAGATTTTAATACAGTAGATTGAATGCAAATTAAAACATAGAAGAATATAATTTGTTGCATCCTATTTCACTAGATATTCCATATATGACAATATCATTAGACTTAGATAGTAGTGTTAACATAACTGTCCAGTGCTAACATAAATGCCCATATAACTAGAGACACCACCTTTAGAATCTAAAAATTATTCTTGAACTGTATTTCTTCCTAATTTCATCTTGTTTTATATTCAAAATTACGTTAGCATTAGATCAAACTAAGAACTCTCTTCTTTGTCATTTTTAAATCTACCACAGTTATACTTTCCATATTTAGACTATTTTAGCATAATAAATTCAGACTATGATTATATATATGTTTATAAATTAATTAGATTGTTATAGATCTGATTATCAAACTTTTTACATTTAATCTATATATCATTAACCCTATGGATAAAATGAAAAATCACCACAAACTATTTCATTTTAAAATTAAACATTTGGTGAACCCAAAATTTATGAATACAAATTTTTTTTTCTAGGGTTTTAGGTTGATATTCTTTTATTTTTAATTTTTTACTTTTATTATTTTTAATACAACCTAGTCATAACCCTAGATTTAGGGACATGTCTACTGAACATATTAAACTTAGCCTCAACCCATATAAGATTTGTCAAATAATTGAGGGATCTCATACATTGGATCATGATGATGCCCATGTTGACAATGATAAAAATGACTATAGGGTTATAATAATATAAGTTTATAATAATGAAAACAAGGAATCACATTAAAATGAACAAGTATACCGTGATCAAATATATGAAATTACTTTATTTTAAGGCCTCATTTGAAAACATCCCAAAAATATTTATAAGATAATAAAAACTATACTTGAAGACACAAATTCCAAAATTTGAGTGGATACATCCCTCCACTTAAACAAACTAAAACTAAATACATATAATAGGGGTATTGATTATGTGTTTAAGCATTGATCCCTGAAAGTAATATTGATACATTTATTATGGAATTACTTATTATTTAAACACCAATAATGATTTCAATGCCTATTACTACTCAAAACATGTTTTCATCCCCTTTGGTTGCTACTCAACTTGTTAATCTAGCTCCCACTTGGCATAAAATTAAATCATTCATTAAAGTTATAAAAAGCTTGGAAGATAAGATTAAAAACATTGAACAATTTTTTTTTATATCCCCTCATGTTATGGATTTAAAAGATGTGTTTCATAACCCTATTTCACTTGAAATAGATTTGTACCATTTGAAAATTGGATTTATTGCACCTAAGTTCATATTCTATGATGGAAAGGGTGATCCTAGACAACATATTCAAACCTTTTATTTGTCATGACTTGTGTATGATTATAACGCTAAAATTTTGACCAAATTACTCCTAAAAAGTCTTAAGTATGTTGCTTTGAGGTGGTTGTATAATATACCACTCCAATTGTAAAAGCATTCAAACCTATTGCATACCAGATTTTATCATAATTTTCCATTAACATTTATGAAAAGTTTTCCTATGCCAAAATTTACAAAATCAAATAAGGAACTAATGAACCTAGTAATGATTATATCTTGAGATATAATAACATGCTAGCCAAAATGACCAATCTTATGGTAAACAAATAATTTCAAGACATATTCAACTAAAGTTTGCTTGTTCCTTTACATGATTTCATTGTCTTTAATAAGTTTCAATCTTTTAATGATTTATTTCATGTTTTTAAGGACCATGAAATGACACTTATATATGTGAATAAGATTATGTATGTTATAAATACACCAGCTACATCTAAATCTAAAAAAAATAATAATACCAGAACCTACTTATAAGGTAAAACCTCCTAATCCTAAAAAATAAAAAATGACGAAAATTAACAAAGTTGCACCATAGCCTAATCATCTTGTCTTATTTAATACAACAAGAGGGAAATTTACACATTTACTTGAGTGCCCAACTACATTACTCCTACAGTTACTAGAGTGTTAACTTATATATATCCCTCATCTCATTGAGGTTAAAATGAGTAGACCTCTATTTAGAGGATATGATACAAATACTTATTATGATTATCATCAAGGACTAATACATTATATTCATATATAATTTAATTTGAAGCACAAGATCCCATATATTATCTATGACCAAAATATTTCATTAAAAAATACATTAAAGGAAACAGGTTCACAAGCTAGAAATCACCATAAACAAAAATATTAAAATAGCATTTATAAGACCATTTAAAAAAAGAACGTAAAGACCAAATGGCATATAATTCATATCCTCTTTCATAATATTATACATACCCACTAGATGGGATTATTGGTAATTACACACAACGTATACCTCCTATGATTTAGAGAGCTTCTATTTCCTTTGATGACAATGAAATTAATGATGATAAATATGATCTTCATTACCTATTCATTATAGCATACAATGATAGACACCCCATACATAGTGTTATGATTGATCGTGGTATATGTGAAAATATTTGAACCATGACATTAATTTTTTAGTTTAATTATACTCATCATGATTTGCAACCCTCTATCAAATATGATATATCATTCTATGGGACCTCCCATAAGGTTCTTAGTGAGATTGACTTGTTTTTATAGGTTGGTCTCAAACATGTGGTTACTAACTTTTTAATTATCACTACCACAAACATCTTATTGATTTTTTTAGGAAGACCTTGGATATGCACTCTTTGAGTAGTATCTTCTACTGTGCATTGGTGTGTGAAAATATTCATGCCACTAAAGTAATTACAATTTATGGAATTCATTATGAGAATCTTATTAAACATAATAAACTTATACCCATATAACTAACTATCAATCCTACTAATCCTAATCCGATGCAAAAGGATAAGCAATACTCAATCTCTTTTAATAGGTGGCCAATATATTAGAGACTATTACATCAGAGACATATAGTGAATTCCAATTATCCCAATCTTCTACTACACACCATGTTCAAATATCTAGAACAAATACACATTTTACTCTTACTACTCTAATTAATAATAAAGAAACACTGAGTGATGGGTTCTAGAAACCCTTACTCTCACTAATCCTACTATTAATTCATGACCAAAAAGTACTATTTTACATATGCATAGCACCATAAGTACCACAATGATATATATTAGACCTATATATTATTTTCAGACACATACATGGGTTATTACAATATATTTATAGTGGATATATATATATGACCATCATTTGGATGGTTTCATAAGATGATCTTTCCTATATACAAAATACCAAAAAAATAAAAAAAATTGAAAAAACACAAGTAATAATAGCACTTACATATTTTTTAGGATCCTTGGGATCGATGCATTACTTCCATATTGATATACCACATACTTAGTTACTCCTACATGCACATATATGTCATTATTGTACATTGGGTGTGATATAGGAATACACCTATACATGATGTACTCATATTTGGATATTGGGATTTCCTTCTACTCATGTCATGTGGAAATTAGGGGTATCCACTTCTTTGATATTGATACATATAGGTTATATGATTTGATGATTAATATACACTATCATGTTTGAGATTACATATGTACTTAAACATACCTATTATCCAAGATTCTTTCTTACATGGGGTAGTTCATATGCTATATACTTGACATAAATTTTTAATGCATTAGATATATAGGCCAATATGACATGTTTATGTTATATTATTATGTTCAACTTTATACACTTGTTTGAGTGTTTTATCTTTCCTAGTCGAGCATTTGCATATGATCCTTGACATGTTTTCATTTACAATTACATTATGTAATTGTTTATGGTATGGACATTTGAATATTCCACTCTTGATTTCATTAAAATTCAAATAAGTAATGTACCTTTGATTGTGTGGAACTCAAACATGCCCCTTATTTGTGGTCTCTTTATACTATTGATTTTGGACTTAACTTTGAGTGCTATTGTGTGTGTGTTTGTTTTCTTATAAAGATTGTACTATAACTATATAGATGTTGCCATGATATTTATCATGACTATTGGTCCCACACATGATTACATTGGTTATATGTACTTAATGATAAATTTACGTGGATATTTTATCTTCTTTATGTTACATGGTTACATTCACATATTTTACAATTGTCTTACACTTTTTAGGTGAGGTAACTTCCTTTAACTATTTTTACCTCACCTAAAATGGAGCGGGGGGAGGGGGGGGGGAGCATGGAATAATAGTGGGGGTATTATTAAAAATCATGATATCCACACTTGGCATAATTCTTATATTTATTAGGGGCATCCTTTGGAAGTATGTTCTCTACACTCATTCAATATTTGGTACATCTACTAGTTTATAGATTTAGTTGGGAAACATCATAAGATCATGAATTCCACACATTAAAAATATTAATATTTAATGGGGGAATGTTTTGGAGTCATGTTATCTAGATTTATTCAGTATGTGGTGTTTATATGAATTCACATATTTAGTGGGGACATGATTTAGAAGCATGTGATCGACACCTATTTAGTATTCAACATATTTGGTTTACATTAGGGGAATGTTTTATAAACATGTCCTAAAAATTGTTATATATATCAATTTTCAAATTTCTCCATATATAGTGGGGGCATGCTTTGGAAACATGTCTTCCACGCTTATATATTTATTTAAATTGACCAAAACACACAATTATATGATTCAAATTCAAAGTTGTGGCATAATCCTATACATTGGTACTATTGTATACATTGTTTTATTATGTGACATATATAAAGAGCATATTATATGCAACATGTGCCTCATATTTTAAAATCTAAATTAGTTTTAGATTCTAAATTTATTGCATGTATTCATAGCATGCTAAATTTTATGGACCATATTGAATGAATCTACTACAGTAGTTGGTTCACCTTTCAGTATGGTTATGGTGATTAAATCACTTGATATTTCCAATTTTTAAGGTTGTAATTCATATTCCAACTTCACTAAGTTATAAGTATCATTGGTTTACATGGTTGAGATAATCTCAACTAATAGGTGGTAGTTCACTTTTGATCCAAAGTTGGAGGCATGTGCCTATATATATATATCATTGTATATATTAACTTGAAATATTTTTATATATTTATCCCAATATTATTATTATATCTTTCAAATGATAATTTTTTTGCCAAAAAACTTAATAATATGCAAGGTAGTTACATTGACACATAAGTGTACTCCTAAACCTTTATCTTTCAAATTCAATCTATCACAAGTAATTTTAATTCATATTATATGCACTGATTTTATACTATAACATGTTATTAGTTGTAGGTTAGTCACCAAAAAAGCACTCAAATTCAACTCAAATAAATATAAGGTGTGCATACACACTCAGGTACTTATTCCTTACCTTTGAATTAGCTATTTCATTACTATATTAAGGTGGGGGGGGGATTTGTATGATATTTCCTAATTATGTAGAACATAGTCTTGTACACTTGGAAAAGTTAGACCTTGGCTATTCCTCTTAATTATACACTCTCCTTACTTTTGCAATCCTCACATATACTCTATCTTTTGCCCCTTGGCCTATCTCTTAGTATGAACAATCTTATATTGATGACACAAACATTATATCTTACCTGGAATGCTTAAAATGTGCTTATCTTCTATCTTTGTAAGTTTTGAACCTGTACCTATTCTCCTACTCCCTAGACGCTAATGTCTAGGTAGACAAGAATGCTGACATTATTATCCTATCCTAACGCAATTGTCTAGTGCACCAAAGCCATATAATTTGTAAATGAAATGTATCCTAATGGTTGATCTAAGTCATTTAATGCTAGTTAATATTCCAAAGTAATTGATAAAAATATAAGATCAACACTCATTCATTTCTCACCTATAAATACGTAGAAAATACCAAAGATACCAAAGCACTTATCAAAATCACTCAACTAATCAAAACTTAACTATTTATAAACCAATCATACGGACTACACATCCAAAGGTATAAATTACTAAAGAAATATCCTAAGAGCCTAATTTTTCAAGTTATAAGTTAGGTCACTATTGTACTTTCTTTACACACTATATGATTCATACATAAGCTAACACATAGGGGATAAATACATTAGTATGAGGCCTTTTTGAGATTATTTTCTATGTAGGTATCTTACTTTGATAATAGTTTCATTGGGGTTATCTCGACATTATATGCAAACTAACCTATTTTAACCCATTGTCACATTGAAGATGGAAAGATAGAGTTTTTCCATTTCATAAGGAGAAATAGTCCATGACCCAAATATTAATATACTAGAGTGAAAGCAAAGCAAAACCTATAAACATCCTAGTGGTCACGTATTATTTTAATAGATATTCCATACAAGACACTATCATAAGGATTAAATAGTAGTATTAATATAATGAACGTGGGCTGATACAAATATCTAGATACCTAGAGACACCAGATCCAAAATCTAAGAACTATTCAAAGATATTCTTTGATCCAAGGGATTTCCCATTGAAGATTTTGATCAATTACTAGCAATATCTAATTATTTTTTTGAATTTAGGTGGGGAATTATCTAACCATAATAACACACCTCCACCTACAACATTTATAATTAATTTTGAAAAATTGCTACAAATAAAATATATTTCAATATATTTATTACTTACTAATAAATATATTTTTATTAAAATATTTATATATTTTAATATGTTCATTAAAGATTAAAAAATATATTTTAATTAAATATTTATTCACTTTTATAAAACAAAAAGAAAAGAAAAGAAAAGAAAAAATGAAAATCCATAGCATTTATAATGATTATCTTTAAAGAAAGATTAAATGCATTATTTAATAAATTATAAGATGTTCACTTTTAAAAATGAAAAGGAATGAGGGTTATCACTTTTAATGCATGTAGTTGGTTATAGATAGCACATGGCATATATCTTAATTCCTATCAAGAAAATAGACATTAGAATCTTGAATATTGTCTTTAAAAGAAAGGCATGGCAATTTAAACATTGCATGTTATTAAACTCAAGTCCTTGGTGATGTGTTGGAATCTTTACCAAGAATTATAAATATTGAATCTTGTTTATATAAGTCTTGATTCCTGATCTTGGAATATTGAATGTAATAAAGAAAGAATACACATGTCATTCTTAAAGTTCTGGATCTCGGGTAATAATATGGTGTGGAACCATTCACCATTTTGGGTATTAATTATCCATTTATGTGGGGAAGTTTAATTATTAAATAGATTGGATAATCAATAGCACTAATCTTATGCCATTATCCATGCCTAAATACATGCATATCCTTCTTCTATTTAGTTCCATTTTGGGATTTTGGTTTTGATCAGTTGCAAAGAAAAACTGAATACAAGTAGTAGGAAATCTCATAGAACCAATGTCATGCTATCAAAATGATAAAAATCCCAATTCAGGGTAATTTTTAGTACCAAATGTAAATTTGTTGTCACCCATTGAGAAATATATAATTAAGGGTTATTTTACAAATGTAGTAATAATATTTTCATAGAGAAGTAGTGGATTTGCATGGAGGAAATGACATATAGAAATATTTGGATACAAAGGCAACATAACCTCTAGGAGGTTTCTTTTGTTGCAATAGATATCTTATACAAAAATGAATTATTTATTCAGAGAGAATTTTGTAAATATTATTAAAGAGTTTTAACAATATAGGATCACTCATAGAGTGGACCTAGGGATGTAGCCATTTGGTGAACCTCATAAACAATCTTATGTGTTATATTTTATTTTTAATTTCCTCTCTATGATTAGAAATCCTTTCAATTCCATTTATTAAAATCATGGAAGTTTTAGGATTTAGTTTCTAGATTTATTAAAAGAAAAAATTGAAAATTAAAATATTTCATTTTAATTTAAATTAGATCCAAGAAAACTATAAAAGTTTTTATAACTTGGATTTTTGGATCAGTTTTTGTATCAAAGCCTGTGATCAAGGCTATTTAACACATTGTTTGGCAATTATAATAGTCTTGTATGTTAACCAAGTCTTGATCAAGACATGGTAAAGGGGAACTTGCAGTGTTTGATCCTAAAATTGGTGCAAGATGTGAAAGCTAATAGTCAAATATGGGAGCAAACATGTCTAAGGCTGAATTCTAGTGTGATTTCTTCAACATGAAAAATATGGTTGAAGAAATGTATGAGGAACACAAAAGTGGGAAAGAAGCAAAGGAAGATCAAGATAAAAGTGAATAAATTCTTCTTTCATATTCTCCTTCCAAAAATTCCTCTTTTATAGACGGTGAAACTGTCCCACATTTAAAATTAGATGTTAAATTTGATTTGATAATTTATAATGGTGAGCTTAGTGCAGAGAAAATAGATAATTGGGTCAATAAAATTGAGATATATTTTAGAATTTAGAATATTCTTAGTGAGGAAGCCAAGATTCAGTTGGTTAGTCTCTGTATGGGTGGCACAACACTCATCTGGTGGGAGAGTAATATTCAAGAAGACCTCAATGAACATGGTAAGGTAATCTCTTCATAAAATGATTTTGTTTCTAAATTGAGAAAGTAGTATTAGCCTTTGGGTTATATGCAGCAAGCTACTATGGATTGGCATAATTCGAGATAGAATAAAGGTTAGAGTGTGTAGGATTATACTAAGGAGTTTAGAAGGAAGGAATTAATGTAGGGCATTCCTGTATATAGTTCAAAAACATTGCTAAAGTATATTGGAGGTTTGCATAGTTATTTGAGACATACTATTCTCATGTTTAATCCTTCTAACCTTAATGAAGTCTATGTGAAATCTAATCACATAGAAGATAGGGGTAAGATGACTAGAAAGGCTATGGAAAGAAATCTCACAAGCTAGTGTAAAATAGAGGAAAAGGTAAAGTAAAGGGTAAGGGTTAGTCTACTTACACACTTAAGAAAGAATAAGGAAAACTTTTCTACAATCATTGAAGGAAGAATAATGATGAGGCTAAGTTTTGGAAACTCCATACATAACTAAAGCTAAAGAGGTTATCGAATAAAAAGGAAAAGAAGGATATTGTTGTAATCCAATAGGACTTGGGATCATATTCTGGTGACGAAACAAAAGTTACTGTTATGGGTCTGCAAGGTTCAAATTCTTCTTCTTCAAACCCAAAACCTTTTATTATTACGTCATATTCTAAAAATAAATATAAATATGTTGAAAGAAAAAGAAATGAGCTTTTCCACATAAGAGTCACATCTAAGCATACTAAAATAGATACTCTTTTTGATAGTGGATCACAAGCTAATCTTATTTATGAATAAGTTGTTAAAAAGTTAGGACTCAAAGATAAACCACATCCAAATCCATATCCTTTAGGATGTGTGTGTGTGATGATTTAAAATTATAAGTCACATAAATATGCACATTTAAGTTTAATATTACTTTCAAATTCACTGATGAAGTAGAGCAAGATGTAGTTCCTTTGGATATTTATGGAAGTCCTTACTTATATGATAGAAAGACAATATTTCATACAGAAGATAAAAAATATGTGCTAGTAAAGGATGGGGTTGAATACATAGTAAGAGATCATCATGTCAAAACCAATTTAACTCTTGTCTCTATAAGACAAATGAAAAGACATGTAAAATTAAGTAAGAGTTTTGTTCTCATGATTGTGAAAGCCAAGGGTAATGAAAATTGAAAGGCCTTAGAGGTTTGTGATCCTAAACATAAATTTGAAATAGAAAAAATATTTATAACTAAAATGGTGCTTTTTAGGAACCAAAAGGTTTATCCCCTAAGAGGGAAATCCAAAATGAGATTCAATTATAGTAGGATATCTCTCTCCCTAATATTGGCATGTATAGGTTGTTAATAGTAGAGAATGAATAAATAAAGAAGCTAGTGATGGATTTACTTGAGAAAGGAGTCATTTGACCGAGTACCTCTCTACACTATTCACCTATTATCTTGGTACCAAAAAAAGATGGTACATGGTAGATGTGCATGGATTTATGAGCTTTGAATACAATCACAGTTAAAAACTGCTACCCTCTTCCTTGTATTGATGATTTATTAGATCAATTGGAAAATGTAAAGTATTTTAATAAGTTAGATTTGAGAAGTGGTTATCAAAAAATAAGAATAAGTGATGGTGATAGTTGTAAAACCACTTTCAAAGCTAAGCAAGGTTTTTTTGACTAGCTTGTTATGCCTTTTGGGCTATCTAATGCACATGCCACATTTATGCAGGTTATGAATGATGTGTTAAGAAAATTTATTGATGATTTTGTAATTGTGCAGTTGGATGACATTTTAATATTTAGTAACACATGGGAAGATCATATTAAACACATCAAGAAAGTCTTAGATACTTTGCAAAATGAGAAATTATTTCTAAAGATGTTCAAATGTGAATTTGCAAAAATATCTTTAGTTTACTTAGGCTATGTTGTAGGGAATGGCTCATTAAAAATAGACCCTACAAAATTTTCAACCATAGTAAATTGGCCAAGGCATAGTAATGCAATATAAGTTAGGCATTTTCTTGGAGCAGTCCTATTTTGAAGAAAATTTATTGCTAACTTCTCTTACATTGCATCTGATTTACATGTTTTAATAAGTGTTAAGAATGTATTTCAATGGGGAGGAAATCATAACTTGAAATAAAAGATAAGTACAACCCCAATTTTTGCACTTCCTGATTTATGGTAATCTTTTGAAATAAAAACTAATGCTAGTGGGTATGCAATGGGGACATTGTTAATGCAAAACCAAAGAGTGGTGTGTTTTCATTCATAAACCTTAACAAGTGCAGTTAAAAGTTATCCTAATTATAATAAATAGTTGTATGCTTTGGTGTAGAGTGTGAAAAAGTGGAAACATTATTTGATGGGAAAAGAGACAATCATCCATATAGATCATCAGTATTTGCAATACATTCAATCACAATCCCAACTATAGAAATTATGACACTTTTTATGGATGAGGTTTTTTTAGTAGTTCTATCTTGTTATAATGTATAAAAAGGGAATGCATAGTAAGGTTCCAGATATGCTTTCTAGGCCTCCTATTGTAAAATCTACTATTTTGCATCATAGTCCCCTTTTTAATGATAGTTATAAGGAACAATATGCTAGAGATTTTGATTTTAAGGATGTCTATGAATATTTGATGAATGGTAAATCAATAGAAGCATTTGACTATCATGTGCATAATTAAATGTTATATCATCTTGGAAAATTTGTATTCCATAGGATGAAAGAGTTCACATGATTAGAGAAGCACACACTTCTCTTATTTTAGGTCATTTTGGCATTGGTAAAATAGTTATACAGTTACAAAGATATTGCTATTGGCCTCGTATGATAGAAAATGTATCTAGATATATTAAAGGTTGTATTATTTATTGCATAAGTGAACCAAGTAACTGGATGCTTGGATTGTATACACCTCTTCTTTTTCCTAACCATCCTTGGGAAAGTATTTCTATGGATTTTTTTGGAGGTTGACCTATGTCATGAAGAAAACATGATTATTTGTATGTGGTTGTGGATAGATTCAACAAAATGTGTATTTTGGTTCCTTGTACTAAATAGGTTACAGGCAAGGATACTGCACATTTATTCTTCAAGAATGTTTGGATCTATTTTGCGTTACCTACTTCTATTATATATGATCATGATGCTTGATTTGTTGGGGATTTTTGGTTATATTTTTAGGATTTGATGGATACCAAGCTAAATAAAAGTACAAACTTTCATCCACAAATTGATGGATAAACAAAAGTTGTCAACCAAATAGTGGTACATTTTCTTAGGGGGAATTGTGTTAAACATCCTAAATTGTGGGATGAACATTTATATTATGTTCAACTTTCTTATAACTATGTTTTGCATTCTTCTATTTTAAAGCCTCCTTTTAAGACTTGTATTGGTTATTTTCCTAAATCTCCTTTCGACTTATCTTTTAAAAATGAATCTAACTTAGTGGTGGATGGAAATAGTGATGCTGAGAAAGCTGAAAAGTTATTTCAGAGAATTTAAATCATTTAAACGACTATTCAAGAATAGTTGGAGAAGATCCAAGCTAAGTATAAGGCTAGGAATTATAAACATAGAGTTTATTATCAATTCAATGTGGGTGATCAAGTTTGGATTCACATCAACAAAAAAAGACTGAAAGGTGAAGGCATAAAATTAAAGCCAATTAAGTATGGTCCTCTCAAGATTTTGGAAAAGACTGGTACAAATGCTTTCTGATTAGATTTGCCTTTTTATATCAAGATTTATTTAATTGTTAATATGGAAAACTTGTAATTTTATGAACCTCCTATGATCATGGATCAAGATGAGGGTATTTAGGTTCCTAATGTTGATGATTTTACTCCTAAATCTCTTCATGAGTTATAGGAAGATGTTATTATTAACAGGAAAACCAAAACTACATGAAGGGGTGATATAGAATATCTTCATATGCATTTGAAAAGGATTCATCCAAATAAGGCAAAATGGATAGAAATTAAGAAAGTGAGGGAAAAATACCCTCACTTGGTTGATAATTAAATTAAATTTTTGGAGGTCCAAAATCTCTCGGTGGTGAGGAATGATCCAAGGGATTTTCCACTGAAGATTTTGATCAGTTATTGGTAATATTTAATTATTGTTGCAAATGTAGGTGGGCCATTATCTAGCCAATAGTACCACACCTCCACCTACAATGTTTATAACTAATTTTGAAAAATTACTACAAAAAAATTATTTTTAAATATTTATATTATTTACTAATAAATATATTTTAATATATTTATTAAAAAATAATAAATATATTTTTTAATTAAATATTTATTCACTTTTAGAAAAAGAAAAAGAAAAAAAAGAAAATCCGTACCTTTTATAAAGATTATCTTTAAGGAAATATTACATGCATTCTCTAATAAAATATAAGATGTCCACTTTTAAAAATGCAAAGGAATGTGGGTTAGCCCTTTTCATGCATGTAGGTGGTTATAAATAACACTGACATGTATCTTAACTCATATCAATAAAATCAATGTTGGAATATTCATTATTGTCTTTGAAAGAAAGGTGTGTCAATTTAAGAATTACATGTTATTAAACTCAAGTCCTTAGTGATGTGTTGGAATCTTTACCAAGAATAATAAATCTTGAATCTTGTTTATATAAGTCTTGATTATTGATCTTGGAATATTTAATGTAGAAAATAAAGAAGACACATGTCATTATTATAGCATTGGATCTTGGGTAATAATATGGCATGGAACCATTCCCCTTTTTGGGCATTAATTATCCATTTATGTGGGGAAGTTTAATTATTTGATGGATTGGATCAACATTGGCACTAATCCTATGCCATCATCCATGCCCATCTACATGCATAGCCTTATAATATTTAATTCCATTTTGGGATTTTAGTTTTGATCGATTGCATAGTAAAACTAAATACAGGTAGCAGGAAATCCCACAGAGCCAATGCCATGCTGTCAAAATTGGAAAAATCCCAATTTGGGGAAATTGTTAGTACCATAGGGAAATTTTTTGTTATCTTTTGAGAAATATTTAACTATGGGTTATTTTACAAGGGTAGTAAAAATATTTTAGTGGAGAAGTAGTGGATTTGCATAGAGTAAATTGTAGATAGAGATATTTGGATACAGAGGTAACAAAATGTGTAGGAGGTTTATTTTGTTGCAATAGATATCTAGTACAAAAATAAATTATTTACTTAGAGAGAATTTTGTAATTAGTCTAAAAGAGTTTTAATAATATCAAAACATTTGTAGAGTGGACCCAATGATGTATCCATTTGGTGAACCTCATAAATAATTTTCTATGTTATATTTTGTTTTTAATTTCCTCTCTGTGATAAAAAATCCTTTCGATTTAATTTATTAAATTTATGGAAGTTTTATAATTTAATTTTTAGATTTATTAAAAGTGGAAATTTTAAATTAAAATATTTCATTTTATTTAAATTTGATCCAAGCAAACTATAAATCTTCTTATAACTTGGATTTTTGGATCATTCTTCTCATCTTTTTTCACCATGTTCCTGATCTATTATTGCATTAACATTAGAACAAGTACTATATTATTTGTAATTTATATATTTAACATAGTTCTAATTTTCATATTTAGACTAATGCATCATAATATATGTTATGTATGTTTATGTCTGAATATGAAATTTAATTAGAATGTTATATATCTAATTATCACCCTTGTGCCATTTCATTTATATATTCTAAACCTTGATCATAAGGTGAAATACATAACCAAAAACTATTTTATTTTAGGGTTAAATACTTGTAAAACGACCTCTTGAATATTTATTTGTGTTTCCTAAATCTATGAAGATCTTTAGTTCTTCCATCTTCCATCTAGACCATATCAAGCAGTCAAGACTGGATTCTTTCATCTTCCCCCCATGCACTCTTGCATCAATTGATAAATTGGGACTATAAAGGTTATTTATAAAATTGGTTTTTTTCCACACATTAACATAAAATGTGAATCCTTGAGGGATTGATTATGTCTTATTAGATCTAAACATAGTGGAAATTTTAGTAGTTGGTGGCATGTGTTTGTGAGAAAATAAATGATGATCTGAGCATACCATTCATCACCAACTACCTGAGTCTCATTGATTTATTTGATACAAATGCATGGATGTATCTAAGTCATGATATGGATGATTACATATCCTCTCACCATCTTAGATGGCTTGATTTCAATATCAAAATCTTGTAAATTGGCCATCCACTTTCCTCTTATTTATCCTAACTCATTATGGTCAAGTGTGATCTTGACAACTGGGTTTGGATTAATGACATATGCCTTGTTTCTCAAAATATAATACTTGGAAATTTTCATATATTTGATTAGTAAATATATTTATCTATCTATCATTGAGTATTTTAACTCAATATCTTTCATATTGGTGCTCATTAAGGTAATTAGATATTCATTATCATCTAACTTTTGTGTTATTAAAATATCTATAGCATGCTCTATGGGAAATGTATAAGTCATTTGTGAAGTCTGGCTTGATTACAACTAGAGTTTTATTAATGGTAATCTTGATGTCTTGGAAATAATTTTTAGTATCTTTTATCCTTTTTATTTTAGCATCTTATTTCAACATGGAATTTAATGGTTTGAAAATATTTAAAATGTATAGATGAATTTCCTTACAAAGTTTATCTTACTAAAGACTCTAATTATTTCATAATGTTAGGAGGCGTCATCTTGAAAATAGCCTGGACTCATTCTTGATTGATGGAGATCCCATATTATATGATGACATGACCTAATAATTTCCATTTAGTGACTCTCAAGATGCTATTCTTTGAATAAAGGGAGATTTCATATCTTATATATCTATCAAATACTCTTTATAGATGGTCTTCATGTTCAAATATATCTTTATAATAAACTAATAATTCATACATATAAATGATGATGAATTTGACAAAAATTCCCTAAAAGACAAAATCCATCACTCACTATATTCACTATTAGGTTGATTCTACATTAATTTGGCCAAAAGAAATCTATTGAATGCAAAAGTTCACCACTTGGTGGTAAAGGTAGTCTTTATTCTGTCTTATACTCCCACAAGAACTTAGTTAGAGCCTAAGAATCCATTTGAAAATGACATCATCTTAGAGCTACTGACCTTATAAATTAACTCATGTAGGGGGAAAAGGATATATATTTTTTTGATGCTTGATTTAGGTTCTTAAATTCAACACATCCTAATTTATCCATTTTTATTCATAACTAGTACTAATTGGCTACCCAAGTAGAATTACAGATTCGAAATACAATCTTTGGATCCATTAGATTCTATACCTTTATTTAGATGAGGGGCTTAATTATTGGATTTACTAGGCTCTATATCAACACGAAAGGTTTGTGCTCTAG
This sequence comes from Torreya grandis, assembly GCA_037957365.1. Classification (NCBI taxonomy): domain Eukaryota; kingdom Viridiplantae; phylum Streptophyta; class Pinopsida; order Cupressales; family Taxaceae; genus Torreya; species Torreya grandis. The sequence goes on along the minus strand of JARHVA010007593.1, from coordinate 304,045 downwards.
ATTTAATAGAATGTTATGTGCAATTAATCTAGGGTCAAATAATTTCAAATCTTCATATGTGTAGGTGATCACCTATATTACTCTATCAATATCCTTTTCAACGTTTTTTTCTCATTTTTAGTGCAACTCAGACCAATATTTACATATTCAAGATGTTGGTCAGTACCCAAATTATCCTTGATAAAATTAGACTCAATTACTTTAAGTTGATCATGATTTTGAGCTTGAATATCTACATTGAAAGCTACATTTAGGAAAATCATCCCTAGAGGCATGTAATTATCCTTTAGCTATACGATACCATCATCTCCTAGGTCTTTAATATGTATGGGTTCAACAACCTTATCATCTATTAGATCAGATTCAAAGGTTAGATAACTACTCATAAATTTCAAAATGTGTTTATTTTCCTCAAGTACTTTGAAGTTTTCCAAAATTTTTTGGATAGAGGGGAAAGGAAAAAACTCCACATAATATTTACATCTCAGATTCTTAGAATGATTCTATATTTGAAATTGAAGATGCTAGTAAATATATTGTATGGTTTTATTCCCTTGGGGTGGCCTGATGTGGAATTCTTCAAAGGATTCAATTAGGTCCTATGCCTAATGTATATACTTCTTCAATTATGTGATTTTGTATTAATATTTAGTTTTGATCTAGTTAAAAACCATCTTTGAATATGTAAATATTTATAACTACTTGATGTTATTATTTAACAAAAATTGTAAGCCTTAGAATAGGGCTTCATATTTAGTTCTATTGTGAGTCTAGGGTAATTATAGTCTATAGGAAACTCTATATTGATACCCATCTGGATCGATCAAGGCTATGCTAACACCTAAACCTTTTTTAAATTTATCTCTATCAAAATAGAGAGACCATAACTGAGTAAGGATTTAAAATTCTTATTCATGATGATCTTGCTTGTTAGTGAATGTGTAAACTCTGACATGTGAAGATGTATATTCAACCTTCTCATTTTTATAATTGTACTTAGCATTAAATTACTTCATATTCCATTCTTTATCTACTAAGATATATTTCGATACTCTTTTACAAGGTAACCACATGTGTGATAAATCTATGGACATGTACTTACTGAATGTCTTTGACCAATTTTGACTTAGTAACATGTCAAGATATTGTAAAATGCCAACAACCAAAATATCTATGTATTTATATACATGTGGATTAGATTCAAGTTGTATGTCTACATTAGTCAACTCTCTAATACATAAGATAAAATATTTATCTAATTGTAGGACAACTCTTTTTGAATTATCTGAGGTCAACCCCAGTTTATTACACACAATTGTAACCATCAAATTAGCTAAGTCACCTATGTCAACCAGGTAATTATGGAAATTTCTTCCTAATATTATAATAGTCAATAAAAAATTTGGTTATTTGGGTTTTTCTTTATATACCATCATGTTTGAATTCATGAATTTCAAATTATCAGTAGATGATAATATAGTTAAGGCTTAAACAATAAATCTTTCTGGTTAGTGATCTAGGCTAGCTCATAAAACCCAATGTTAGCTTTGATCTTGATTATTTCCTAAATAATATTGTACCCTCATATATTGTGTGTCTCTACAATCTATAATCGATCATCACTTTCTGGAGAAGACATATTATTTTTGGCCTTAAAGTATGGGGGAATGGTAACACTATTGTTTATGGGCATTGATGTCATAATATGCTACTTTTTACTTAAACTGTAAATGTTCTTATCAAACTATTAGAAGGAATTGTCATCATAATTACTATCCTTTAGTTAGTTCTCATCCTCTACTAGTAATGGGAAGTCATAGGTCTCCAATACCATTATTGTGCTGGGATGCCCTAGGGTAATAGAGGAATAGTTCTATTGGATTTATAAAACCTTTTTGTTTATCCATTTCCTTATGAAAGATCATAAAGTTAGTGTAGAACTATATGTAGTCAAAATCATCATGTTGTGTTATTTTATGAACCCAAAATTAATTAGGAAGAGACACTTACATGATATCTATTTCTATGACATTCTTATGAGGCTACTGCTATGAATTATTTCTTGACTTGTTAAAAGGCCTATTGTAAGTACGTAATCCAAATATGTAAATGGTATTCTATCCAAAAGTGGTCCTCATGTACTTCTACATGTTCCAAAATTCATTGCTTTATTTTTTTGCCTTACTTTTACCTTTAACTAATTGTAATGTAAAGGTAAAATGTCTAAACTCTAGAATGGAGTGGATTTTGTAGCACCATACCCTGCACATGAATAGTTGTCCTTAGATAATAAGCAATAAATAGATGATTTGATACCAATAAAAACTATATGGTTTCATCAAATAATGGTGAAACCAAAGATAATGCCCTATATCAACTTGCTCCATGATTTGTTATATAATGTTACTTGCTCTATATATTATGTACACCTTATAAAATGGAGTAATGCATGTACATATATGTTTAGAAAGGCATTCAAAAGTAACTTTAGCCTCCTAGGGCCTAATGTATCATATAACCAAGTCTCATTCAATGTATGGCTCAAGCACAACATCATAGATGGAAAAGTAAAATAATGGCTAATAAAAGTCCAGAGATTGAATCCCAAGGGGGTGATTTCTTTCAATTACATCATCAAATTCAATCCTAGGATTTGAATACTCATATTCCTTTTAAATAGATTATATGGTTTTCTAAAAATTACTTATGTACAATTAGAATGGGTCCCATTTTTGGATATTATCCTCACTTTAGAAAATAATGTTTCCTTCGGAGAGTTTCTAAGCTTTAGACTAAAGGTTTAGATACTCAGGATTGATAAAAGGGCAGCTGGTGGAAATTTATATATGATGTCATATTTATTAGATTTAATACTTGTCATATTTAATATAACACATGGATAACTATGGTATCCATAATAGATCATGTGGATAATAGGATTTGTCAAGGCTATTCTTTCATGTTTGTATACATATTTAGAAATGAAATAAAAATAATCATGAGTAAAATTATCCTCATGTATACTAGGACATTCATGGCACTCAAATGCCTAGGATATTTAAGAACTTTAGAAGAAACATAGGTAAAATAGGTAATTATTAGTTTTACCCTTATTGCATAATTATTAGGATTAAATTAACTAGATCACATCCTCTACTCTTACCATGGCATGTCCTAGATAAAATTATAGAAGAGGTGGACCATCAACTATATAATATCATAGATGAGGAGATTTAACTCACAATAATTCCTATTACTTTAATACTCCTCTATGTATTGGGTAACTCTAGTTTATTTTAAGGTCCCTTTTTTACCAAGTTGGGAAGGTAAGATTCCATTATAATCTAATGATGTCCCAATCCAAGGAATGGGATCCTAGGAAAACAATCATGAATTATATCCAACTCCTCAAGAAGAATAGGGAAAGACCATCACATACGATCATTAATAATATGGGCATTATTTTATCTTCATGAATGAATTAGATGACTCATAGATGTGGACATGTGTAAGGAATAGTCAAATGTACATACTAGTTTCAAAATCCATTTAGTATGACCTAGACATAACTAAGGAATAAGAAAATTAAATGTTGGAGAAGGCAGAAATATATTTTATTCATTAGTGGCCTCCATCTCATCCCAAAGAATAAACAAGATAAGAACAACCTATCTCTCCTATAGGGCAAGACACAAATCTAGTAGAGGTCGAGTCCAACTATCAAAGGGAGGAAAAACCCCCATATACTAAAGGAAATACTTATAGGTCTCCTTGGTACCCAATCAACTACACACATCCATAAAATTTAACTACAATTTTGGGCATACCCATTACAATCTAAAAGACAACACCTCCTCCATACAAATATAAAATCACATTCTTTGTGGCACCTCTACCTCCACATATAATGATCACACAAGTCGTTGAGAGTTTTTGAAATCTTATATATTATGTATTTCATTTTTTCCTCATTCTCCTATGATATATAAAGTATGTTCATCTCCATCCATTTCCAAAAATGAGGGGAACTCGTCCTAAACACTTCTTACCACACTAGTTTCATTCCCATCCATATTTCCTTCCACTATTGTTGTTTCATTCTCCATTCCTTCACCACCACTAGTAGCACTAGTTTATACTAGTTTGGATCCTTAAATTATTTTATCATGTACCTCAAATTATATTCCCCATATTAATTTACCAAAAGAGATCCAAATTCATTCCAGACTCCTTTAAGGCTCAACAATTAGATGAAATACAAACATTTAGTCTAGCTACTATATAATAATACCTCGATGTGCAAGGAAAAAAGGAATATGAGCTTGTACATGTGATATCCATAGGGAAATATTCAATATATTAAGAGGAATAATATGTATAAAATTTGAGGGGATTAGATTCTAAATTGGGTGAGGAGAAAGTCCTAGATTGTGAAGAGGCAAAATTAGAAATGCCCAAAGCATTGAGTTTAGGAAGTGCTCAAGAAGAAAAAACTCTGGATGGAGTGCTATAAAAGCATTTTATCACTAAATAAAAAATTAAAAACATAAATGAGGTATTTTATTCTAATATTTTATCTATTTTTAGTGTAAACACTCATGTTACAAATTTACTTTCAGTAATTCTATGGATATAATTATCTAGCTCAGTTGATTCTTCCATTGTTTCAACATTAACACAAATAAATATTCTCAAAAAAGTGGTCTATTTTGAAAATATATTTTAAGTCTTAATTTTTAGAACAATATTGCTACACATGCCAAGATTGTCACATATACATTCAACCGACATAAGAGTTGAAAAACACACATCTTGATTAAATATGTGTCTGAAGTCATTCCATAAAGAGTAACATCACCATGGGAGATAATTGTTTATCCACCACTAAAATTTACAATTTAATAAAGTGCTTCTTTATCACCCCCAATAATAAATCCTCCTTTTATGACTTCTCTTCCCTCTAGCTCTAAATTCTGAAGCCAATGAAAAGAATGACGAGAACTTACTATTTATTAATGGATTAAATCAATACAAGGTAAAAGGGATGAGAAATATAATTTGATCATCACTGAGTTACATGTAATATTTACATGGTTAGAAAAAAGGAGTGGTACCATTAATGGAGTGAGGAAGAGGAAAGTAATGAATATAGATATAAGGAACTAAATTGAGTTTGAGAAAAGGGAATACTTGTTTCCCTAAGATAATAAAGATAAAAGTAATCCCCATTATCCAACTAAATATACATATATATTTTTTATTTTGTGGATTTAGATAGAGAATAATTCAAATAACTATATAGGATCATGGAGGAGGAACAAAAAGTATTGTTGCAGAGATAGCTTATTCATCCCCCTCATGAAATTGTTAATAGTGTATAGAGTGCAACTACTAAGCTGTGCAATATTTTGAATAGTATTTGACTTTCTACAAGAGAGAGTAATATCAAAGGAAAAAGGTGCTAAAAATATTGAAGTATTTAAAATAACATGAAAAAAATCTTAGTTGTTTTGTTTAGTGTTATAGGATTAGTGTATTTAACAATATAAAGATAATGTCTAACAAATATGCAACATTGGCCCTGAGTTATATAAGTACCAAAAGAGATTGTACACTTAAGGAGCATTTATAGATGAAGGTATTAATTAGACATTTCATGAATCATGATAATGATGCCTTGGAAAATTTTAAGGATATGAGAGTCACTGATGTGATAACCTCTATTGAAGAGTTAGTTAAGAGGCCAAATCTTGAAATGTTACTTAGAGAAAATTCAAATAGACTTAAGGAGGAAGTTGAAGGAACATTGTAAAAATATAATGTTGAGATATTGAAGTTTATAAATTTTACAAAGGATAAAGTTATAAAGTTTGAGGACCTTGTTATAGAGTTTTAAGATCTTAGAATTAGAACATACAAAGCTTATGGCTAAAGCAATGAAAACATTTAAAATTTCCTTGCTCAATTTTTACATTATTAACAAAGAGTTAAAATTAATACATGAATTATTTGAGAAATAAAAAGGTAAACAAGTATTTTTTTGGTAAAAAATAAGGATATAATGATCTATAAGTGTTTGCATGTCCTCACAGGGTTTCTAATTCCCTGAATATGTAGTTAAGCATAATTCAGGTGTGTCAGTTGCAATTCCTCATTGAAAGAAAGTGGATACTTAAGTTTATACAGTTGTTACTCAGCCATTTTATTCTACTAGTGGTGCCACATCATCACCCCTATAAATATAATTATGTATTGTAATGTTTCACATCAATTGGAATGTTTTTTCCTAGTTTATTTTACATACATATATTGTATTTTAGTCAAAGAATTATATTTTTATGAAACACTTTTATACATAGATACTTTGAATGATGATTGACACACATTGATATTCATTGAGATGAAAATTTAGATTTCACTTAGATGATGAGGCCTTCCTCTCATCAATACTATATATATTTTTATCCTCCACATCCCAATGGGAGGATAATTTTGTCTATTAAGATTAATAATAAATTCTTTTGGATTATTTTATAGTTATTATTGATGCATAGATATGATTCATCTCCAAACCTATGAATCTTGTAATAATTTATCTCATTATACAATATTAGTATCTTAGTTGTGCATGAGTTTTATTTTCCATAAAATTATTCATATTATTCCATTGCTATTTTAATGCCTTTTGTGTATTAATCATAATCCCCCTTGTAGATGTGAAAATACAATATTAAAATTATGGTAACCTTTGATTGTATATTCTTAGTTTTATTATTTCCTTGGAATATTAAATTTTCATTATTGATGGTGTGCTCATATAAGTTTTCATCAAACATTGGTTCCTAATTTCTTTTCTAACCCCAAGTTCAAGAGTTATCTTAAAAAGGTTTCATCTTGTTTGGTCTATAGGCTTTATTTTTCACCTTACCTTTATTTATTTCTGAGATTATTTTGATCAAACCCACCTTAGGTTAGATACATAATATACACACAAATATCAATTATATTTATATTCATACATAGAAATACCATTTATGGTAAACAATTGATTCATATACTGCTATTCTAAAAATAGGTTGTTTACAAAACCTAATACCTCAAAACTTATGGCTTGGAGTGAATTTATTTCAGTAATCCTAAAATATTTGAGGCAACCCTAGAAGGTTACCTAGTGTTGATAAACACATATCAATATGAATTTATCTTTTGCTATGAGTAGGGGCTAAACCTATGCCTTCTTTTAATAAGAATTACTTAAGTTGCACTAGATATACTTAGAATATTAACATGGTCTACCTATAACACTAAATATATATACACAACTTTAGAATACATATAAATTTTAGGTCTGATAAGGATGTCAAGATAAGACCCTGAGCTCAGTAATACTCTCCAAGTAGATGACCCTATTTTACTCTACATCCAATGCCCCAAACTTGGATAGCTAGTTTGCCATCAAGATCATTGGAGACCTACATGAACCACACAAAAATCCAAAGAAATATATTCCTTCATATTATCCCTTAGGAGGTAGGATTGTATAAGTGCATATCAATTATTTTAAAACTAATTTGGAAATATTTAATATAACCCACCAAGATGTGGAAATCAAACTCTTTACCTTTACTTGGGGTTGGATAAGAAATTAGGAACCAATGTTTGATGAAAAATTATATGAGCACACCATCAATAATGCAAATTTAATATTCTAAGGAAACAATAAAATTGTAAAATTAATCATATACAATCAAAGGTTACTAAATTTTTAATATTGTATTTACACATCTACCAGGGGGATTATGATTAATACATAAAAGGCATTAAAATAAAAAATGACACAATATGAATAATTTTATGCAAAATAAAACTTATGCACAACGAAGATACTAAGATTATATAATGAGATAAATTATGACAAGATATATAGGTTTGGAGATGAATAATATTTTCACAATAATAATAACTATATAAAAATCCAAAAGAATTTACTATTAATATTAATAGACAAAATTCTCCCCCCGTTGGGATGTGGAGGATAAATATATATATAGTATTGACGAGGGGAAGGCCTCATCCTCTAAGTGAAATCTAAATTACATCTCAACAAATATCACTGTGTGCCAATCATCTTTCAAAGCATCTATGTATAATAGTGTTTCATAAAAATATAATTCTTTGACTAAAATATAATATATGTATGAAAAATGAAGTAAGAAAAAACATTCCAACTGATTTGAAACATTCAAATAAATACTTATATTTATATGGGTGATGATGTGGCACTATTAGTAGAATAAAATGGTTGGGTGACAATTTTATAAACTAAAGTGGCACTTTAGTTCCTTGAGGAATCATAATTGACACCCCTGGAGTATGATTGACTACATATTTAGGGAATTAGAAACCCTATGAAGAGATGGAAACACTTGTAGTTCATTGTATGCTTGTTGTTGAACATAAAAATCCTTATTTACCCTTTTTTTGCTCAAATAATACATGTTTTAATTTGAAATCTTTATTATTGATGTAAAAATTGAGTAAAGAAGGTTTAAATATTTTGATTATTTTAGCCATCAAATTTGTATGTTCTAATTCTAAGCTCTTAAAGTCTATAACAAGGTCCTCAACCTTCATCACTTTCTCATTTGTAAAATTTATTAACTTCAATATCTTAGCATTAGTTTTATATAATGTTCCTTCAACTTCTTCCTTAAATATATTTGAATTTTATCTAAGGAGCATTTCATGATTTGGCCTCTTAACTAATTCTCTGATAGAGGTTATCACATTAGTGACCCTCATATCCATCAAATTTTCCAAGGCATCCTTATCATTATTCTTGAAATTTACAATTAATACATTCATCTGTGAATGCTACTTAAGTGTATAATCTATTTTTGTAATTAGATAACTCAGGGCCAATGCTGAATCTTGGATAGACATTATGTTTATATTGTTAAATACACTAATCCTATAACACTAAAAAAAACATCTGAGCCTTTTCTCATGTTATTTTAACTAGTCTCTCATGTAGAAAGTCAAATACTATTCAAAATATTGCACAGCCTAGTCATTGCACTCTATACACTATTAAAAATTTATTGAGGGGGATGAATAATATATATATCTGCAATAATATTTTTTGTTCCTCCTCCTTGCTCCTATATAATTATTTTATTACTTCTTTATCTAAATCCACAAAATAATAAATTATTTTTATGTATATTTAGTTGGATAATGGGGATTAATTTTATATTTATTAGCCAAAAGAAACAAGTATTCCCTTTTCTTAAAATCAATTTATACCCTTGTATCTATATTCATTACTTTCCTCTTCCTTGCCCTATTATTGGTACCACTCTATTTTTCCAACCATGTAAATATTATAGGTAATTCGGTAATAATCAAATTATATCTCTCATCCATTATGTCTTGTATTTATTTAATCCATTATGAAATAATAAGTTCTCCTTATTCTTTTTATTGGCTTGGGAATTTAGGCATAGAGGGTAGAGAAGTATGGGGGTGATAAAGAAGCACTTTTTTGAATTGGAAATTGTAGTGGTGGATAAACAATTATCTCCCATGATGATGCTACTCTCTATGGGGTGACATAAGACATATTTAGTCAAGATGTGTGTTTCTTAACTATTGTGATGGTTAAATGTATATGTGAAAATTATGGAATGTGTAGTAATCTATTTTCAAAAATTAAGACTTAAACATGATTCTCAAAATAGACCATGTTTTTTAGAATCTTTATTTTTGTTAATGTTGAAAGAATGGAATAATCAACTGAGATAGATAATGATATCCTCAGAATAGTTGAAATTAAATTTTTAACATGAGTATTTACACTAGTAATATAAAAACATTAAAATAAACTACCTCATTTATGTTTTAACTTTGTTCTTTAGTGATAACTTTCTTGTCGAGGGATCCAACTAGAGTTTCTTCTTCTTGAGGGCTTCCTAGACTCAATGCTTTAGCCATTTCTAATTTTTCCTCTTCACAATTTGGAACTTTCTTCTCACACAATTCATGATCTCATCCCTTCATCTTTTCTACATATTATTCCTCTTAATATATTGAATACTCCACTACTGATATCACATGTACAAGCTCATATTTTTTTTCCTTCCACATCAAGGTATTATTATATAGTAGCTAAACTAAATGTTTACATTTCATGTAATTTTTGAGCCTCACAGGGGTTTGGAAATAATTTAGCTCTCTTTTCATAAATTAATATGGGTAATATAAGTTAAGGGACATGATATAGTTACTAAAGGATCCAAATCAATAGAAACTACTACTGATGATGGTTGTGAGGGAATGGAGAGTGGAACAACAATAGTGGAAGGAAGTGTGGATGGGAAGGAAACTAGTGTGGTAAGAAGTGTTCGAGAGGAGGTACCCTCAATGGTGGAAATGGATGGAGGTGAACTTACTTGATATATTATAGGGGAATGTGGATCAAATGAAACACATATGATTTAATATTGTGAAAAATCTGAGAGACTTGTGTGATCATTGTAAGTGGAGGTAGAGTTGCCATAAAGAATGTGCACTTATATATATTTTGAGGAGGTGTAGTATTTTCCATTGTAGTCGGTATGCCCAAAATTGTATTACCATTTGATGGATGTGTGTAGGTAGTTGAGGAACAAGGAGACCTATAAGGATTTCCTTTATTATTTGGGGGTTTTCCTCCATTTGATTACTATAATCACCTTCTTTCAGATTTATCTCTTTCCCTATAGGAGAGATAGGTTAGTCTTATCTTGTTGATTCCTTGGGATCAGACAGAGGCCATTAATTATTACAAGATATCTATGTCTTCTCTACAATTTAATTTTCCTATTCCTTAGTTATGTTTGGGTCATACTAAATGGATTTTAAAACTAGCATTTGCATTTGATTATTCCTTACACATGTCCACATCTATGAGTCATATAATTCATTCATGAAGATAACATCATGATCATATTCTTAATGACCATATGTAATGGTGTTTCCCTTCCTCTTGAGGAGTTGGAAATGGTTCATGATTTTTTTCCTAGGGTCCCATTCCTTAGATTGGGACACCGTTAGATTTTAATAGGATCTTACCTTTAAAACTTTATTGAAAATGACCCTTAAAATAAACTAGAGGTACCCAATAATTAGAAGAGTAATGAATTAATAGGACTAATTGTAAGGTCAATCTCCTCATTTATTATATTATATATTTGATGGTCCACTTCGTCTATAATTTTATCTAGGACATGTCATGGTAAGAGTAGAGGATGTTCTCTAGTTATTTCAATATTGGTAATTGTGCAGTACGGGTAAAACTAGTAATTCCCTATTTTACCTGTGCTTCTTCTTAAGTTCCCAAATAACCTATGCATCTGAGTGCCATGAATCACCTAGTATGCTTGAGGATAATTTTACTCAATTTTTTTTTAATTTCATTTCTAAATATGTATATAAACATGAGGGAATATCCTTCATAGATCCTATTATCCACATGCTATACCAATGGATACCATATTTATCCATGTGTTATGTGAACTATGTTAAGGACTACATCTAATAAGTATGACATCATTTATAAATTTCTAGAAGTTGGCCTTTGATAAATCTTAAGTATCTAAACCTTTCATCTAAGGCTTATAAACTCTCCCAAGGTAACAATATTGTCTTAAGTGAGGATAATGCCCACAAATAGGACCCATTCTAATTGTACATAAGTAATGTTTGGAAAACCATATAATCTATTTAAAAGGACCTTGAGTATTCAGATGTTAGGATTGAATTTGATGATGTAATTGGAAGAAACATCCCCCTTGGGATTTAATATTGAAATTTTACTAGCCATTATTTTATTTTTCCATCTATGATGTTGTGCTCTAGCCATACATTGGTTAAGACTTCGTTATATGATACATTAGGCATTGGGAGACTAAAGTTCCTTTTGAATGACTTTCAAATAATATATGTACATAAATTAATTTATTTTATAAGGTATACACAATCTATAGAGCAAGTAAAATTATAGAATAAATCATGGAGCAATTTGATATATGGGACTTTGGTTTCACCATTGTTTGATGAAACCCCATAGTTTTGACTAGTAGCAAGTAATCTATGTATTGCTTATCATCCTAGGATAATTATTCTTGTGTAGATTATGGTGCCATAAACTCCAATCCATTCTAGAGTTCTAGTTAATTTGGAATCTTGATATTAAGGGAGATTTTGTTAAATAAGGTGTATGTGTATTCAATATTTCCATCACAAGAATATGTAAAAGGGGTTTGAACTCATGCTATTTCTAAAAATGAACCTATTTTGGTGATTTAAACTATTTAATTCCTTTATAAAATTATCTAAATTTTCCTACAAATTTGATGAAGAAATAGGTAATTTGGTCACAAAAAGGATTGAAATTACAATATTCAATAGTAAATTGATGGTGAAGTTATTTTACTTTTGTTTATATTTTACATACATTTTCTAATGTCCATTACCTGACTTCTCAACTCATGCAACTTCAATGTGATTAACATATTTTAATTTCATCCCATTTTGGATTTATATTTACTAGTCAATTTTAGAGGGTTCATTTATCTACCATTTGGTAATTTTTGGTCTGTCATGTTGTATATCCATCCTATTTGATATAGGTCTCAATTTATCATTTAGTAACTTATTTAATTTATCATAGAACTTATTTATGTTTAATTTAACCATGCATCTCTTTGATTTAGACACTTGTCTATTTATATATTACTTAGGGACATATATTTATAAGCTTTATTTATATGTTTTGGGTCCACCAATTAATGTGATTATGTCACATTGAGCAATCTCAAGATTGTGGTAACTTGGAGACCTAGGGCCTCATATGTTTGAAACTTTTAAACTATGTACATCCCTGTGAATACTCTATGTTAATGTGATGTTAATGTGTGGCATGAAATCAAAGCCTTGGAGACTAATAATTGAATCAATGTGACCATTAATCTAATTACTTGGTATTTCTTATCTAAAGCTCTAGGGCAGCAAAAATGTGCCAACTATAAAGTTATCAAAGATCAGAACCTCAATACCATTAAACTATGGGGATTCAAATCCACTAGACTCTTTTTAATATTTATGAGGTTCTTGGTTAATATAATTCTAACACTAATGAAATTTTTGGATCTTGAAACCTCAAAATCATTAATCCATTAACTTCATTTTGGACTTATGTTGTTCTGTATTCACATAATTCTACCTATTCTCAAGATATCATAGCTTAGAGACTCAAAAAACTTGGAATTTTATTTAAATGTAAATGGCTCTCAGTAATGTAGTAACAACACCTATCAATGTGCCAAAACTCTGAGACTTTGAAGACATGAAAACTTTTTTGAATGTTGAAGGCTTAGATTAATGTAAGAAACCCACCTCTAAAGTTCTAAGATAAATAAATTAGGCCCCAATAGTGAACTATTTTCATGTCTTAGCTAATAGTAATGTGAACGTATGAAAAATATTGGATCTCTAGGACAAAGCATATTAGTTCCATTAGTCTAAACAAATAATAGAGTCAACTATGAGAACCTAAGTTTTAAATTAAATCAAATTAAATGTTTAATATTTGATTTTCATAATTATTGCCTCTTTAAATTCATACTTTTAATATTAACCTTAAACTTATGTAAAGTTAAACTAGTGTCATGGATGCTTAAGTCTTAATTGACCTTGAACAAGGATACTCAAATAATATTGGGTCCCCATTAAAATTTTGAAAATGGATGTGTGTCTGTGTGTTAAGTTAAAATAAAGCTCATAAATGAAGCATTCCATTTTTTTTATTTCCTTAGAATATTTCCGCATGTGATGATGAGTTAGAGTAACTTTTAAAACTCTAAACACAATGGTGTATCTATTTCTAGGAACCCGACTTAGTTATTGAACTATTAACATCCTCTCAAGCCATTAAAAATATTTTTACCCCAACTTACTCCCTTTTTTCATGTTTATTTAAATAGATAAACAAGTGAATATATTCTAATTATAAATTAGTGAAGTTATTACAAGTAGTGCTTAACATTATAATTGGTTCAACTAGTTGAGAGTTGGAATCTCTTTATCAAACTAATTATTGAATTTTTTAGGGTAGTGTTGCACCTCTCATAGATTTATTTCAAGTAGGATATATAATATATCCTAATACCTACAACCCACACCCTATTCTATTCCTTATTTAACCTTAAAATGGGAGAATGAAATTCCCTTATTGTCCTAAAGTTCACTCTGAACACATAATCTACTAAGTGTCATGCAGTGGGATATTGAACCAACCAAAAAACTAGATGGATAGTTAATTTATAACAAATCATGTTTGGATAGAAATTTTAACATTTGTCTTGGATTACCAAAATTTAAAAAATAAATAAATGAGGAGAGTACAAGTGAAATTGGATAGGAATTAGTTATTTTGAGTAAATACAAACTTGATATTGATCAAGTAAAAGATGGAACGTAATCTAAAAGGTGTGAATTTGTTATAAAATAAATTCCCATTTTATAATTTATGGTGAAACTTACGTAGGAAATTATTTATGAGTATTCAAGTCACACACACAAGGGTACTTTATTGAATGAACATTTCAAGGTAAGAAAGGACACATTCCCACTTGGTTTTATTGTTTTAGTAGTCAAATTTACTAATAATTACACACTCAAATCATAAATGGAAGTTCAATAACAATAGTAAAAATTAATACATGGTGATATATTTGTGCATATAGAATTCATGTGTGCACTTTATATTATAGATAAATCATAAGCAATATTAAAGGAGTGGAATTTCTATGCCAATGATGATCGATGACATTGCGCATATTATGTGTAGGGTTATTTTGAGATGTTCTATAGATAGTTGAATTAAAGGAATAATAATTTAAATAAGAATTATATTTGGTTAGACAATTAAAAATAATAATTAAATAATGCACATATGTTTTATTGGTTGATTAGGATGATCATTTATATTGTTGTATAACATATTTGGAGTTTCATTGAGGCCAAACATGGAAAATGGGATCATGACAGTGCTAGAATAAGTGTAAAAAGAGATGTTGTAATAGAGGAGTTAAATTTTTTAGATTGTTTTATTTTCACTTACGAAACAACCATTTCTAAATGGTGTAATGATAAAATGGTTCGTGCTGCTCAGAATAATTATACTAATCATAAATGTTTCTGGTTGATGGAGGAATGACACTTTAAAAACTATGAGGATTTTTTGACTATAATGAGATCAAGTGAGTTCTACTCATGTTATAGCTCAAATAAAATTTGTTGAAATATTCATATGAGACACTTGGCATGTTTCCATTCTTCATGCATGGACTCTATTTTCAATTTGTGTGAGTCATAGTAGTGTGTGGATGAATGGAGCTACAGACATCTAAATCCAATCAACAAATATTAGTTTCTATAAACATTACAAAATAAATATATAACATCATTACATAGAATTTTTCATCTATCTGATATAGCATGATGATGTAGAAGATTAATCATTATGTATTACTTATTCTCATTATCTATCTTGTTATCAACATTAAAAAAATATTTTATGCAATATGGGGCATATTTTATCAGTTATTACTAACAAACACAATGAAGAAGGAACAAATTACTATTTATATCAGTTTAGAGAAAAAAATTAAATTTCCAAGTAATAGATGGAGATAACATTCACTATCACACTAGGCTTGTGGTAGTCACTCGAACATGGCTTTAGTGATATCCTATAAACAATTTAGATGTATGTTTGTTTGGAGACATTGAAACACATAGGAGAATATTACACTATTTAAATTGGTTATTAAAATAAATGTTCAATTGGTAAAATATCATGGGAGGACATTAAATATGAATTTATGGAATGTTCATGAGTCAAACAATGAATCTATTATTTCTAATATCAAGATTACAAAAAAATCCTAGTGGTTCATTAGATTAAAATTATAAGGTATGTTGACATGTCAAATGTATATGTATTTAATCTTACCAAATTTTATTTATTTTATAGGTGGTGCATAAAAAAACAATTTATAATTAGAGAATAAAAATTAATATGCTCATATGTGATTCAAAATAAGCTTCCACCTTCACATAGTTATCATTGTTAGTAAAGAATTTAATCTCCTTGAAGCTAAGAGAAGCTTAATACAAGTACCCAGTTGTTATAAAAATTGAGTTCTTGAGGCTAAAATAGGTAGTGGGTATATTGAGTGGGCCCAATGAGAGGCAAATAATTGGTCATGGATGTTATCCACCACCCCATATGTGTTGTAAATTCTAGTTTAGATCTAAGAATCTTAGAGGTAGAGTTCTCTAATTATAGCTTCAACTTTGACAACATTTGTTGTTAATTTTTCTACTCTCCTAAAAAGTAATGAAAACATGCATCTACGTGGATTTAAATATCATGATCATGGTACAAAATGTAATTTTTCTATAAAAATTCATTTGAAGAAATGGAATTTCACTTGGAGGTCACTAAGGTAGAAATATCAGTTGTAGGACAAAAATTAATCTCTTTATGACAAAAAGTTGCATTTAAAGAACATTACTTCAATGTATTCTATAGATTCATCTCCAAGGCTGCATTGACATGTTCTAGGATGAAAATATATGGATTAAATAAGTCCATGAAGTTTATTTTAGTTCATGATAAATATTTTCACTTTTCATTTTATGCACTTATGAAGTTAGGCCCAAGAAACTATAATGTTCTTTTATTGAGATGTGATCTTTTGAGGACAAAATGGGTAGTGTGTCTATTGATTAGACATGATGGGAGGATAATAACCTAGTACTATATGTTATACACCACCTAAGATGTGTTAAAATGCTATTTTTGAGCCATGAAACATTGGAAATAAAGTTCTCCAACTGCAGCTTCAATTTTAACAAAATATATTATTAGTATCTCCATGTTCCTCAACAATAGTGAAAATGTGCATCTGGGTGGAATTTGAGGTCTTATCATTTTAAGTATATTTTATTTTCCTATCTATATGTGTTCAAAGTGACTTAATTTCAATTTAGGGTTGTAAAGGTGTAAATGTTAGTTGGAGGAGAAGAACTTGTCTCATCACTACAAAAAAGTTAAATGTTAGGATCCGCTACTTCATTAGGTGCCACTTATTCATAGCCAATGTTACATATATTTGATTTTAGGTAAAATTATAGGGATTAGACACACATTTTAGGGTTTAATTGGTTTATTCCATTGACTTATAATTTTAATTTTATGTGCATATAAAGTCAGACAAACAAACTACAATTTTAATGTAATATTAAGGGTGTTATTGTGGCTAGAATGGATAATGGGTATCTAGATCAAGAAACCAAGAAGCTAATCATATATCTTATCCTATTGGAATATGTAATGGTTAAGTGGTGAATCTATGTACCCTCAATACATTAATTTCAATATTAATTAAATAATACACTTTATTATTTATGAGGTCATACTTATACAATAATAAAGAATACTATTATTAATTTTAGAATTATTAGTCTAAATTGGAATCATGACCTTTTCTCAAATATGATAACCCATGTGACCAATGGGATAATGTCAGGCCCATGTAATGTGACTATTGGAAAGAGTGCATTTCTTATATGATCATATCCTAATGGTCTAATGTCTCTTCCTATATTATATAGATTTTAAATTTTAATGTCTAATGTGAATATTTATTTATTCCATTCTATCAATCTAGGTTTTGTGAAGATTTATGGAGAAGTGAGAAGAGAAATATTGTATTTGATACATTTCATTTCTCAAATAATGAATACTCTTGGTGGGTGTTTTACCTCTTCATAAGGTTTTCCCATGGTATATCTGGTGTTTCATGGTGAATGTCTTTGCTATTAGTCTCACATATAGATCTAGTGTTTGTATGCAATTATATTTCTTGTTATGTCAAGGTATCAGAGTTGGTTGATGCATGATTGAGTGGAAAGATCATGGATTAGTTTTTTGGCTTGTGTTGAAGCCTAATTTCATCCATTTTCAAGCCATGGTAAGTTCATGAGAATTTTTTGAAGCTTCTCCTTTAGTAAAAGTATGATATTTTATTAATTTATCCTCATAGAGCCTATAGATTTTAGATCTAAGCATTTTATCAAATTTCAAGCTTATTTTCATAACATAGATCTACTTGGGTGTCTTAAATGGGCTATAAATGCTTCTTTGAGCATTACAAATCATTATTTTTTTTCTATGTTAGGGTAATGATCTTTGTGAAGGTGTTTGAAGCTCCCTAGTTATATATATAACACCTAAATGTAGTTGTAAGTATCAAAAGAATAAAAAAGAGAGAAAATTATCTCATAGGCTTATTTATATGGCCTTAACAGGTGAAAAATTAAAAGAAAAAATTAGATTTTAAATTGTTTTACTCTTTTAATCATTGAAAGGTGAAATCTTCACTCTTTTAACTTGAAACTGGAGCCTCAATTTGGATTTTTTATCAAATTAACATCCCCAATCATCTTTGTACAACCTTTTGTATGGCTTCCATAGAGTAAATTAAAAAAAAAAAAAACAATTGTCTTATATCTCTTGTATACTATTTGTAGTCTTTAAAGGTTAGATTATCAACATTTAAGCTTTCCAAATCTTTTATAGACTCTGAAAACCTCTGTTCCAACATAATTTTGTTTTTCAACCTCCATTGGCATCCATGTATGGCCCAGTATGACGCTTGGATGAAATAATATTTAGATTTTGCATTTTCTAGTCTTTTTCATATCTGTAAAATATGTTTGATTAGTTTTGAGGCCTTGTAAAGCTATTGGAAAGGTTATTTGGAGAAGTAGAGAAGATTTTTGATTTATCTATCATTCCTGAGTGCCATAATACAACATAGTAGTAACATAAAATTAATAAAATCATTGTGTAATTGGTAAAACTCTAATCTGAGTCTCATAGATGCTTTGGAAGACAGTTTCAAGCAGATTTCACGTATTAGATCAACAAAAATAGTCACTCGAGCTCATTCCATTCATTCCTCCTCCTCCACCTATGCCCTTTCTCAACTTCGAGTATGCCACTTTAAAATAATGAGTTTATCTAATGTTTGATGGAAAGTATTTAAAAAAATAACATTTTAATTCAATTATTTATTTTCCACATAATCTTTTGAAACCAACCTATTTTTCAATCTTGTTTTTAAAATTCAAAATATTTTGAAGCATTTAATTATTTTATCAAATATTTAATTCTATTTTATTTTTTAATAAAAACATACAAATCAAAATTTAAAAGGGTTAAATATAAATTAGCATATTTAATTTGATAACAAGTTTCATATAAGAGTTGGCTACTTTAATTTTCTAGAACACTAATTTTAAGTAGGTTTGTGTTCAAATCCCAAGTCCTTTTTTCATCAAAATTATTTAAAAAAAAAAAAAAATTGTTGATAATTAGCGTGTTTATTCACTGGGAATTTGTGCCTTGTTTTGATAACTCTATTTGACTTTTGACCTTCTCAACTACTTATCAACCATAGTCATCCAACCAGTCAATTTGTAGGTTTTAACATGTTCTAGATATATTAAGAAGGTATTTTTGTTGATTTTAAACCTCATACTATTGATTTTACAATAATTTGGTCAAATAGTGCAATTTGTGACACTATTTATGACTTTTGTGACCATTTTTACAACAGTGAAAACACTATTTTTATTATTATTTTGATCAAACTATTAATTTTATAAAATTTAATTTTTTTAATAATAAAATTTAGTGTAAAATTGTATTAAAAAATGGTTATATTACTTAATCCCTTTAATGTCAGCCTAGTCTAAAAATAAAAGCTTAGCGTGCTAACATTGTGGGGAAGTAAACACTTTAATTAGTTTGTCTTTATAAAAATACCAAATGTTTAATAGAGTAGATTATAAAAATTGCAAAATTTGTGTTAAAGATGAATTTATGGATAGAAAATTGTGGAATATTATTTTCGGGATTGAAAAACCTCGAATATGGAGGAATGTGGTGACTCGCATAAATGCATTTCAACAAAAATCACAAGAAGTGATTCCAATCATTTTGAAGAGTGTAAAGGATGAGTTCCTAATCCATATCAACAATCAGGAGTCTCCTAGTGATACCTAGAAACTTCTTGAGTCTATGCATGAGGGCATTCATCTCTCCAAGATCATTAAATTAATTTTTTAATTGTTAACTTCACCTATAGGAAGTGATGAAAATTGCCTCAAAGAGGAAATTTTCTATTAGTCAGGTACCTTATTGAGTTGATGAATTTTCTTTCATCAGTTAACCAATATGTTAACCTATAATAAGTGTTTGTGTGTGTTAAAACAACCCAAAATAACTAGGAAAGGTTGCTCAAATAAATACTTAAACTCATTGTTCTATGTGACTAAAACCTAAACCCAATTTACCTATCATATAAGATATGAAAAAAATAATTGGTATGAATATTTATGGATCACAAATTAATTTTAAGACCATTTTTAGAAAGACTCAAAGGAAAAATGCACCATGTTTGGTCTTTTGACTTGTAGAGTCACTTCGAAATCAAACTAGTTAAAAAAGAGAAATTTAAAGTTTCACAAAACTAAAAATTGATAGTATTTCATTTTAGATTCATAATACACAATAAAATTAGTTTTATATATTTCTAGTAAGTTTTATATTATTGTGAAATCAATTGCAAACATGATTTAATCTAAAATTCTAGGTGAAATAGTTAGTTTTCCACCAAAACCCACTTTAAATGTCAGTTTATTTTGGCATGTTTCTTCTTATTGAAACATTTTATTCATTGTCATTTTGATAGTGGCTTATCACGTTGTGAATTAGGAGGTGTGATAATGAAGATGGTTCATGTCAACATGTTTGGTTTTTTTACACATCACATTATTATTTTCTTGACGAATTCACATTCACTTTGTAATTTATGGTGTCCTATATTTAATGTCATCATCATGAAGCTTGTTGGTAATGCTTATGTGATAAGCATCATATCAAACTTCCACACAAAATAATCATGGTATAAGTTCCTACTAAAGCCTTGCATTCTTGTACACTCTTAAAAATGTAGATTAATATTGAAACATGAGTCATATTTAAAGAATTATGTTTTGTATGACTTGATAAGGAGTTTATGCATATGGCTTGACATAGAGGATTGTATAGTCCTTAGATCATAATTTGGGAATTATTTGTATATTCATGTCATATTATGTGCCATTATAATAATTTAGTACAATTATCTTGTTGTAAGTGAACCTTTTATAGGTTATTTAAAAATGTCAACTAAATATATATTATAATATATTTTGGTCTAATAATAAATCATGTATTTCTCACATTATGACACTTGTTAGCACTGATTCCTTTTTTAATTCCTAAAATCAAAAAGAAAGAAATTTAATCCTATCTCTTGTTCTTAAATTTTTATAGGCTATGGAGAATAGACTAAAGGATAAAGGGTGTCGGATTTATATTCTAGACAAATCATTAAAAATAGGAATGTTCATGTCCTTAAAAAAATTTTCTATGATCTATCTATGGAACCTCATTAAACTTCTCCATTTGGTGAACTGATCTCTCCTATTTCTATTTATGATTAAATATATTCCCTAGGGGAAGTAGATCCAATTTTGTATAACTTAGATTATGAGGGGGAGCCTTATTCACTTGCATTCAATCTTAAAATCCTATGTGGGTAGACTCCCTAATTGAATATTTTAATCTTGATAGTATTAATAATTGAATAAAGGTCAATATACATACCATAAATTTATCACTATGTATAAAAATGAATATTAATTTTTTAGAAAACTATTCAACATGCTAGATGAGAAATAAAATAAAATAATATTGTTTTTAAATGTTGATTACAGTATGATTATTTCCAATTTAAAATGAGTTAGAATTTTATACATATAATTATGTTTCATTTTGATCATGTTTGCTAATTCCAATTTTTAAAAAGTATATTTTATGCTAGCATGCTTAGATACTCGCATTTTAATGTTGTATCATGTGATTATTTATGATAAATTTATTATATACATTCATTTGATAAATAGAGAAAGTTCATTTTAACATGTTTAGATTCCTTCATTTGATTGTTTATTCTAACATGATTACATGCTTCATTTTGAAATGCAAGTGTAACTAGAGATTGTATTATTATTATTATCTCTATATATTTTAAATTATCAAGAATTCTATTCATACATCTCTAAAATTAATTGTTTCAATCTTATGTCTATTTGATTAGATGATTGCATATCATTTTAATTTATATTTGATGTATGATATAGTACATACATCAATTTTTTACTTCCAATTATATATCATTGGAAAATTGAAGCATATTAAACTTAAAATGTTTTGATAAAACTCAAATGAGTTATGAATAATAATATATTTAAATGATTTAGTATCATATTATTAGTAAAATTATAGTATGCACATCACATGATAGATAGGGATGCTCATTTTGTCCATATTGGAGACATCCAATAATGAATTGCATACAATAATTTATGTTTGTCAATAGATTTATAATCAAAGTAGTGAGCTTATTTTCTTAAAATATCACTTGATGGTTTTAAATGTAATTTATAATAGAAAAACATATGTAATCTTCTATATTTATGTATTTGGTTATTGTGATGATAACCATAAAAAGATATCATGAATCCATTATTTTTTGGATATGTGTGGAAGGTTTGTGAAGGTGTTAAAAGTTGTATAAATGTAGGAAAAAATATAGCGTAGAACCAACAAAATATGAACATTGATGTGCATGTACATGTTATCTGAGATAAAAGTCCTCAAATGATTATATGCATAATATCATATGGGCACATAGGCAGGAAATATCTTCGCAAACCACTTGGTATCACCAATTTTTGTCAATTTTGTAAAATATTAGCCCTCTCAGATCTACCATTGAAGGGGAGTGTGCATGGAAATGTCACTTCCTATTGGACTTAAATTTTTCCTCTTCTATATACTTCTTCTCATTGTATAAAATTGTTATAATCACTTATGTGATTTAGTAAACTTCATATGGAAGTTTTACTTTTATACAAAATAATTTTCAGAATACATAGAGGTCTTTATGTTATTAAAGACTAATTCTTTGTTGATTATTCATGAGAAGCTATGAGTGGTAATCTCATGATCATGCTAACCTAAACTTACTATATTTAGTTTATGGATTGTAATTCCTTTTTTTTTCAAAAATTGATATTGGTATTATTCATCTTATAAAATATTTAACTTCCTAAACTAATCATAGATGGTTTATGGATTATAATTTATTTATTTATGAAGGTGACTATTGTTGGAAGAATTAATGGTTAAGATGTTTTATTCATTCACCCATAATACATTAAATTATATTGGTTTTGGGGAGGTCACCTTCATAAATGATATAGTTTTTTTATGACATTATAAAGGTTTCACATGGGTGGGACCTTTCCATGAGTGTTATAAATACATTTGTGTTATCCATACCCACTCATTCCTTTTTAAAGGAATGCTTAAAATGCATACTTATTATTAAGGGATATTATTATTTTGAAATGACTCAATGGATATGTACCTTAAAAATCACCTCTAAGTGGGAGTGTTGAAACATGTAATGGTTAAGTGGTGTATTTATGCACCCTTAATATATTAATTTCAACATTAAAATAATAATAATATTTATTGTTTATATGGTCATGCTCATGCAATAATAAAACATATTATTATTATTATTATTAATGTTGTAATAATTGGTCCCTAGTTTGGAATCATGACCTTTTGGTCAAAGATGCCAACCCATATGACCAAGGTGACAAATTTGGGGTTATGTAATGTGACCATTATAAAGGGTGAACTTCTCCAACAATCATATTACAATGGTCAGATGGCTCTTCCTATACTATAGAGATTTTACATTGTAAAATATAATGTCAATGCTTATGTATTCCATTATATCCCTATAGGTTTTATGAAGATTTGTGGAGAAGTTATAAGATAGATCTTGTATTGGGTAAATTTTATTTAATGAATAATATTGGTGGGTTTTTAACCACTTCATGAGGTTTTCCCACAATATATCTAGTGTTTTATGGTGAATGTCTTTGTTATTGGTCTCACATTTATATACATTGTTCATACACAATTGTATTGCTTGTTATAATGTATCCTCCACCTCAGATGTGTTGGTAATGTAATTTTTGAACCATAAATAACCAAAGGTGGAATTATCTAACTACTACATCAACTTTGACAACATTTATTGTAAGTATTTTCATGCTCCTGAAAAGTCACGAAAATATGCATCCAAGTGGATTTTTAGGTTTTGCTCATGGGATCATGTCTCATTTTTTGTTTTATGTTTTTTAAGTAATGGAGTTCAACCTGGAGTCCTAGAGGTGGAAATTTCAATTGGAGCTCAATAAATTGTCTCTTCACTGTAAAAAAGTTACATTTTAGGACCTATTACTACAACTTGTGCCATAAAATGGTCTCAAATTTTCCATCAACCTGATCCAAGTTTGAAGTATATGGATTATATAACAATTAATGGTTTATTATGGCTAATATAAATGATATACAACTTATGTTTTATGCATTACTGAAGTTAGGCTAAAAATGACATTATTTTTATATTGGGAAGGGTGTTATTGAAGTTGAAATGGGTGGTGGGTCTATTCACTAGGCATGATGGGGGATAAATAACTAGGTTCTATATGTTTTGAAACACCTTTTACATGTTGTAAATTCCATTTCAAATCCAATAAGAACCAAATGTAGAGTTTTCCAATTGTAGCTTCAAATTTGCCAACATTTGTTGTCAGTGTTTCCAAGCTCTTGAAAAATAGTGAAAAAGCAAATATGGGTCGATTTATAAGTTATTTTAATGGAATAATGTGTAATTAACATTTATAAACATTTTTAAAGTTATGGAATTGCACCTAGAGTTCTTAGAGGTTGAAATGGCAGTTGACACTCAAGAAATTGTCTCTTCACTACAAAGAGGTTTTATTTTATGACCCATTAATATAACTTGTGCCACATATTTCTATTGAATGTTACAGTAGTGTGATCTAAGATGAAATTATAGGTACTATATATAATCCATATGGCCTTGAATTGTATCCCTCTATGGGGCATGAGGAAACTCTACCTAATTTGTACTGTATGAGACCTCTTATACTATTATGATTGATTATTGATGATATTTTACTTATGATATATATTATGTTAAAATTGTTAAAATTTGCATTTTTGATGAATCTTTCTCCTCTGTAGGTCATTTTTCACCTAGATGCTAATAGAATGTCGTATGTGGTTATGTAGTGTGTAGAAATGTTGGTGATGAGGTTTAAAGTGTGAATGAATGGTAAGAGTTTCATAGCAGACCTTATTATCATAACCTTGCATCCTAGTTATCTATCATAGCCTCCACATGAATCACTCTTGCATAAGAACTTTGAAAGATAGTTGCTTAGTTGTTTTCTTAGTTCATTAGTGTTGTCTGAGTTCAATTTTAGTGGATGAACTATCATGTTGGTGCATCACCACTTTAGTGTAGATTTTCTTTATGCAATCTATTTTACCTTTTGATATGAATAGAATTAGGTCTTTAGAGAGATAATTCAAGTATGCATAAAAAAATATACAATAATGTATATATATATATATATATATATGGCCTTGAATTGTATTCCTATATGGGGCATGAGAAAAACTCTACCTAATTTGTACTATATGAGACCTCTTATACTATTATGATTGATTATTGATGATATTCTACTTATGATATATATTATGTTAATATTGTTAAAATTTGCATTTTTGATGAATCTTTCTCCTCTGTAGGTCATTTTTCACCTAGATGCTAATAGAATGTCTTATGTGGTTATGTAGTGTGTAGAAATGTTGGTGATGAGGTTTAAAGTGTGAATGAATGGTAAGAGTTTCATAGCAGACCTTATTATCATAACCTTGCATCCTAGTTATCTATCATAGCCTCCACATGAATCACTCTTGCATAAGAACTTTGAAATATTGTTGCTTAGTTGTTTTCTTAGTTCATTAGTGTTGTCTGAGTTCAATTTTAGTGGATGAACTATCATGTTGGTGCATCACCACTTTAGTGTAGATTTTCTTTATGCAATCTATTTTACCTTTTCATATGAATAGAATTAGGTATTTAGAGAGATAATTCAAGCATGCATAAAAAATCTAGAATAATGTATTTTTTATGCATGCTTGATGTTATACTAAAAATCTACAATATTCTTTATAAGGAAAGATGTTCTTGAGGTCAGAATGGGTTGTATATCTCTCAAATAAATAATATTGGACACTAATAACCTATTCCTTGACATTATATAACACCCCATATGTGTTAAGAGACCCATTTTTAAGCTTTGAGCTATTGGAGGTAGAGTTCTGCAACTATTGCTTCAACTTTGACAACATTTGTTGTTAGGTTTCTTCACTTTTAAATATTAATGAAAACATATTTATATAAGTTATGTATTTTCACCTAGATTTAATGGAGGCATAAATTATATAAGTTATGTATTTTCAACTGGATTTAATGGATGCATAAATTATAGTTGAATCTCAAGAACTTGTCTTTTCACTATAAAACATTTGCATTTTAGGACCCGTTACTACAACTTGTGCCTCAAATTGGACTAAAAGATTAAATAAATATTATTAAAGTTGATATTTTATATATTTTAAAATAAAAAAAATTTTCCTTAATTTATTACAAATGAATTATATTTTTAGTTTTATCCATGCCTTAAGTTAGGCTAAAAATGTATTTTCTTGTACTAGGAAGGACATTCTCAAGGACAAATGGGTGGTGGGTATCTCGACCAAGTGTGGTGAAGGGCCAATAAATTTTTAATATAAATTATACACCACTAAAAACATGTTTTAAGTGTTAGTTTTCATTCATGAATCACCATATGTAGTGTTCTGTAATTATGTCTCCAACTTTGATAACCTTTGTTATTAATGTTTTTGGCCTCTTAAATAGTAGTGAAAACACACTTCCAAGTGGATTTGTATGTTTATTTCATGGGATAATGTATCATTTAACTATATATAAATATGAATTTATTTATTTTTTACCTTCAGGTCTTGGAGGCATAAATTCTAGTTGGATCTCAAGAACATGCCTCCCCACTATAAAAAGTTGCATTTTAGGAACCATTACTATAACTTGTGCCACATATTAGACTCTAAGGTTCCATAACCATGATATATGTTTGAATTATATTATTTAAAATTAATTTTATGGTTTTTATATTTCATTTAAATTAGTTATAATCTCCCTTTATGCACTCCTGATGTTAGGATAAAAAGCTACATTTTTGTTGTTGTATGTAGAAGGGCATTCACTAAGGCCATAATAGGTGGTGGGTCTCTCAACTAGGATTGATGTGAGGATAATAAAATATTAATTTAAATTATATACCACTTTTATGTGATATAACTTATAGTTTATATTCAAAAAGTAATAGCAGTAAAATTTCAAACTAGTGCTTCAACATTAACAATATTTGTTGTTAGTGTTTCTACGCTTCTGAGTAGTGGAGAATATATATGATGAGAAGAGATTAAATGGATAATATGAGTGCATTGGATATGGATATAATTTTTGATATGAATTAAAACAAAATATATATAAACACGAAAATATTCTAAGGCTTCGTGATACATGATAATTATAATTTTGCACTACTTCAAAGGTCTAAGGAATAGTCCCTAAAAGAAGGGAAATAACTATATGGAGAAGGAGATATCACAACATCAATTAAAGGTTACATGTCTTAATAAATGTTGACTCCAACAATAGGAAAACATTTATATAAATGTGAAATCATCAAACAAGAATGTAAAGCATCTATAAGGAGAAAACATCCCAAAGGATGAGGTAGAACATAAACACTTCAAAAAACTTACAGAAGTAAAATGTATAAGGGAATATAAGGAAGGTATGTAAGATATGATTACTCCATTGATTATTTATAGTATACTTGTAATAAAAATGTATTATGTATAAAAATTAAATTAATGCAAAAGATGAATATCACATCCCAAATGATATTAAACTAGTGTAGAAAGGTTATCTACACTAGAATAATGATAAATGGTATAGCCCAATCATGAGAGCCACTTCACAATAAAATATGACTCAATATCAAACATTATACTATTTTATCCCATATAGTTTTAAATGTAACACATATTCATATATTATAATTTAGTTTTAATAAATTACCTGAAGGAAATATTAAAGATGGTCATATGTAAATATGGCCATACAACTATAATATTTAGTTTTGTAATAATCATGTGAGCCGAATAGTACATGGAAAGATGATCAACACAAAATTTTAACATATATATGTATCAAAAAAATCCATAAATTTATACAAAATAATAAAACAATAAAATATCAGGAGAATGCCATATAGGCATACAATGCCAATACACACATACATTTCCATATAGGCATACAAAAAATTAAATTATCTAACAACATAATAGAGTACGGAGAAAATGTCATATACACATAGAATGGAAAAAAGGTGTACATTTTAATATACACATAAAATCAAGTACATAATCTAAGACATCCCACTCATCAAATAGTCTCCAACTCTTTAACTTCCTCAAAGAAGACTCTCCCTTGGATGCCCTCATCATAGATAAAGATCCCCATTATGCTTTGGATACCTCTAAATTCTGACTAAGGGTCCTTCTATGATCATAAATTTCCTATAGTTAAAACTATTTAAATGAAAATATTATTATAAAATTTTTTTACTTTATATGAATCGAAGTATAGAAATTAATTTTATAGTAGAATACAAAAATAATTTAAGCATGCAATTACTAAAATCTCATAGTCATGCACAATCTATGACTAATACTCCATAGGTTCAATGGCAAGTTAAATTGCATGGACATGTGTGTTACCTTAATAATTATTTGAATGGGACTATCATATGTCATTGAACAACCTCGCATACATAACACATTCACATAAGTTATATTTTTTCAACTATCTAGTAAAATTACATAAATAAAAATATATTTAAAATTAAAAATTATAAGTTAACATGCAACTCAGTGAGTGCTTACACATACAACATTGAAATAATAATGCATGTGTATGTTTTAGCTCATAGAGATGGAGGGGTCTCCACTATGGTCATCAACTGAAAAAATAGCCTCTCTTAGTTTTCTAGAATTTTTTTAATAAATATGCCAAATTTATCTCTTTTATTAAACCCACAATCAGTTAAAATAAATTTTAAAACCTTTTTCTCTATAAAAATTGGAAACCGTAAAAACATTTAACTAGAAAATAATTCTTGGTGATGTAAGACCTAATCCTTATATGAATTTTCACTTGTATAATCAGCTAAAAATGATTTAATTTGAAGAATAAAGATAATAATTTTCCCCATCCACTTCAATTAAGGTCTTATACTTAAAATTTTATCATTCTTAACCTATGAAACTCTACTCACATTCTTGATTTATTATTTATCTTATATACATGTATTGTGAAATTATGTTTTTATAAACTTATCTAAGTTATAAACCTATTGGCATGGAAGTATACCAACAAAGATAATAAAAATATATGAAAAAGAGAAGCACAAAATCAAGGAAAAAGATTGTCAAAGGGACCTAGGAATAAAATAGAAAAAGAGCATACCATGTAATAAAAATGTACTTGAATTTTGAGATCCTAGTTAGGATAAATTTAACATAAGATAATGCATAACATTAACGGTTCATATTGGGGGAAGGACTAGCTCAGGATTAAGTCTTTGCTCAGGTTGATATGAATGACCCCTCATAGGTTATAGCTATTGTATTATTTAGTGCCATACAGTAATTGAAGCAAACAATTGATAAAACATCCAAGTGATGAGTTACTTGTAGGCTTATAGTGGACTAGTAGATTTGTAGATACTTAATTTCTATTTTTTTATTGTTGATTTGTAGTTTTGTTTCTATTTTGGTACTGTTTCATGTAGTTGTTTAACTACAGCTATGCAATCATGTAACATCTTAATTTTGATCTCTTTTTGGTATTTTTTTATTGTGATATCTAACTTTTAAGAATTTTTTGTACAAGGGTATAGTCCCTTTCAAAAAATTATTTACCAATAATAAAATAAACATGCATGGTTCACAAAAAGGAAATAACTAAAGGTTTGGAAGATAACTAGTGGTATTTTAGGTAGCAATGAAAATATTGAGTACATAAGAAACACTATGAATAAGAGATGAAAATAAAGAAAATTTTGAAGCACTAAAATAAGTATGAAAAGTTGAAGGAACACCAATAATATGACATTTGAAAAAATAGGATGAAGAATCATTTGTGAAAAAAAGGGAGAAAGACATCATAAGGAATTGAACGAGAGTTATAGAAAATTTATCATAATTAAAAGAATTCAAATATTTGTTATTCACCCTATAAGCTATATATTCAATTAGGGGTTATTAGTTAGAGATGTTATCTCTATATATTCCAACACATATCACACATAAAATTTGTATTCTCATCACTACCATTCAAAATTTAAGTTGAATATTTATGATTGTTAGTCAAGATCATAGATATATAAAGAAAAACATCTACACATAGTATAATATTAACTCAAGATTACCCTGATATATGTGAACACTAGACTTATAACATGAAGACATGTAGAAGTAGAGGACCCATAAATTGGCTATGCATATGTAAACATTGGCTAGCCCAAAAATGTAGTGGTGAACCATGAAGATGATGGAAGTGTCTCATCATACAACATAAGAAATTACACACGTACTATTCAAGTTATGTATAAATTAATTTTTTAGCTTTTAAATACAAATATAACTAAAATTTAACACATCTAACATAAAAAATACTTTCATATTTTTAGTGAACAATATGTGCACACCAAATGTATGTGCCAAAAACTCCTTTCTCAGAACTATATCTTCTAATACCTCAAAATCACCACAATAATTTTATAAATATTTAATGCATATAAAAGCACAACATCTAAACTAGTGCAGTTAGGTATGCACAATAGGTGGAGTATCTCTAGCATCAGTCTAAAAAAAGTCTACTCATATGCTAAATCAGTCTGGTAGTAAACACACTAAGTACATGTAGAAGGTCAATATACACAACCTCATTCACCATAGAGGGTATTTTGGGATAAAAAGAATTTTGGTTGAAGACCTTTGTTGGCTGATTAGGTGTATGATGTGCACCTATAGTTGTTATAGGGTGCGTAATCAAGCACCATCTAACATCAATCCTAAAAATTATTTATAAACAAATTGTGTTTTCATTAGTGGATTGAGAAGCATTTTATATATAGTGAAATGGGTACATTTGTTGATGGGTTGATGAATAAGGCATAATTTAGGTATTTTATTTTTGTCATTCACCTCACATGATAAAAAAAATTCAACATAGAAATCCCTAGATCTATCCTTATATGATATTTGACTCTTTATTGAGTCACCCTGACATGATACTAACTCTAGAGTATTAGATAAATAGGTTCAGTGGGTGTCGGTCAAAGTGGGCTCCCTCATTATCCTAATTATTTGTTAATTTTCTATTTTTTCCACTATGTGTAGCCACATCCTCTTGAATACCTCAAGGGTTTTTTATAACTGTAGGAGGGATATAAGGGATGAGAGGGTTAGGAGGGTTAGGAAAGTTAGTCAGAGGTTTTATAGGGATAGGATGAGGGATAAAAGGGTTTGAATGAGATTAGTAGGATATTCTCTTTTAGTTGAATGTGATTTAAAGGGGGGAGGGGGTTTAAAAATAAAACAATGAAAATAAAAAAAAAATACTAAATTCTAGTATTAATAGGTTTAGTTTTTTATTTCTTAATTCCACTCTATAATGGAATTATTGATTGGTTGAGGTAATTGGATATTATAGAATGTTTTATCCTCCTCCTCCAAGATTAACATAAATGTAGTTTAGCGTATAAAATCCTAGATCAAATAAAAAAAATGAGTGATGATGATAATGCCTATGGGCTTGGGCCATTTAATTTTTTTATTTCATGTTAATATAACATGTACACATTATAATGTGTAATCATTATCGTTCAATTTTTCCTAACCTATATTTTAATTACATGTACATGTTATATAAATTACTTTTATGCATAATGTATATAACATGTATGCATTAGGATAAACTTCCATTGAATTATCCCCCAAAAACATACAATTACTCAATCATGTTAAGGTGCCGATTTTCAATTTATTAGATTATTTTTAATGTATTTGTATTTTTAAAATATTATATTTTTTACTTTGTTTAATTTAAAAACAATAAAAATTTATACTAAGAGATAATCATGGGTTGAAAATTAAAATAAAGGGAAGGAACATAAACAATAATCAACATGTGTTAAGGTAAACTATGGAATGAATATGATCGCATGCCATGTATATGCAATATTCCACCATTGTATATGTGAAGTGTAGATTAAAGGCATAATGGACATATAATAGTCAATAAAAATAACTATTTTATATCCTTATCTCATAAAACATACACTTTTAAAATCATACAATACACATGTATTAAAAATATAATAGACAAATAAATATTTTTAATGAATAATAGTGTTTTGTAAACTAAAATTGAGTTTAATATTGACAAAATGAATGCATTAAGGTTTTAATTGCTTAGTTTTTAATTTTTTTACTATGTTTTGAAAAATATTTATCTCAATATCAACTAGATCAGGATAATAATGATAATCGATGATGAATTTTTTATGGTTGATACTATCTATGTTGAAAATATAGTTTAATCTCTCTAGACTATGAAGAAAACATGCTAAATGAAAATAAGTGGCAACATCAAATCACTATTTTAGACTATTTAAGTCACTAAAATGAAAAATGAGAGATAAGTAATAGAATATTATTGAATCAATCACATGTAAAAATTGGAAGAACAAAATTATGAAGCAAACAAGAGTTTATGTATATTACATTTTTATTTTTTTATTATTTGAAGGATTTTCAAGTTTTAAATATGAAAAGTGTTAATCAATGATTCCCTTAAGAGGAGATAATAATAAAATATTGTAATAATCTATGGAAGAATCACCTTTCTTGGAAAATATACTAGATTTGGATGACCTAGATTCATAAAATACATCACATGTTGTGATGATACTATATATCACTACTTGTTTAATACCATGTGGGAGAAGTAGATTTATAGGGTTTAGTGTGATTATAAATTCAAGGATGAATAACATAAGGTCATTCCAAATATTGATCTCATTGTGGAACATGTTGATTTATATGTAAAAAAAATATAAGATACTTCAAGTAATGGCTAGTTTTGTGAGCTTACAACATTTTTATGATATACTTGGTTTGGCATTGGTTCCTTTTGATAATTTTGCATATTTATATGAATTGGTTAAATAAAAATATTTTTTATAGGCTCATAAACTATAAATGCAATTTTTTCATGAATAAATATATCAATGCACTAATATACCATTGATTTTAGAGGTTACTCATAGCTAATTCTACTAATTTTTATAACTTGGTTTTAATGAATGTACTTTAGGAATTTATATACCATGGAAGGTACAACATGATTTTTCATAAGGTAATCCCAATATCTTGTTACAGAACCTATTATATGATAGAACTAAAAAAGATTGGATAATATAGAAGGACCCACCTAAAGAGGTGACACTAAATGTCCCAAATTATATTTTTGTTTCCCATGGAGTGTTTTGACAATTTTAAATATTTATTGTATGTTTGTTTCTACCCTAATGAATCAAATAATTCCATTATACATGCATTCTCAATTGATCCATAATTACCTAATACATTATGTACTTGTTTATTTTAACCACTATATTTTTTTATTGATAAAATATGGAATCATAATCATCATATACTATCTCAATATCATCAAAGGTAATCATAGGATGTGGTTGTAGGTTTCAATAATTACATCTACTAGATGTTAAAATGTTTTAGGAGGTAGATGTGCATGATAGGTCTGATGAATTTCTAAATTATTCATATTTGATTAATGGTTTTGGAATGGATCACTAAAAATATTAAAATTATAATGTTCATTGTATTGAGGATTAGTTTCTAGAGTAGGAGTGCCTAGTTGAATGACATTATTATTGAATATGATGTTTAATGTGATGTTCGAACTCAAAAAATATACTAGTAAAGTATATATTGCATCTATGTTAATTAAGAAAACCATTTATATTGAATGAATTAATTTTAGGTAGACACATATCATCCTTTAACAGTGTAGTTATAGTAATTATATTTCACTAGAGTAAATTTTATAGAAATTTATGAGGTGATTGTGGTCGTATATAAAATTGCCACCTTGTTTAATATGATAAAACAAGATTATTTGAAGGATTAGCTACACCATTGAATTTTATCTTTGAATAAATTTTAATATATATTAGATTAATTTTGTAATATGGTTTTATTTTAAATTCCTTTTGTAAGTTAAAGTATATATAGGTGCATATTTGACCTTATTCAAAGATAATATTTTGACTTCTCTTTAATTTAGTGTATGAAAAATTCCTCAAATGATTTTAATTTATTAAACATGATTGAATCATGGAAAGGTGAAACTATTATTTTTAAATATATATTTTAAATCTTTATCTTCAAATATTTTAGGCATTTTGGCAAGCATGGTGTTGTTACAAAGTACATAATTAGTACATATTTTCTTGCTTAAGTTTAGTAGTTTGTGTATAAGAGACATTTTTGTTAATGTAGATAGAAAAATTATGGAAAAAATAATATTATAATGGGTTGAATTATTTAAATTTTTGGATATGTAAAAACAAAACTAATTGAAGCCATAATCATTGTGGCTTATCATAGATAACTTAGATAGAAACTTTTCAGTGAAAGCATAGTTTAGACATGCTGCATAAAAATATCAATGGTGTAGTTATAGATCTCCCTGAGTTTCATATTATGTAATTTTATGAGATACAAATCCTATATTAAAGGATTTGATGAAATTTTAGCTTCTAAAAAATTATAAAACAAGGCTTGTGAATCCCTTGATTGGCTATCTTTTTGTATACCTTACTCTAGGTGCACCACCTTAGCATGCAAAGATGAAATAGTTTACATGAGATATTGTCTACTAGGTGTTTTTGGAGATATACTATGAATATATAAAATGGATAAAATTTGATTCATTTGGTTGATAATGGGTATAAATCTATGTTAAAAGCCTTACATTATTGACAAACCTAAAGGTAACATTAAATACCATTAACAATTGAGTCAACTAGATTTTGATTGATGTTAGTAATAATATATATAAGGATTAAATTATTTTATAAATATTTTTAAATAATTATTTTTATTAGATCTAAATAATATAAAATGAATTGGGCTATAAAAATGAAATTAAAGTACTAAATAAATAAAGCTCAAATGAATGAAAAAAACTAACTCTGAGAATCACAAATAAGACATGAAGACTTAGATTATTACTACCTATTAGGTTAATTATGTAAGAATAATATATGGATAGAAAATATCATCTTATATCTGATTATGTGTGTGAAACTAAAATATCAACTGTCATTGTTATGGGGTTAGAATTGACTAGACATAGATAAGATAAACTATCACTCTTGACCTCTATGTGTTTATATACATGAGAACATAAAACATTATTATAAAATCACTTGAAAATTCATTAAATATTAATCTATTTATAATGTGTACCTTTGGATATATGTAGAGGACCAATAAATGACCTCTTCAAGGTTGAATATCCACTATGTCTTGTGATAGATGCAAACCTAAAAAATGAGATAAGGGAGTGTAATAGGACAATATGACCCTAATAAAGTTTTTGTTTATTAAAAACTTGATACATGACTATATTAATATTTAAATGGAAGGGATCCTCATTTAATACTCTTAGAAAGAGTGTTTAGTGATATAATTCTCCTTTAATATATGTATGTAACTAGAAACTGCTTGAATACTTGACAATATATAGCTTGTATTAGATATAATATTATAGTTACCTACCCAATGCATTAATAAAGTTAATATAAAAGATTTTTTAGAGAATACCAAATATTTTCTTAGTTTACAATAGTATATGTGTTCTTTAATAGTGAAATTATCAAGGAAGTAGAATACATGGATTAGATGTGCATTTATGGCAATCCAAACGGTGTTAATTATCATAAAAATAAAAAATAATAGATAATTAAGTGTTTAAAATTTAATTTTTTTTTCTAATAAGTAATGGGTAACATCAATTAGAAAAGATCATGATTAACTAGTGATTCCAATCCCTATAGGTTGATTCTTACATGGGAAGGGTAACATGTGATCTTGATAATTCTAAATGTATGTGAAAATTCTTAGGGGGTTACTTATAAATTAGTAATATCTAAATAGGTGTAAAATATTAAATTATAAGGGATGGGTTTATTAAATTAATTTATATGAGCAAGGTGGGAAAATATGACCAAATTAAGTGTTCATATCAATTAATGTAAATGTAGACCAAAGTTAATAATATGAAGTATTCATGGAAAAATTTGAATATGTACATCTCTACCCACCCCCTAACCACATTTAATATAGAAAAATAATTAATAGATTAGAAGGACATATATATAAAATCAGCTATATATGTGAAACCAATATTTCCCTTGTAACTTTGATTAAAGGGGAAAATTCATTGAAGCATTGGATAATTTTTGCTTACCATGAATTATTTTGAGGGATTAGTTCCTTTTTTTAACCATTAGAATTTGAGGGTGATCAATCCCAATTTTGAAGTGAACTTGTATATAAAAAATAACTCATTAAGGAATGAAAAACTTCATATAGTGATGTTGGTCTTTGTAACTCTAAGATAAAAATGATTAGGAATCGAAAATGGATTCAAAAGATATAATTTTTAAGGGTATTTAATATACAACATGCATTATGCACTTAATGAACTTGAACAATACATATGGCATATATATTATGTTTTCACTTTTTTCCTTACTTCCTATGATATTTGTGTTATAAAATTGAAATTTAAAATGGTCAAGGAATGGTGTCCTTTATATGATTGTGACTTCTTACTTATAAAAAATGTGTCCATGAGTTAGTATCATGCCACCATGTGATACATGTAAAATATGTAACTATAAGCAGATTGAAACTTTGTAATTTATGTTTAAATCTTGTACACTTATGCCCTTGCATATGCATCAAAAACTTGTAAATCTTTAATATGTTCATGTAATGTGAATTCATATGAATAAGATATTCCTTCATAATATATATCAATAAATGAATTTTGAACCATTATTAATTATTTAAGAGTGTATTCCATACCAAAAAATTATTACTTTTTATACATATTTTCTCTTATACGAAAATCCCATTGAAATGTCTACCTTTCAAGGTTAGGGATGTGTCTTGAAAGTAAATAATTTATAATCATATGATATTAATAATTAAATGATTAGTGATGTACATTCTTGGAATCCTTATCCTCACTTGGTTTATTATCCATTTTGATAATTCACAATTGATAAGGGAGCCTTCATTATCTTGTAAGCACTACAAATATCATATATACATCACTTGTTTAGTCACATTCATCCCTAATAAACCGATAGGACATTTTAATACATATTAATAGAATATCTTTTCTTCCAAGACAAGTCCAAACTAGCCGTATATGACCCCACTATGGACTTATCCCCAAGTGCATCCTTTTCTCCCATGCTCCACAAATCACTTTTAAGAATTGAGATGTTACAAAACAAATCTCACATGTATCATGAAAATTTGGTTGGTAAAATTATAATAAATGTTATTATATAAAATATCATAAAGGCTAATAAATATAACCCCGCCAAATTTATCCATAAAAATCACTCCACATTGAGAAAAAAACACCATATATTTAGATTTTAACTCTGTAATGTTCTAGCAGTAAATATCCAAGTCTACATATTGTTTATTTTAGGTCAAGGGTAGATATTTTCAATCACTTAAACCAATTATGTAAATAAAACAATTATAATTATAAAATCATTGATATAAAATTCACTCCAGAATGGATAACTACATCAACCAAAGGCCCATTTTGGTTATGTAATTTATATCGAGTGCATGTGAATTACTATATTTTTATGCTCATAAATCTTGTATATAAAATAATTCCACATAAATATTAATATTTAACCTAGATAAACTATCGCACATGCCCAAATAAATAAATTTGGAATACATTCAACAATGTTGTGACCATAGTGTGCCCTTATCTTTATCTTGTGGAATCTTCCCAATAAATTATGAATCCATATTATAAAATATTACTATGTTTTTAGGTCATTTCATATAATTTACACTTATAGATAGTTTTCAAAATTAACTCAATTTATGTTTTAAGGGGCCATCTCTACCTCTTGTCAAATTTAGTATTTTTAATAAATTCCTAGTTTCTATAATTTTTGTAGTCTTTTGTATTTGAATATAATTTTATTTTATATTATTATGTATAAAAATTTATAAATCAATAGTTTAATTCCATTAGTTGAACTACATATCAAATAAAAATGGTTAAACATTCTGTTGAACCAATTCTTATTTTTAAATTGGTTGCTATTTTCTCTTTTGTTTTTGTGATAGTAATTATATATATTTTTTGTAAATTACTAATATTTGACATAGATAAATTTAGTTTCCTTGATATTTTATTGAATCTGACATTAAAAAAAGTGTTTTGGAACTTTGGATCATTCTTACACAAAAGATATTTCTTTAAACCCCAGGCTGAAATTTTAATGTTTATGAATACAAAATGATTTCTCTTTCCATTTTTAAATTTATTTTTAGTTTAAATTTTATTATTATTATTATTATTATTATTATTATTATTATTATTATTATTATTATTATTATTATTATTATTATTATTATTATTATTATTATTATTATGATGATGTTATGTTTTAGTAGTGTTTTATCAAAAAAAATTCAAGGGGACAAATTAGGGACTTTTAGTCAATAGTGTGGAAACTAAGTCCTTACATTAGTAAAAAAACATGGGGATATAATCTCTCTTCTATTATCAGGTGGAGATAACTTTATTGAAATTAAAAAAAGGGAAAATAAAGAGAAAATTTACTCATGACTATTTATAGAAAATATATTTTCAATTTGGGGATTTTATACTTTTAACTAGAAAGCATAGAAAGGGTATAGAAAGAAAATGATGCGAATGAAGGGAAAGATGGGAAATAAAGAATGAAAAGGAATAAAAGGAGAATTGTATTATTATAGATAATGAAATATATAATATAACATGATAAATTTAGGAAAAATGAACGATGACTCCTACTGAGTAAACACATAATTTCAATAGAATATCCCAAGAAGGAGAAACATTGTATTCATTGAAATATCTCTCATTAAATAGGTGGTAAAGACATAATTATACACATGGGAGTGAAAAACATACACTGAGATGATTATTTGATATTTTTAGCAATACAAAGAGAAAAATCCCATATTTACCTGAAAAAGACAATTAAAATATTCATTAAACCCCACCAATATTTCAACTTTGTGGAAATAATGGACATAGATTCAAAAAGAAATTATACTATGCAATTTTAACATTTAGACAAATTCATAACAATTATGACAATTTATGAAATCAAATATTTTAATACAAGTGAGACATACACATAATCATAGTTTATGAATAACATTTGAACACATAATTTAGAAATCTCATTATTTTTATTAATCCTTGTTGATTTGTAGCATAATCTACACTTTAATAAATATGTCTCAGAGTTTAATTGTTCAGAAAACCACCTATATTGATCTTAACAATCATATATATAACACTAGGAGGTGGTTATAGTGCATATCCACCTGTTTTTACATTTTTATATGGTTCAAAACTGATTTTACAAAGAAATCACCACCTAAGTCATGTAAAAATAATTTAGAGCAATTGCACCATATGCAAAATTGAAAAAATGAAGTTACAAAATTAAATCACTTGAAAGTCATAAAAGTGTGTTGATGATTTTTTACAACCTACAAAAGTGTGAAAATAAATTTACCAATATGCAATCCTATTGAGCAACCACAAAAACATGAATCCTTTCATCCTAACTGATGAGAATTAAACAAAGAATTCCTAAGAGTCAAAAATTCACTAAAAAATATAGTTAATATGAATTGACCAAGCTCGATTACTCAAAATTTTCCTTTTCCCAAATCTTGAACTACATGATATCAAGATTCAATCTTTTGATCCTTCGCATACCATTAACAATCTGGGACATCCACTGGTATGTCTACCTCATCTATAAATTCCTAATTATGTGGATGTTCTTTCTTAAAACTTTAAATTTTCACTTATATCTCATATTTGTACACTACTATCCAAATCTAAACATGGATTAGATTTTTTGTTATATTTATTTTGCTCATCTTACAACCGATAATAATATTGAACAACCACTTATTTTCAAGTTCCATACCAGACTAAAAATTGATTAACTTTGGCATCCATCCCTTTCCATAGATTTATCTTATTAACATTATGTTTTATCAATGTTGATTCAAAACTTTCATTATTTATTAAGTTCATTTAGGCTTTGCATAGATACTGGAGCATATGGAATTGTGATTTAAATATTTCTTAATGTTGTAGAATTGTTTGGTTTAGAATTTACTTATCATGTCCCAACCATAGTCCCATAGTTTATTGATTTTAAATAACATAATATTGACTTACCTATAACATTAATTTTATGCCATTATAGGATTCAAAAGGAGTGATGTATATACATAATGACTGTCGGATACCATTTTTACATTTGTACAAAATCACTTTTCCAAACCATTATTGAGACTTAGATTTTTTTTAACTTATTTTTATTTCGTGTCCAACCTTGAATTTTTATTGATGGAAATTTGACACTTTGGACACTTGAATTGAAAAATTTATTTAATCATTTGTATTCACACCTATTATTTTAATTTCTTTCCTCCTCCACTTAGAAATAACATGCTTAGGAGTGGGCATGACAAAACTTGATAAAAAAAATCATTTTTTTCACCCAATTGAAATATCCATCGACCCTTATCACCTTAAATCTATCACTATATTCATTATCTAGAGATAAAATGCACTGACTTCCAATGGTGTTTAATTCATTTGCCTAATGCCCACCATCTTAGTGTAGGTGTTATTCCAAACAATGTGGCCAAATTTTTTTTTCAACACTCTCATCCTTCTCATGGAGGTCCTATAATTCCTTTTCATTTGTTAATTCAAATTATGGTAGTTTTTATTCTATAGAATAGAGTTACATTGCAACCCTTTTCCATTTAAAACAATCTGATAAGCTAAAAATGATAATATGCCAGTAGGTATGACTAGTGATATTACCTTTGTTAAAATATATTTTATTTAGGATAGGAGTGATAATGCACCAGGTTCACTATCCAAATACTTTAAGTAAGCTCCAATTATTTAACATGTTGATTAAATAAGTTGAGATTAAATTGGTAGATTTACCATGAAACCAGTAACCTGATTAAATAAATTACCATTTTCACTTTGAAACTTTCTTGTTCATTCCTATATAAATTCATAGTAATACATAATTAGATATCAATACAACTTTGTGAATGCAAATATCACTTTGACATATGTCATATACACCTTCTCAATGCCTAAACATTTCTCTCTATCTACCTTAATTCTCATCAGTCAGTCATTCAATAAACATTCCATTTATACATTCTTAAATGACTTCGAAGTTGTATGGCACTAAATGGTCTTACAATAGATTGAAACACTTTAAATATATTATTTTTTGGTTACTTCTCTTTATCTTTCTTGGTGATGTCATATAAATTTATGACTTGTTATTGGTGTATGGGTAGATGAAATTTGATCTTTTAAGTTTATCTTAACCTTCCTCATCTCATTTTCACCCTACCTATTTAATTTGATAGAAAAAATTAAAAAAATGATCTATTATATTCCTTTTTTATTATTTGATATCTTATTTTTAGTCTTATGGCCTCTTGTCAATGGCAAAAGATGATTTTTTTTTAATATTTTAGTTTGTTTAATAGTCTACTTATCTCCTTTATGGTATCATATGGTTTGTCAAATGAAAACAAAAAGAATGGATTTCGATTTGCAAATTATTTTTTGGACTTTCTTTCACCTTTCCTATTTGGGTGTATGGTCATATGACCACTTATCAAGTAGATAAAAATGAAATAATTTAAAACTCTTACTTCTCCTCTATGGCGTTATATGACCTCTTATGGCATGTAGAAACAAAAAAAAGATTTGTCATTGCTTATTTTTTTTCCTTGTTACTTCTATTATATTTAAAAATATTTGTTAGATATTTTGCATGTAACTTCAAAATCCTTGTAAGAGAAGTATATATTTAAACATTTTTTGGTAAGAAATAATGGAATTTGTATGCACATTGAAGAAAACACTTTAAATTAGAAATGTAATTTACATGGAGTGGGGATATCAAACTATAAATTTCATGGCCAGGGGAAGTGTAAAGCTTACATGTACATTAATGAAAAAGAAGTATTTTATTTACATGAATCGGAGAAGTGATATTTTTTTTGTGCCACTTAGGAAATGACAAAACAAATTTACATGGCTCAAGGAAGTATTTGAGGAAATTCCCCATTAACGGGATTTCAAAAAGAAATTAGAAATTAAAATCATTAAAATTATTTCAATTGATTTATTATTTTTAATTTGGAATTGCATCATGTGTAAAATTGAAAATGAAAATTGTACAACCTAAAAAAGTGTTGAGGAATTTTTGTACAACTTGGGGAAAATCAAAAATCATTTCCACAACTTGAAAAATGTTTGATGAACATGAAAATCAAGATGAATTTTATCTCTAGGTGTAGATATCCAATGAAGACACAAAGTTTCTTTTTGGGACTTGGATTATCTACTTTAGGAATCAGTCTCAATAATTTGTTAAAGCGGGCTATGAACTCTCTCATATGCTCATCATTGCTTCTAGGTTTGGATGAAGTCTAAAAATAATTTATACTCATCCAAAACTAATTTGAGTCAATTTAGGAACTTGTTCATCAAGGAGTACCAATACATAATGCATCCATATTCTAGGTGATAAAACAACTTAGTAGGAGTTCTTATGAGACGCTCCATAGAATTATTGACAATGGCATCTTCATGCATAAATCATAAGATGCTATAGGATACTGAGAAGTATAGGATATATTTATCTACGTATTATACATTTTCTCTTAAAAAATTTATAAATATTTTCCTTGAGCTTGATGCTAAGTCATTATATTCAGCCAAATCACATGGCCCAAAACATTTCCCCAATGAGACATAGGTAATATTAGGGTTAGGGTGAACCCACTCCATTTCTATAAATAAGAAGGTGAAATCGCTAAGTAATTATTCACAATGTATTAACCAACCTACATTCTAGGTGAGGTTCTTAGAAATGTTTAAAAATCATGTGCATAAAACATGGTGATTTCTAGTAGATTTGCCATAAACTATTAGATCAAAAAGTTGTCAAGGGGACAGATTGGTGACTTTGAGTTAAAACTATAGGAATTGACTTCCTATGTTAGTCAATAATATAGGGATAAGGTCCCTCTCCTATTATTAGGTAGATCTACCTTTATTGAAATACAAAAATGGAAAAGCAAGGGAAAACCTATTCATAACTATTTATAAAAAATATTTTTTCTATTGGGGGGTTTTATACTTTTAATTAGAAAACACATAAATGATATAAAAAGGAAATGAGGTAACTGAAGGGAATGATGAGAAATAGAGAATGGAAAGAAAAAAGAGGAGAATTATTTTATTATATGTAATTAAATACAAAACTACCATAATAACCCCAATAAAAATGAAGTATGACCCTAGGTGTCTAAACATAGAGATTCACTAGAATATACAAAGAAGGAAAAACACTATCATCATTGAAGTCTCTATCATTCAATGAGTGATATAGAATAATTACACCGTTAGGAGTGCAAAACATACACTGAGATGATTCTCTAATATCTATATCAATCCAAAGACAACCATCCCATATTTACCCATAAAAAATAATTAAATATTACTTAAACCCCATTGATATTTTAAATTTAAGGAAATAACAAACATAGATTCAAAAATAAATTATAATATGTAATTTACTCATTAAGACT
The DNA here is from genome assembly GCA_037957365.1 of Torreya grandis. NCBI lineage: Eukaryota > Viridiplantae > Streptophyta > Pinopsida > Cupressales > Taxaceae > Torreya > Torreya grandis. The sequence goes on along the minus strand of JARHVA010007593.1, from coordinate 259,623 downwards.
AATGGATAATAGTTATAAAAAAGTTTTGAAAGCAAATGTTTGAGTATAAGTGAATCATAAACATAATCATAATTCTTGAATAAAATAAAAACACATAGTTTGCAAATGTTGTTCTTTGTATTAATCCTCACTGAATTTTAACATAATCTCACCTTCCAAAAATGTGTTAGAGTTATATCATTCAAAAATCCCCCTATAATGATTTTAAGAATCATATTTATAATTTGGGTAGGTGTTTATAGTGTGTGACCACCTTTTATGCATTTTATATGGTGTAAAAGAGAGTTTATAATAAAAACACGACATATATGGTGTAAAAATGAGTTAGTGCAATTGCACTAGATTACTAAGTGAAAAAGTGAATCTACAAAATTACATCACTTTAAAGGTGAAAAAGTGTGTTGATTATTTTACGCAACCTAAAAAAGTGTGAAAATAAATTTGTCAATATGCACTCCTACTTAACAACCATAAAAACATGAATCCTTTTGACCTATTTGATGAAAATTCAAGATAGTGTTCCCTGGATTAAAATTTTTATTACAAAATAGAATGAATCTACATCCACCAAGTTTTATTAATCCAAACTTTACATCACCCAAATATTGAGCTACATGATATCAAGATTCAATCTTTTGATCCTTGGAAAACCATTGTAAAGCTGGGACATCCATTGGTATGTCGACCTTGTCTAGAAATTCCTCTTCTTGTGGATGTGATTTACACAACCTTTAAATTTTATTTTTCATGTCCTCTTTGTTTATTAATATCCATATCTAAATAATACCTAAATTTCCCATGATCTTTATTTTACTCATTTTAAAACTAATAATAAGAGTTAATTGCAACTTATTTTCAAGTTCCATACAATACTAAAAACTAAGTAACATTATTGTCCATCCATTAACATATATTTCTCTTATTAACATTGTTTTATCAAATTTGATTTAAAAATTTAATTATCTAATAATAACCTTCAGAATTTGCATAGATGCTAGACCATATAGACTGTTGATTTGATTATCTATTAATATTTTACCATTTTTTGCTTTAGAATTTATTTATCATGTCCCAAGCAATCTACGATAGTGTATTTCTTGAAAATACCACAATATTGACTCAATTTCAACATTAACTATATGCCATTATAGGATTCTAAAGGAGTGATTTGCATGCATACCAAGGGTCTAAACTTGGAGGTGCCTTTGAAATAAATCAATTTTACAAGACATTATTGAGATTTATAGAATTTGTTAAATTTATTCACTTTTTTGGATAACCTATATTTTTTCATAAAGGCAATCTGACACATTGGTATCAATTTTAAATGCTTTCCTCTTCCACTTAGTCATAACATGCATAAGAGAGGACATAAAATTGATTGATAAAAATATTTCAATAGATTTTTTCACACAATTTGGATATCCATCAACCCTTATGACCTTACACTTATCACTATATTCATTGTGTGTTGAAAACTAGTGGTTTATTGTGGTGTTTCATTCATGTGCCTGATGACCACCATATTAGTGTAGGTACTATTGCAAAAAATGTGTCCCAAAACCTTTTCATAACACTCTTATCCTTCTCATGGAGTTCTTAGACTTCCTTTTCATTTATTATCTCAAATTATGGGGGTTTTTATTCTATAGAATATGGTTACACTATAACCCTCTGCCTTTTGAAGCAATTCGATGAGCTAAGAATGATAATATACCAATAGGTATGAATAGTGACATTTGCTTTGTTAAAATATTTATTATTGAGGATAAGAATGATAATCCACCAAGAAAACTATCCACCTACTTATAATAACCTATAATTATTTAATAGGGTGTTTGAAGATGTTGATATTGGATTGGTAGATTTACCAGGAAACTTGTAACCTGAATTAAGAAATTTCCAATTTCTCTTTCAAAATTTCTTGTTTATTCCAATATATATCCACATTAATATAGAATTATATAATGATATAGCTATATGAATCCAAATATCACTTGAACATATTTCATATACACACCTTATAAACATTTGTACATTTCTATATACCAACCTTAATGCTTATGAATTAGTAATTCAACAACTTTACCACTTATTCATTCTCAAATGAATCCACCCACATGGCCTTAGGCCCTTTTTTTGGCAAGAAAAAACATTTTTTTATAAAATTCTACCCTATTACAAGTCATATAGTGCCATACAACCTTGGAGTAGATCGAAACACCTTAAATCCATCCTTTTTTTAATTTACTTCTTATCTATCTTGGTGATGTCATGAAACCGTATGGCTTATTATTGGTGAATGCGTAGATGAAATTTGATATTTTACTTTGTTATTCACCTTCTTCATCTCATTTATATTATAAATTTTCAATTTGACACCAAAAAACTAAAAAAAGGATCTACTATATTGCCTTTTTATTATCTAATATCTTATATTATGTTGTATAGCCTCTTTTTATTCATAGAAGATGAAATCTTTATTTTAGTTTCTTTATGTATATACTAATATCTATTAGGGCACCATATGGTCTCTCAAATGACACCAAAAATAATGGATTTTAATCTTCATGACCTCCTAGCAAGTAGAGAAAGAGAAAATAATTTTAAAATATTACTTCTCCTCTATGACATTTTATGGATTCTTCTAGCATGTAGAGATAAATAAAAAAATGGTCTTTTATTATTTTTTCCTTCCTACTTCTATTATCTTTGCAAATATTTATTAGATATTTTACACGTAACTTCAAAATCCTTGAAAAGGAAGAAGTATATTTTTACACAATTTGGTGGAAAAAATAATGGCATTTGAATGAAAATTAAATAAAAAGATTTAAATTGGAAATGACATTTACATGGAGTTAGGAGAAGAAATTTTAAATGGCATGATGGAGGGAAGTGTAAAGCTTATGTGCATTACAATGAAAAAGAATGATTTTTTAAAAATGACTTAGAGAAGTCATAAAACAAATTTTCATGACTTGGGGAATGCCAAAACAAATTTACATGACTCAGGGAAGTATCTGAGGAAATTGCATGCCACCATTATTTCAAAAATAAAATTGTAAATTAAAATAATTATAATTATTTCAATTCATTTATTATTGTTAATTTACAATCTCACCATGTGGATAATTGAAAATGCAAATTAGACAACTTGGAAAGGTTTCTAGGAACTTTTTCACAACTTGGGAAAAACCAAAAAACATTTGGATAGCTTGAAAAAGGTTTAATGAACATTTACAAATTGGAGGAAAGATAACAACTTTTAAGATGGGGGAGTTTGAAAGTACTTTTGCATAGTTTTGGATTTAAAATGTTTTGGCCATAAATTTAAAATTAATTAATTAAAATTAATAAATTAAAATTAGTTAATTAAAATTAATAAATTAATAAATTAAAATTTTAATTTTTTCAAAATTTGACAATTTCAATAGCAAACCAAAAATTAGTTAAAAAAGTTAAAATTTCACCAATTTTTTAAATCTTTGAAAACCATGACAACAAGTACATTTTAAAATACTTAGTGAATCTCGTGAATGTTTACACAGTATTTGTTTACATAAACCATGGATTGAGGGATTTACCCCAATATTCATAGCCATCGTACATCACTAAACATGAAGTTTAGTTTCCATGTGCCTGACAGTTTATCATTATTGCCTAAGGACCCTTGCTTACACTCTTAGGTATCCTATTTTATCCATTTAATTGGTGGTTCATATAAGAGTAACACATAACATATAAAATTCTCTCACCATAGGGTTAGTTGAGCTATAGAGATGGTTGTACCTATGTAGTCAATGCTTTAAAACATTGGTCTAACAGTCTACATTGAATATGTTTAAACATTTATTTAATTGGTCAGGTGGATGGCCCAATCAAATATGTAGTAAGTTTTTTTAAAACTAACCAACTTAACAAATCAAATTCATAATATTATGATACTTTGATAAATTTTTAAAGTTTGAGAAATATTGAAAGTAAAGTGAAAAATAGTAACTTAAATGTATCAACATGAACAAGAAATAATAATTAAATTATTTATTGACGTTTAAGTAGATATAGAAGATATAGGTACATGAGAAGACATTGTTATGCTATACAATGATTCATCATGCTATGGGTATTTTACTTTTATAATCTTGGACACTACCATAAGGATATGGGCACTATAGAGACACTTATATCTTGAATCTAACACTTCTATCTAGTACATAATGTATGTCATTTCTTGGATTTACCAAATATGATTATTAGTTTATAGTTTCATCTTACATATTTTCATCTTGGATCACATGCACAAGTTATGGATATCACTCTTTTGATAAAAACCATAGATACTCTAACTTGGGCACACCACCTTGAAAAATAGGGGCTAGTGGGATCAAATGAAGTTGAGATGACGTAAAATACCCCTCTATTAATTAGAACTTCATATATTCCCATATACTTAAAATAGGGCCTCGGATCAATGTAGTTCCCCATTTTATGTGGGATTTTGTGTGAACACTTTTGGAATATGCTATATGTGGGTACATGTAGAGATCTACTTTATAACTTGACTGATATTAATCATGGGTTGATATTTAAATGATTCATAAATATAATAAGACTAGTCATATGATTGATTTTGAATATTAAAGAATAGGTAATTATAACAAAGTTGAGTAAAAGATTAAGTGTGAGCTTGATAGATGTTGTCTTGGTGATTTATAGGTGATAATGAATGACCTTTTATTTTGTATCTATACCACATATTTTCAAATGATATATTGGTATTGTTAATAAAGTAAATATGATTAACCATAAATGTAAAAATATTTGTAAATTTTATACTTTTAAAGGCTCAAACACTATCAAAATATATTAGACACTAACATCAATGGTGATGTCTTAGTATGTGTGGTAGTTTTATGGAGAATAGATTTTTTAAATATATTTAAATACCATAGTAAGATATGAATTATTTTTATATATAATTTGGGGAAAATTTTATTTGGGTAATTATAAAATTAGGGTTGAACCATATGATAAGAATTTAGGCATGATGAGATGGGAAACATGAGCATTTCAACAATGGGAACATACTGAATTAAAGGGTTGAGCCATGAGTAGTATTTTTTATGCACATAAGGATATTTTTTCATATAAAATCATATTTTAATATCTAAAAAATGAGAACGTATATTTGAGAGCCTCAAAATGATTCAAAAAATTGTGTATCTAGCCCTCATAAATAATAATATTTCCTTGTATTGTAATCATAATCATTAGCATTTATTGATTTACATTATACTTTACTAATAAACAATAACATTAAATTAATCATATGTTATTCCTAATAATAATAATTTGTTAGTTCATATTACATTATATTTATAATAGGTTTAAGGAATGAAAGTTTCTCTCATATGTTTTATTGAATTATGTAGTTTCTTGTAAAATCTTCTCCATCTTTCCAATATTCAATGTACTTCATTTATACATGGTTAAAATTTGATAATGTTTTAAAACTCACATTGGATCAATTCATGTATTTCATTTGATATTGTTTTATATTTAAATGTGTGTAAAATTATAAGTATAACATTGGGAAAGGGTTTGGTAAATGTGATCAAGGCATTAATCATCCTATTACTACTACTAACAAAGAGTGAATAGGTCTTCGGTATAATATCATGTCCTCCGCTCATGGAATAAGTATAGTCAAGACATGTTAAAATATAATTTCAAAATATCAATCTAAATATACTTGGGAACATGAAAAACATACATTACCAATTACATCACATATGGAATTTCAAAAGTCTTTTCCTTCCTCATTTTGCATCCTATTTAGGGACACATCATGGATATTATTTTAGAATATAATACGCAATGAGAGGACGACAATAGAAATTATGATATAAAACTCATAAAATATCCATTTGAGCATCCTGAAAAGGTTGATTAATTATTATATGTGAATAAAAATGAATATAATGATGGAACCCAAGATAACACTTAAATTGTTGTTACTTATACTTTTGCATCTATTCTAATTATTAATTACATGGCACCATATATTTGTTTGGGTACATATCTTGGTCTATAAAATATATCCATGCCTATTCCTATGCATGCTACTTACACTCTTCTTATTATCTCTTAAAATTCTACTCTAGAGCATAGTATTCTTGCATTAAAAGATAATATGGTCCACATTAAACAATTGATTTCTCATGCTAGACATTCTATGGAATAAAGATCTACGTTCCTATAACCCTTTGGCAATTTTTTTTTTATTAGTATGTATTACCTAGTGTATTTGTGTCTCCTAATATTTCTGTTTACGAAGGTAAAGGTGATCCTACATAGTATTTGTGTTCCTTCCATGCAACATGTCTATATTATGTAAATAATGTTCAATTGTTTATAAGTAGTTTTACAAAAAGTCTCAAAGAATATAATCTAATATGGTTCTATTATAATCCACCTCAATTACTAAAGGCTTTCAATGCTTTGTAAAATCCATTTTTTTCACAATTTTCTATCAACATCGGGGAAAAGCTATCCTATGCTCAAATTGAAAATCTCAAACAAGGCTATAATGAAAAAAAATGTTAATATGTGCTAAGGTATATGAATCTACTTTATAAACTAATATTAAATGACTGGAAATGATATTTAGGATATTTTAACACAAAGATAGCTCCGTCCTATTCAAAAGTCTATTATGTTTGATAAGTTCAAATCCTTTGATGAACTATCGCATATAATCAAAGAGCTATACATAATGTTTTATACTTTTAACAAACTCAAATTTGTTTCAAATGTTCCTTTTACTTAGGCTACTAAGACTAAAAGTAATCTAAATTAAAAAATCAAAGCAAATGAAATGAAAAATGAAGGAAAAGTTACTATAAATTATATATCACAGTCACTTCAAAATATTCATCTAAAAGCTCCACTAAAGGGGTAATTCTCATGTTTTGCATCACTTCCTCATGTTTTATTGCAACAACCCATGGAATGAATTGTAATCACTCATCCTCCACTAATGGAGAAAGATATGGCTAGACAAATCTATAGAAAAATATGTCAATGCATATTGTGATTATCATAGATGTATTGGTTATTATATAAATATATGTTTAAAGCTTAATCATAATATTAAATATATCACTAATGAAAATATCATAGATGTTATCACACCTATTGAAAATAATAAACCATATGTATATGATAATGCAAAGCATAAAATGTCTAAATATCATTTTCCAAATCTATGAAGAAAATAATAATAAAAATTATAAAGATCATTATGCATAAAAATTTCATCCTCATCCTTCTACATATGATTATAAACTTGATAGAACTATTGTTATAGTTAAAATCAAACAAACATCATGTCCTATGATCCTAATTGATGATAGTGATGTTTTTGATGATGATTTAGATAGATATGCACTTTGTATTCAAGCCTATTTTAAAAAGATATACATCTATAACGTTGTGATATTAAATGGGCCAAGTGAAAATGTGTGCACCTTAACACTCATTCATTATCTTGGTTATAGAAAACAAGATTTATATGATACTTATAAAGTTGTAAAATCATTGTGTGGGAATACATAAGATACTGTTAGGAATATAGTTCTTCTATTATAAGTGGGGCCTCTCATAGTACCTACTCAATATATTTTTCTAAAAAGTACATGTGTCTTTGATATACTACTAGAAAGCCATTGTATACAAAATCTTGTAGTACTACCTTTTATAGTGCATAAATGTCTCAAATACATTCATGATACTAAATTTTTAAAAATTCATAGAATTGAAGATGAATATCCTTTGGAGGAAATGATGTTTAATTCTTCTATGGAACAATTACCTAAATAATTATTGATCAACATGTTAATCAAGTAGTTCATATAACTATTAAAGAGAATTTTGTAAATCATACTATATTGTGTAATGAGCATGAGCATATTGAAGAATCAATTTATTGATATTATTATAAACATGATATAATTATACATGAGCATATTCAATTTATTTCATAGATGATGGTACATCCTCATATACATAATGTAGAACATACAAAGAGGCATCCATATCCTAAGGAAAAACATGTTATTCAAATAAATTCACCACATGTATATGTATAATTTGTTATATATTGTTATCCTATAATTGTAAATTTAAATTTACATGACCAAGTGACTAGTGATTCAGAACATTATATTATAGCATATGGCTCTTCTTTAGATTTAGAGGAATTTAAAGTTGGAACTTCTTCTTGACAAGAATTCATTCTTTCATATCATGCTATGGGTTATACATACATGCTCATGTCATAACCCTAGTTGCTACACTTCTTCCATTTATTGATTATAGTATTGTATTATAAACTTTTCTAATATTGTTTCATGATGATGTGATTTAATTGTTGATTTATGAGTGATCAATTGAGTATTATGAGATAATTGTTGTTATGTACTTTGATTTTACCATTGTATATTTCATGTTTGATAAGTTACTAATTCATTATTATTATTATTATTATTATTATTATTATTATTATTATTATTATTATTATTATTATTATTATTATTATTATTATTATTATTATTATTATTATTATTAAATAGTATAGATGGTATTGATGGTCTGTTGTAACCGCAGGTACATGATATGAACTAGGTTGGATGTGATTCTAAGAAGTTGGATGAGGCCAATAAAGTGAATGAAAATAAATAGTGAACATAAAATTATAAAAAAAATTGAGCTTTGAATGTTTTATGGATTGCTTTGAGTTATTTTTATGCTTGATTTGAGTGTTTTCTTGGTTTGAATTCAAATGCATATTTAGATTGCATTTTGAGTTTTTTTTCACTTATTAATAATTTAATGTGTTGTTGTTGTTGTTGTTGTTGTTGTTGTTGGTGGTGGTGGTGGTGGTGGATTTGTTTCAAAGGTCATAGTCTTATTTGACTGTGTTACTTATCTTTTATTTGATAATTTCAAAAGTTCTTATTTCTTAATAATATTTGCCCTTTTTAAAGTTGTGTTGGTTGGTGAATGGAATTAAGCTCATTGTCAAATATTGGCTTATTGTTTATACTCTTGAGTTATTTTAAAATACTTAACGTAATCCTATTTTGTATTTTGCTTAAGCATGAAAAAGGGTTGTTTACATTTGATTATTATATGAAGGCATCAAATAATTAGACTTATTCTTTACTTTGAATGCCATAGTTTAATGGACTCTTGTTTGGTGTTTACTGCTTGAATTGACCAAGTTTGAGCTTGGCTTTATTATGAACATGGGGCGATGACCCACCATGGGACTTCACATTATTTGCTTATTGTTTTGAAACATTGGTCTATGGCATTAACTCACCACTAGAGGAATTGCAGTTAAGAGGCTTACCAACCCTAATAGGGTTCTTGTTTGGTTACATTGCATTGTTTCATTGTGAAGTTCCTAGTGAATGGGGAAACTCTACCATAATTATTTATGAATGGTAGCCAGGGAAAATAATGGAGTAGTTAAATTAACTAACACCATGAGCTTATCATGGAGATCAAACTGTAGTGATTTATTTGCCCTTTTAGCCATATAAAGGTTTTTGTAGATTTTTTTTTTGGTTAGCTTGAGAGTTTCATATGTGGCTCAACTAGTATTTGTATGAATATGGAGGCTAAAAGTTTTGTGCTAGGTCAAAGAATCAAGGGAAGTCATATTTCATTTGCATTTTTTAATTGGAGTACATGCAACTTTTGTATTTGATGATTAATAAGGGTTTTTTGAATGACACGGTTTTCATTATTTTCATAAAGGAAATATGCATGCTATATATCTTATTTATATGAGGATTTGTTGATATAAATCTCTTTATTTTGTGTTAAAAAATGTATGTCATTTTATAGGGGTTTAACCCAAGATTGTTTACTTTGTTTGGTAATTCTATTTAGGCTACGACCATGGATATTTTTATTGCTTCATATAAACCTATAAAACCTATTCGGATTTTGCAAAACATATGGGTCATTTTTTCTTAGTGAAAACCAACATGTGCATTATAATTGAGTCGTGGCCTTGGAAAAAAAACAATGAAATAGTGGAAGTTTGATCATGGGTTATATATTCATGAAATTTATCATGAAATATTGTTTTATTGTATGCAAATAAATGTTGTACGACCAGGCTATGAGATTAGGTCATTAGGAGCGTTTTTGACTTGTGTTGGTAACCCTGATTTAGTCTATCGATTGCACTTTCAATCATGATTTTTTAGACTTAGATTGAAAGATTATTCTTATGATGCGAAGATATTATGTTCCTTAGACTATTTGACTTTTCATATTTTAATTATTGTATTCAACTATGATTATCATTGCAATTTTGATAATGACATTAGGATCTTCTTTCGAGCTTGTCAAAAGTCTTAATTGGTAAAAATTTACCTATAGCTTTATGTTATTTGATGTTGTCATTTTGAGTTTTATGGTTCTGATGGCAATCCCATACCACTAACACAATCTAAGATGATTTGACCAATTTTTCATTCTTTGTTTTTAATCAGTTTGTTATCAATTTGATAGAAGCCCTAATTTCCTCTATTTATTGTAGACCTTATCTTTACAATCTGACCGTTGTCCGCCTGGAATTACCTTGTAGACCTTTTGCTTTATATACTCACTTTTACTTGACCACAACTGACAACCAAACATATAGACATTCATAGATTCTCATTCAGTTTCCTAACCAAGGTTCTACTCAATTCAATAATCAACTTTCTCTACTATCATACGTTGAATTGCAATGACAGTTCAAGAACAAATTACACAGATTTAAGATATCTCAATGAGCCACAATTCCTCTTTTTTCTTTGTGCACTTACTGTACATATTTTAAACGTTTTCAAATAACTAAACATGACCATGCCTGCTCAATTCTGTATGGCAATCAGATCCCATTTGAGTGTCACACGATCCATTCTTCTTGAGGCCGAGAGGGTATTTCTTCTCACTTGGTTTCTTTATAATACTCGTGCAACTCTCATTATTTTAGTATTACCTCATGCAGGCAGGTTATACCTTTATACACAGTCAACATAAAACTCCTCAGTCAGTCAACGGGGCACTATCTATGAGGTCGATCGCCTTATACAGGTGTTGGATAGGGGTCATACAATTTTAATAATCCTTCTTGCAATTTTTAAAGACCGAGATTAAAACAAAAGGTAATCGGTTTTCTATTCTTGCTATCATGCTCGATTAACATTTACAGGTGTATGCAGGACACGTCTTTTCTTGGGCCATCCAGACTTCAAAATAGTGAATGGGATTATAACAAAAACCGTCAATCCACTCACAACCAGTCTCATCTTATTCTGTCGTCATACTTTTACAACATAAAGGCTACCATGACATTACATAATAAAAATAGAAAACAACAGTAGAATTTAATTACATATATTATAATCAAGAAATAGTCGATTGTGAAAGAACATTTTTTTCATCCGTATGTCCTTCAATTCATGCAATTGAATGTATATTTCATCTACCCTCGCCTGCAATTTACCGTACTTAATCCCCATTGAGCTTCATTTAGATTTGTTGTGCACCAAAGAATGAAACTTGGCCCGGTTAGAATTTGGTTACAGATTTCAACTTGTCAAGACCAACTCCAAATAATGTAGCAATCCCGATAATAAATGAACATTGATTTATTTATAATCTCGAACACCATTCCATGACCAACACATTGAAACCGTTGCCCAATTTGTCAATAGAATCCTGAATACAACTGTGTTGATCCATCCTTGTACACACGTATCAAAGATCTATTTACACATTGAAACTTTCATAGATTTAACCATATATATAAATCTTTTCGTGGCAGACTATCATCCAGTCTCCGTCCATTCATTTCCCATTCACACTCTGGTCATGACTCACCAACTGCAAAATGCTTGAAATTGTTAGTAAAATCATTTACAATCCTTTTGACAGTATCTACATACAAGATATACAGCCTGTAGATTTGCAACTGTCATACAAGGCAATGGCAGATGAAATAATAATTGGATATAGATTGATAAATCATAATGCCGTCAAACACATATAATCGCACACCTTTCCAATGGGAAATACATTTTACCCATCCTTGATTACTTCCTGAAGGCAGTTTAGCTCTCTTAACACAGAATAATCGAGGACCATTTTGAGGAAGTTGGGAATCATTGTGTTAAATGCTCGATGTTTTACAATAAGAAAAATGACTACATGCTAACAGATCCTTGTAAACTAGAATGACAATCCTCTCCTTACATTCATATAGAAAACACAGGTCCGCTGAGATTTGTATAATCTTCTCATCAAGGAATATTGCACCCAAAAATTGAAACATACATCACATATTTAATAAACACGTAATATACTTACCAAGATACATGATAATCTGCAAATAGTTTCCTCATATATACCCGTACTTTTTCCTCCTATCACTCATTTACTCCCCTTCTTCTCTCTATTCTACTGACTTTTCTCTTTTATGCATATTCTTTTACTTTATTAAGCTCCTTACCTCAAGGCGTAAGAAATATTTCATTTTGACAATTTTAGATTGGTCTTTATCAAGACCAATATTTTCTCAACTGTATTCCTCTTCACTCCTACGTAGCTTCTAGATAGGTGATAATGTAATCTTACATAAAATGTTTACACCATGTACCAAACACCTAAAAGAAATCTCTACACTATATCTTATCATATTTATAATTTTACAAATTGTCCTTCTGATGTTCCTGCATCGGGTTCTCAATAATTTCACTCTCTATTGAATGTATTATCCTGCATAAAACATGAGTTGAGATTGGGTATTTATTTAAGACCACTGTACGTTTGAGTGTTCTTCTTGAAGAGGGGTTTGATATTTTGTGAGATTGATATTTTTAACGTGAGTTTTCAAAATCTATTCGTGTCATTAAATTTTATTTATTTGTATGGAAATATTTAAAGAATAGTATTGTATTTAGGGTTACTAGTAGTAACATAATGGCATTTATTTTAAGTTATGGACCCTAACAAAAACATGGGGCTTACAAGTGTAACACAATAAATTGCACACTTAACCTTCAAATATTAAAATCTCTAACATGACCTTTAGTATTTGGAATAAATACAAAGGTTTTAGTGTTATTAACAAAGAATGTAAATAGTGTGGTTTGAATGTCTTCATATAATATTTATGTTAAGTAAAGTCCAGTCACTATTAATCTTAATAGGTTCTCTCAATTAACCTACATCACATCCAAATTATAGATGGGGTCATCTATGGCCACTTATAGATGGGTCCTTTGTGAATGGAGAGGTGGGTTTTTGCTTCTTTATAGTTGCGTGTGGATGATCACTTAATTATACTTATTCAAAATGTGCATTATATGTGAGTTTTGAAAACAAAGTGTAAGAGATCATTGTGTAAAATAAAATTGGTTAAGCCTGAATATCTTTGCTATAAGATCTTCATTGATTTTATTAATTATTTCAATATGATATATAATTTTATTGTTGTATTTATATTACATAATAGTTTTAGTTGGTAATCAATTTGAATTATAATTATCAGTTGCTGTAATACTTTTAATTAAAATTCCATACATTAAGTTGTTATACATTCAATTTGGGAAACCTTCTTATTTCATTTAGAGTTTGTTGAAATCTTACCTTATTTTAAATTTGTATTGTGTATTTTATTAATTATATATAGTGTAAGTTATTTCATAACTTCATGACTATTTAATAATCCTTTATAATTAATGTTCAAATTGATATATTTACTTGAATTGAATTGTATATTCATTTAATTTAAATTTGTTGGACTTAAGACTTGCTGCAAATATGTTCTTATTTGTATCTATAATTGATAATCCTTATTTATATGAAACTATGAGTCTTTGAATCTTTCATAAGGTTCATACGACCATTTAATATTATTGATTGTCTTATTTCATATAGATAGCATTGACTTAATTGGATATTTATTATGATTACATAGATATTGAATTAAGTTTATGATATTCATGTGGGTATTATGTTTGTTGAAGTGTATAAATAAGCTGAGAAGTCATGGTAGTATGCATAAAGCATATTCATGGACTATTTGTACAAACTGAGTTAATTCTTATTCATAGACAATTATGATATGTTTCCATGAGACTATAAAAGGAATGTAAAATTACCTTATTCTATAAGCATCTATATTTCTGAATATAGATTATTTTTTATGATTCTTTAAAGGACTTCTTAGAAAGTTATTATATTTCAATAACTTCAAACAGACTTTTACGAACACAATCATTTGAAAATATGACTTTATGTTCTAGTTAAAATGTAAGATTTAAGTTAGATTTTTTAATAAAAAGTTTTGAGTTTATGATAAATCCCTTTCCAAATTATTTATATCTTTATAAATTGGAATTAATAATATACTATTCAAGTGAATGAACTGTTATGATAGACTTATACGATGATTAGAAATGTTGGTTTAATCAACTAAAATATTAAGATACAATTATTCATGCACTAATATCATGTATGTTATAAGTTCATTAATGAAACCCCATAAAAAGATTGTAAGTTATATGATCTCCCACTGATTATTAATCATTGGAATAACATTGATCTTTATCTTTGATCAACATTAAACATTGTGCACCTATCCTCATCTCACTGCTTCTTAACTTCTTAGAGTAAACATGCTCCAAAGATCTTGATAAAAATTTAACATGTGAAATTTTTTCTAAGTATGGGAACCCTACTTATCTTCTTGGAAATCCAACTTTGCATATTCATATATTTTTCTATTCTTGGATGCATGATCTATAATTTGGACCATATGATCTCCCCACATAGGAGAATACAACTATATAATAATCTACTCTGAGAAACTTTACATATGTAAGATATAATTCCATTAAAATGCCTTTTTAGAATCTTCTATCACAGAGGTAACTATGTCAAATAGTGCCCAGGAGGCTATCTTTGCACTTACATAACATTCATTATGATTCAATGCATGACCTAAAATTTAGAAAATATAAACTATGCTAAAAAATTAATAAATCCATATGTTCACCATCTTCTAAATTGTCCACATTTGTAATATATAAATTCATCAATATTCTTACTCAGCACTTCTTGTCACATTACAAATTTGGCTATGTATGGGAAAACACTGTCAAAATACCTCAAAGACCAACATTGCACACATATATCTTTGATTTCACTTAGCCACATGATTTAGGATTTAGTGCATATCAAGTAGGGACTAATGTTATCACAATAATATGACCAACTCACCCTAACTCATTCACATGTGGCAATAGTGATGCAACAAACTACTAATTCAAATTTTCTACCACTAGACCAAAAGGGTCTAGATGAAAACTATGATAAACTAGATGAAATCCACTCATGCAAAAGAACTCAAAGCATAGAAAACCTCTTATATAACCCCTTGCACATGCACAAACTCCGTACTCATCTCTAAAAATATTTAATCATACATACTCTGAATATCAACCAAGATAAAGTCCACTCAATCCCATGCTCAATTTAAGCACTCCTGACACCCCATAGGGTCTCTACAATATGTCCATACCAACTGAATCATCCATAAAATGACTTACTTAGTCAAATAATAAATAATCATGTAAGAACACTGAGGCTCATTGAATCACACTTTTTCATTATCATTCTAGCACACATGACACCTCATCACTATCCTTGGTCACCTTAGAGACATCATTGACAAATCTCCAATAATTTCCTCCTTTGTCATTGACATCAAATACCAATAGAAAGCATATTATTAGACTTTATCTCTCCCTTCAGGTTATTTATCATCCTTGACACAATGATAAAGTGGGATAAACTTCTTATCATGTGGACCTAAAAATACATCACAGACCCATAATAGGAATAGACCATATATAAAAGATGATACAGATTCCCTTTAACAC
Organism: Torreya grandis; assembly: GCA_037957365.1. Lineage (NCBI taxonomy): Eukaryota > Viridiplantae > Streptophyta > Pinopsida > Cupressales > Taxaceae > Torreya > Torreya grandis. The sequence continues at coordinate 243,607 of JARHVA010007593.1, read as the reverse complement.
TAAGAAAACTTCTTCTTACCTTGATCTTCTTAAAAATGATCCATGACTGCGCTCTTCTAATTATACAAAGTTTCTATGAATATAAAATATTTATGAACAACAAAAACAACATGAACATACCTTGAAAATAATAAGAGGGACTCCCCCTAAGTCACCTTAACTTAGGCACTTTTTTTTAAACATATTTAGACCATTTTGAACAATTATGAATCAATAAAATTACCTCTATACCTTCTCTCTCAGATTGAACTACACAGGCCTCTGATCCTAGGACTTAACTAATTACAAAACACGTCTTTTGTTTAAGTACAATGATTCAATATATTGTTAAATCACTTGACTTCATTTTATCAATTAATCATCATAACCTACTTGAGTTCTCATCTGTAATATACATCACAAAATCTTCAACATGAATAAAACATCTCACATATTCTCCCCCTCACATCATGCATAACTCCTCAAGCCATTCAAACTAACTTAGTTAGATCATCCTAAATCGATGACATACTTAGCTTTTCGTATCCAAAACTAATTAACATTCTTAATCATGTCAAAGATATGACAACACATTCTCCCCATCCTCCATATCAACCTTATCTTATAGTCTTTCAATATTTGATCAATGAATTTGAGTAACAAAAATTGACAAGTTTTTACCTTTAAAACCAAGAACCCTAAACATATCTTGAGCCCATTTGAACAAGATAAACATTCCTATCTATGAAATATAATATATTTACAGCTCATCATCTTTTATTAGACACCCATAAAGATTCCATTTCCTACTTTTAAACCTTGTACATAAAGTTGAGTCTTGACTAACATCCATCATGCTTCCTCTATCTATAAAGTGTCTCCTTGAAGCTTATAAAGAGACACCCCTTTTGACATAGTGAGACTAAAAGACCCAAAACTGTGGAGATTCCCATATCTCCGTACATTTCTCTGACTTATAGTCTTTCTTGACTTTGAAAGGATGCTTGAATTCATTATTTTCTTTGGATTTGTTAGTAAAAGCAACCAACATAAACTCTTGTCTTTCCTTCATGTCTATCATGGCAAATAAACCATCTTTGGTCTCATTCTGATCTATCCTAATAGGCTTAGGTTTCCATACCCAGATGTAACATCTTCCTTGCACACTAGGATCTCCATACACCTTATTTTCCTTTGTTAACTCATTCAACATGTTATTACAATACCTAGTAATGTGACCAACTCTATGACATCTCAAATAAACAAGATCATTCATACCTTTTTCTTGATGATGATTGTGACCTTCCTTTTTTATCTATATAGAGGATAAATCCTCTTGGAATTCTTATATATTTTTATATCTAATTCCTTTTTTATAGTAGCAAGTAGTCCACCTTGATCAAGATTATCCTTCAAAGCCTTCAGTCTCAACATCATTGAGTGTCCTATTGATTGATCTAAGTTAAGTCCTCTCCAAGACTAACTGCTCCTTCCAAGGCACCATGTGAACTCATTCTTATATCTCATCTTTCTAAATATCTTTGCATATGACCATATTGATACCAAAAATGATAGTTGCCATGAAAATAAATGGAATACCTTATTGCATTGGGATATATAAATGGTCATATTTAATTTTTATTGACCAGATCTAACTTATTTTGATCTTCTTTAAGCTTGCTTATCTTGACAAAAAAAATCTCATGTTCATCCTTCAATGAATCTAGCTTGGTTCCTAACTAAATACACTCATCCTCTTTATATCTTATACTTGAAATAACATCCATCAACTAACCTTTGAGAACTTGAATAGTCTCCTTACCAATCTTAGATTATTTAGACATGTCATACTTTATTCTACATGTTTTCTCTATCAAACTTCCCTCAAGAGAAATGACTTATGCTTCAAGACCTTTGATCAAATACCTCATCTTATGATTCCTTTTTTTCTACTCCTTTAGTTCACCAATTATACTCATAACCTCAGCTTCTAGATCACATTATTCTTCCTCACTATAAAATTCTCTTTTATTATGACAAACATATTCACCATGCATGACTTCCTTCTCTTTTGAAATCAAAAATATCTTAGCATCTACTAGTTGAACCTTGACATCATTCATAACATTCTCATCCTCTTTAACATCTTTCTTAAAAGTATATATTTGTTCTTTCAGAGCCTTGATCATAGCCTTCCATTGTTGATTCTCTTTCTTCAACTACTTATCTATCTTTTTACCACTCAAAATATCCTTCAAGCTATTATGATTCCTCCATAGGACCTACTCTGATACCAATTATTGGAGGTACAATCAGTGAGAGGGTGGGTGAATTTGTAAGTATAGATAATCTAACTTCAATTACATCAAGAATTCATGAATCATCAACATTATTCATAGTAATGAATAAGAGATACTATACAACATCAATCACATACAACATGACATACGTGGGAAACTCTCTTGGGAAATAAAACCTATTAAAACCTAAAATTGAACTATTATCCTATATTAGAAAGAACCAGTTTACACAAGTCAATAACTAATTAAAAAACTAACATTCTTGATTTTATTGAGACAACAATAAAACAATTAGCTACTACACTTATGTACCTAATCACCCAAAACAACTATACTTTTAGCAAGTTTCACCTTGGAAGGCGGAAATAACCCCCTTAAATGTTGAGCACCCATAATAACACCTATGAAAAAATCCAAATTTAAATTGATGTATTCAACACCTAATGATGAAACTCTAATTATCACACTTCACCTTTAGTCAAGCCTCCTTGTTGAACAAATCACATTACATACTTGAACTAGTATACAAAGATCAATTTAGACACATTACATATCCCAACTAACCCCACTCTTGAACTTTAAACACTCAATGCATCCTTCACAACATCAAATATGTCATAGATTAAAAACATGACTTGATGGTCATACACATATTCCACACACTAATCTACCTCTTAGATCAACCACCAAGCTCACACAGACATTAACAGTCCTTCACTCATTCTCGATACATCCAAAATATCCTTTTGGATCACTCTAGAACTCTTTGCTCATGATGAACTTTCAAGAGAACTTTTAAAACCTATAGGTTATACACATAGTAATTAATATACTCTTCTTCTTAACCCATCTATTGGGTACACTCATCATTCTCACTTCTTCACTTAAATTCTCACTCTTCTCCTACATGCGTAGGAGCCATCTCCTTTTATTTCACTATATATGGAGCCTTCATGATAAACAACTTCTTGGTCAGAAATTGAACTTAAATTAACCCTTAAGGATTATCTTACATCAATACGAAGTTCAACATAATCTTTAATAGTCAGCCATAGTATCTTTGTGTCACCCTTAAGTAGATACACGCTTTAATAAGGCTCTTGTAGCTCTTATTAGTCTCATGGAGACCTATTCACCCACTTAGAACTTCAATGAGAAAAATAAAAAAATGGAACCACTTCCAAAATAATTATTCCACTCCACTTGAATCCTTAGTCATACCCACATGGGTTCATGCTACCTAGAACACCAAATCTACACTTTAACCTATCGATTATGTCACCTCACTCTTCAAGTCTTCATATACTGAAAACACAATTAGAAACTTATGAATAAAAAACAAAACTAACTTAAATAAAAACCTAAATAATTCATATTAATATAACCTCCAATATCTCTAAAACATCTCCTTGTGCCTTAGACACTTCAACACAAGAAAAAACACCTCAAACTAGATAACCACTCAAACTGGTCATACATAGTCAAAATATAGTTAGTCTAATATTATTATCCATATATGATTAGGAGCATAGTATGAAAAAAAAATATTTATCATAAGTATTTTAGACCTATAAAAAATCTCCATGCACATTTTCTTCTTCAATTCATCTCGGAGCACCTTCAACTTGCCTTTGTAAGATGGCCACTCAATCTACCAATAACCTTCAAAAACACAATCAACTTATTAGCCTTTGTTCATAAAAAATATAGCTTGTTAAAAACTCCAAATATCACATATATCATCCTCATTAGTATACAACACTCCAAAATATCTAAGTCATCATGAGATATCAAAACAACATCAATATAAGCTCAAATTTTCTTCTTGGGTAACTTGCAGAAGAAATGTGAAAACATAGTAGACACTGAACCTTCATAGATTTGATTTTACTTACTTCCAAACCTTTAAATCAAGTTCGTTATATATTCCATGGATTCCTATTCATATTTTATTTTTACATCATGAGCAAATTTGTGTTAGATCAAAAGTTATAGCCAAAATACATAGACTATTTTTTCCCTTTGTTAAAATTTGAATATTTAAATGCCAACAGTCAAAGTTAAAATTTGAAAACTAATATTGAATCTTGTTTCCTCTTATATTTATATCACATATGAATTATTGTTATTTTCAAAATATTAATGCATATGTTTCAATGTTAAAATGTTAAACCTTAGTCACATTGACCTCATCTCGTGCAATCTTGTAATGCTGACTCCACACACTCCATCGATCTCTTCAAAATTGTCCTCAATTTATCAATTCCATAATGATATCACTTTTACCTCTTGAATTTAATAAGCACCATTTAAATCTATATATATTATATCCTCCTCACCTTTGATCCTTTGATCTTTATCTCTGCTCAAAGTTAAACATCATGCACCTGTCCTCATCTCGCTGCTTCCTAACTTCTTAGAGAAAACACACTATATCAAGCTCTATCAAAATTTAAAATTTGAAAAATTTAACATGTATGGGAATGCTACTTCTTTATCCAGAAGTCCAACTTTACATAGTCATATCTTTTATTGCACTTAGATGTATGATGTACAATTAGGATCATATGATCTCCCCACATTAGAGAATCTAACCATATAACAATCTCCTCCTAGAAACTTCATGCATGAAAGATATAATGCTGTTAAAATTCCTTATAAAAATATTTTTTCACTGAGCCAACTATGTCAAAAATTACCTGGGAGGCCATCTTTGCACATGCATAACTTTTGTTTCACTTTAGTGCATAACCTAAAATTTATTGAAAATAAACTAGGTTAAAAACTCAATAGACCCATATGACCAACTTATTATAAATCATCCACATGTGTAAGCTATAAATTCATAAATATTATTAATCAGCTCTTCTCGCCACATTGAAAATTTGGCTATGGGAAAAAAACTATCATAATGCTTGGGAGCCAAACTTTGTACCCACATATCTTTGACTTCATTTAGGGGCATGACCTAGGATTTTCTGCATAATAGATATGGAATAATGCAATCATAACCATATGAAAAACTCCCCATGACCCATCCACACATGGTAATGATGATTTTATCAAACTAACTAAAATTTTATTGCAATAGACCCAAAATATCTATATAAAAACTATGATCAACCAGATGAAATCACTCATGCACACAAGTACTCAAAGCATAGAAAAACTCTTATATGTCCCCTTAAACATGAAAAATAATCCATACTCATCCATGAACATCTTTAATCATGAAAAATATAAATATAAATAAGGATAAATTCCACTCACTCCCATACTCAATATAAGCACTCTTGACACCCCATATGGTCTCTACAACTTATCCATACCAATTGAATCAACCATGAAATGCCTAACTCAGTCAAACAATGAAGAATCATGTAGCAACACTGAGGCTCATTGAATCACACTTTTTCATTTTCATTTTATCATAGATAACACCTTATCACCATCCTTGGTCACCTTAGAGATATCATTGACAAACCTCCAAAATGCATAACCTAAAGCATGGATTGGCTAAACTTAAACACATAGATGATAAGATATGTCTTGACTTAGAAATGTTAATAAAATGAGTATTTCAACATGAGGCTAACCATGCCTTATGAAATGGAAAATTTGTTCCAAACTAGAACTTGAGCATGGTTATTGAATCATATTAAGAGGCTATAAGAATATGACCATAATCAGATAAGATATTACATTACACTTATAACTATTAATGAAATATAAATTTTTTAATATAATCTCTCTAAGCTACATAACATGATGATGTCCAAATAATCCCATGTTTATTTGTGTCTTTATTAAAGAGTTTAGAAGCATTACATTACTCTCAAAAATAGTCCTTCCAATGATCACTATCTATTGCATGTGTGTTTGGTAGATCTTGATTATGTAAGTTTAGTATGATGATTCTCCTAGTGGATCTATTTCACTTTTTATAATTATTTTTTGAACTTTTCTGGTTTACCTAATGAGGTATAAACTACTTTATATCTATGCAAGTGCTTCCATAAATGTATAAGTCATTGATGGATTTAATTGGAAAGCCACATAGAAAGTATGCAGATAAGTGTGTGTGAGTGTTCATACACTGACTCACGTTTATCTAAATACTAATTGCTTAAAATGCTTCCTAATGAAGTCATTATTAATTTATGGACATACTCTAGCACATGTGTTGGCTAGAACATAATAATAGATCACATCACATTTTCTATTCTAACTCTATTTTTAAATCTATCATTATACATAATGTTTATTATTTTTAATTATTTTTGTGGTTGGTACAACCCATCATTGGTATCATTGGTTAGATACATTAATATTACATATACATAGTTTCTTTATTTTCATTTTCATTTGTATTTATTTTATACCCTATCCAAACATTCTTTTAGATATTTGACTTTAATGTTATTTTTACTTTCGATAATATCCTCTTTATTTTCAAACTATGTCAAACAATATATAAAAATTATCTTTATAAATAATCCCACTTGATTACTGTTACATATCTTATACCCTATGACACTTCCATAATCTCATATTTTTTAATTTTTACATAAGCACCTTTAGCCTCATCCCCATTTGAGGAGGATGTACATTTCTACATATTTTACATATTCATATTATATTTGTATGACTCAAAATTATATATACACTAGGGGAATATTACATTCCTTCCACCTTATCATGATATGATTTTACACTTTGTTGAGTATTTTTTTAATCCCACTAACTTCCTCTATTATCATATCTTGTGTGTTTATAACCCTATTTCATATATCAATTAGCATAAAAAAATTCACAAAAATTTAAAAAACACATATTTAAAAAAAAATTAAAGGTATCAAAATATTATAAAAAACCTTCAAAATCAAGAACTTAGACGTTTTGAAATATTTTTAGCATACTTATTTTCATATATTTTTTATTATATGTTAAATGGATAATATATTACACTTTTGAATGCAAAATAATTCTCATAAGTAATTGAGTGTTAAATATGCCTAATTACACATAATTATTTGATGTTAGGCTTCCCTTATTACCAAACAATATTTCTATGATGGGGGCATCTCTACGTTATCTGATAACTCTTTTACAAGTTGTATTTATCGATAAAATATCGACCAATTTGAGCTACATATCATACGTGTGTTGGTAATCACTCATATTTTTAGAATTTAGTACATGAAATATGATAATTTATAACATTAAAGTTCATACATATGATATAATTATACTGCTATCATATGTTTCAACTTTAGTTTACATTCTTATTTTACTAAATTCTGGATTAGACTTGATTGTTTATATTATTTGTGGCCCTTATCCTTACATGTTCAAATTATTTCTTGTAAGGCTTCATTATTACATTTTTATGTGGCACATTGATGCGTGTGTTATGTAACATTTTACATGTCCCATACATGTATATTTGTCATTATTATGTGATATTCTATGCAAGTTACATGAAAAAATTTATTATATTAATTCAATGATTATATATTCTTACTATGATTCCCTGATTCATATAATTTATTCTATCTATTTTACTATGACGGAATGATTCATGTCATTCATCATTTCTATATTAAATTTGTACTTTGTTTCCATGATGTATATCATACATACATTTATTAAATGATTCAATGATATATGTTTATAACACATGTTTCATATGATAATTTAGTGTTATATTAAAAATCTAAGATGAAATAAATTTATAATATTAAAATTGATATTGTATAAATATATTTTTTACATATAAGTTATTTTAAAATAAGTCAATTTTAGGCTATCCCTGTCATCTAAAAATGAAGGCATTAATATGCTATTGATTAGAACATTCAATCCTCATAAGGAAATTTAATAATTTATGGCAATACATAGTCTTTAAGTGGAAATAGGATTTAAAAAAAAATCAGATTATGGGGGCATGTGGCATGCATGTGCACTCATTACTACATTTTTTAAATTATAAGTTTCAAAAGTTTTAAAAGTTTCAAAAGAATAAAAGTGACAATTTTAAATAATAGTTTTAAATATAATGCATATATATGGGGAATGGTATTAACTCATGAAATTTTAAGAATTCTCAAGTTTTAAGTGCAAATGTTTGAAAGTTACAATGTTACAAATAGAAACTCGATTATTTTAAAGTGGTGTGATTCATCTCAATTACAAGTTCCCATACTAAATTTTAGTGACACTCAAAATATGTTGTTCCACTTTTTTAATATGTAACGAGCCATAGTTCACGGTTCCACCCTTTAAATATTTAAATAAATATTATAGATATTGAAATGATAATTGGAGCATACAATATTTCCAGCCTAGGAGCATTCCATGGTTTTCAAAATTGAGAATTGATCACTCTATGCTCTCCATAGTTCAATACTTCTAAAAATGTCCCAATAAGGGGGTATAACTTCACCATATCTAAATTTATAGGTATTTATTTTTAATTAAATAAAACATTACTTTCATTGGCATTATTTTAGGTTTATTACATTAAGGCCTGTTACACATTCAATCATTGAAACTAAATACTAATTTTGTATACATAATTAGGTTCACATCTAATTTGAAATATAAATTTTATTTCATGCATAATTAAGCTAAATTTGGGTATAATTTAGATAAATAAAATCATTTATTAATTTTTTGACATTGTTTATTATTTACATCCTTATCCTCACTAGGCAAATTCACAATTGTTAAATCATAGTATATAATATATTATTTTGTAATCATTTAAAATATCATATAGACATCCATATTTCATTCACATTCATCCTTATTTATCCTAAGTCTCTTATCAAATGTATACCAATATTCTTTAGTATTTTAGGATGAATTAGATAGATAGGGCCACACTATAGCCTTGGCCCCTAGTGTGGCCTTGGGCATGGCATTACAATGGTAGATTTTATGAATTTAAATTTTATATAATGGATCTACTGCACATGTTGTAAATTTGGTTTGAAAAATTACTCTAAATATTACCCTATAAAATCAAATCAAGTGATGCAGGAGCATCCTATATGGATGATAAGTCTTTGTGTTATATGAACAAATTTTGATTTGATCAAGTGAATAGGGGGTCAATAAGAATGTTTATAAAATTTTAAAGGTTTTATTTTTATTTTTTTTACAACTTTGAGTGTTTTTCAAGTTTCTAGGAGTGCTAGGATATGCTAGGAATTCAAATTGGCATTTTCCTGCCATTTTGCATAGTTTGAATGGTTTTATATTTTTTCTTGGATAAGATGTAGTGGAAGGATTTTAAGGAGTCATAAATATTTCAAGTGATTATTTAATTTTATTAAATACACCATGGGTCATATCATGGGACATAGGTCACACATTTATAGATAATCCATCTTGATATTTGTGTCAATAAACAAATTTTCTTACAAGTGACCGTTAGGTGAAGAAGTAGTTAGAATAGTTATAAGGGCCATAAAACATGTAAGTTGTTTTTTGGAGTAATTTTTATGGATTAATTATACCATGATAGATATAAATACAAAATAAACAATCAATTGAGACTCTCAAAACTTTAAAAATAAAGACTGTAGTTCTAAGTTTTCCCGTATAAGTAAATGAAATATGATTTTGTTTTGAATTCTCCATGAAGTAAAATTAACTCTTATTATGCTTTGAAATTTTATATGGATTTGGTGAGTTCATTTATTTATTATTAAAAATTATTATGTAATTCAATTTTTTGGTTTCATACAACTTTTCTTATAAGTTCAGATATCCGTACTGAGTTTATACATGCAAAGATAGTCATCAAACAGAGTATTGTAATGAGGTTTAAATAGAGGTAACAAAGGAAGTGGTAATTAGTTTTAAGAAGTGTGATAACTTTTTATAAACCCAATTCATCCATTCAAATTTTTTTAATATCCTTTTGGGAGACTAAATGCTCAGAGATTCTTGATTGTAAACCCTATAGACTATGTATTGACACATAATAAGAATAAAATCATAATATATTTTTATAAAAAAAGAGTTATGGAATGTGTAAAATACATGTAAAATATTATTAAGGATGATACATAACTCAAAAAACTCTCATAGTATTTCTAAACCCTATATGGAACTTGTAATAACAATATGTTTCTTATCAGGTCATATAGAACCATGTCAACCCTAAACTAGGGTTTTTAATTTGAAGATCATCTTATAGGATATTGAACAATTAAAACTTTATAATTTAATTTATTTTGATATCCCTAAGAATATTTCAAGATATTATGAGGGTTTTGGAGTGACTATGTACATAAACATATAGTTAGAAGCAACTGAGTAAAAACAGGGTAGTGAAGGCCTAATGAGGCCTATGCATAGATGAAAAGAAATATTTAAAAGTATATTTTAGTTATAGATAGGTGAATAAAATTTTTAAAAATAAATTAAATGATGGAGGGTACTATAATATTCAATTAGATTATCCAAACTCCTCCTTACTTGTTTATACTAGAAGGAAAGACCTTAAGAAAGGATAGTAGGACCATGTTTTAAGGAGGCAAAAGTTTTATATGAGGTGAGTTGGTTCTATGAGAAGTTTTCTATTTTGAATGAGGAGTCCAATAGGAGTATTAATTGCATGATTAAAGTTACAAGAAAAATTAAACTAAACAGTGAGATTTAGAACTAATGAATGAACATACAAACCAATGAACTTTATCAATATTTACAAGAGCAAAGTGCGAGTTAGTTTTATTCATCCTCTGCATCATTTCATAATATATATTAGGATATATTAGAAAATTATTAAATTAAAATGGAAGGTAGAGGATGAGGAACAAAATAATTCCAAAAGAGGTTTCAAATAGTGGATGTATTGGTATTAGAAGTGAGAAACTTACGTTCAAGATTGCAAGCCATATAGTTGGCTCAGAGCATAGAGATGAGCATAGTTGATGTTAGTGAGGGATATGATGGGAATCCTAATGATTAAACAGTATAGGAAGTATATTGATTAATATTTGAATAGAGATTCATTATAGTATTACTTGAAGTGACTTCAAATCCCAAGATGGAGGTGCCCATGTATGAGGGAAGTCTTAATGTGGAGGAATTGGTTGATTGGATCACAACCATGGACAATTAATTCAATTATAAATATGTGAATGACACCAATAAGGTGAAATTTATATTAAAAATTTTTAAGGTTCATTCCTCCTTTTGGTAGGGTGGCATATAGGAAGAGAGAATAAAAAGAGGCAAATAAAAGATAAGGTCATTCGATAGATTGGTGGCCAAGAGGAAAGGAAAATTCATACCTAAGGGATATCAGACATAATTTTTTAAGAGGATACTAAACTTGAGTTAAAAATATATGACATTGAAAGATTACATAGAGTAATTATCTAAGTTCACCATTCAAGTAGGACATATTAAGGAGGATATAGAGAAGGTTACTCAGTACATGAATGGATTGAAGTTTGTCTTTCAAGATGAGATAAGTATTTTGGCACCTAGAATAGTTGAGGAGACCTATAAATATACGTTTATTGTAGAAGATAATTTTTCAAGAAGGCAAAGTCAAATAAATAGAGGTATAAGTGTTAGAGGATACAAACATAAAGGACAACAAGAAGGAAGAGGATATCTAAGTAATAGAATCTAATGTTAAGGTCAAATAAAAAAACTGGGTAGAAATTCATAGAGTTAAATTACATCAAATATAGGTGGTTTTGGATCTATAGGTGGTTGATCATATGGTAGAGTAAGAAGAAAAAATTGGTTTTTAGGAAAGTGCTTTATGTACAATAAATTTGTAGGGCATAGGTCATATGAGTGTCTAGGAGATGTTCAAAGTGGCAGCTCTTAGAGTGAGAGTATAAAACAAGTGGTTTAAAAAGAAGATGAAAGTGTAGATGTGTTTATAAACTATGTGTAAGAGCCTAAAATAGGAGAGAGATTTATGATGATGAGAGTTTTCTTTAAGACTAGCCAAGAGGAGAGAGAACCACCACAAAGACAAACATTTTTCAAGACCATGTGCAAAAGCAAAAGTAAGTGCTAAAAGGTTATAGTTGATGATGGTAGTATAAGTAATTTATTATATTATTTGATTTTTTATAAACTAGGCATTTAAATAACTATCCATCCATGTCTATACAAGGTCTCTTGTATTTGAAATAGTAATGAAGTCCTAGTGAGTGAAAAATATTATGTAGACTTGCAGATAGGTAGATATAAGGATAAAACATTGTTAAATGTCATTCCCATTTATGTTTGACACATAATTATTATGATATCATGGAAATATGATATGAAATATTTGCATGATGGGAGAGATAACATTTATACCATTGATAAGGATGGCTGCAAACACATAGTAAATCCATTGAAAGATAATAAAGCACGGAAGGACACAAAAAGTAATGTAATGATGTTTACAGAGTATTAATTATAAAATTAATTCAATTTTAGAATGTAAGATAAGAACATGATAGTTGAATGTAGGAGACAAATTGAAGTGAGTGTAACACAAGTTACCAAGATAATGGAAGAAGAGAGTGCAAAATTTGAAGGGAATTTTAAGGAGTTAAAGTCAAGTAACAAGAAGCTATTATAGCTAGAATAGTTAGGTGAGGTAATATTAGATGAGAATTTGCAAGGATTATTTTAAAGTTTGTCATATCACTGGTCATTAATACAAATCAAGGAGTATATAGACCCCTTTGTTGATAAGGTAGGTATGTTGATAGAAATAGATATGCAAAAGGAAGCCATTGACTAGGTAAAGAGTGAAAAAAACATGAGGTAGATAATGAGGTTGCATATGTGGAGAGTATCCTAGGAGAGAAGAGAAAATAACAAGCATTACTCCCACAAGAAGTAGACCAAAGCATATATAATACAAGCATGCAAGAGCAATATTATAGTTTCCAAGAATATAAGTAGGACATTTTTTTAATTGACTTGTGTGTTCTATGTGTAGGTTAGTTTTAATAGAATAACCAAGTGATGAATATGATCAGGTTGGAGATGAATTTGAAATAAGATAACCTCAATGGAGAAATCAAGGTGGTGTTGATCAAAATAGAAGGAGGTCTATGTATCACTCATATAGCGTGGGACCTAAGAGGATGTACCATTACATAGTTAGAGTGAACAAGAGAAATATATACTAAGGACAAGGTCAAAAAAACTTGTCAAAACTTTCATGTAATGTTTATTTCATGCCCTAGTAGTATGATGCAGGAGCACCCTTTATGGATCATAGGTCTTTATGTTGTCTAAACAAATTTTGATTAGATAAAGTGAATAAGGGTTCAATAAGCATGTTCTAAATGTTTTATAGCTGTTAGGAGTAATTTTGTACACCTTGAAGTTTTTTACAAGTGCCTATGAGTGTTAGGATAAGTTTGAAATTCAAATTAGCATTCTCCCACAATTTTGCATAGTTTTAATTTTTTAATTTTTTTGCCTAAATCAGGTGTTACAAAAGGATTTTAAGGAGTCATCAGGATGTCAAATTATTATATAATATTATTAAATACACCATGGATCATATCATGGGATATATGTTACACATGTATGGATAATCCATCTTGATACTTGTGTCAATAAACAAACATTCTTGCAAGTGACCATTGAAAGGTCAAGAAGTAGTTATAACAGTTATAAAGGGCATAAAACATGTAAGTTTGTTTTTTTGGAGTAATTTGTAGGTATATATTCAAGTATGAGATAGATCAAGACCTAATAGACAATGAATGGAGACTCTCAAAAATTTAAAGAGGACTATAATTCTGACTTTTGTTGTATAATTAAATGGAATATGACTATGTTCTGAATGATCCATGAAGGAAGATTTATGATTAGTATTCTTTGAAGTTTTATATGGATTTGGTGAGTTTTTCCAATGTTTATTAAACATGATTGTGTAATTTCATTTGTTTCATTTAATACAACTTTGATTATAAGTTCACATAAATTTTTAGGTATATATTCAAGTATGAGATCGATCAAGACCTAATAGACAATGAATGGAGAATCTTAAAATTTTTAAAAGGACTACAATTTTGAGTTTTGTTATATAAGTAAATGGAATATGACTATGTTATGAATGATCAATGAAGGAAGATTTACTATTGGTATACTTTGAAGTTTTATATGGATTTGGTGAGGTTTTTTAGTGTTTATTAAACATGATGTTGTAATTTCATTTGTCTCATTTAATACAACTTTGATTATAAGTTCACATACCCTTATTGAGTTTATGCTTGTAAAGACAGTCATCGAAAAGAGTATTGTAATGAGGTGTAATTAGAATTAATAAAGGGAGTGGGAATTGGTTTCAAAAAGTGTGGTAATTTATGAGATACCCATTTAAATCATTCACAATTTTTGAATATCCCTTGGGAGATGAAACCCTCTGAGACTTTTGCTTAAGGACCATGTAAAATATGTTTTCACACATAGTAAGAACAAAATCTTAAGATATTTTTATAACAATGGAGTTGAGACATGATTCCAATGCATGCAAAAGATGAGTAATGATGGTATAGAAATTGAACATCTCTCACAAGTTTTTGAAACCCTAATTGGAATGTGTAATAGAAATATGTTTCCTCTCAAGTCCAAGAGAACCATGTCAATCCTAAACTAGGGTTTTAAATTTGAAACTCATCTAATAGGAGATTGAACAAGTGAAAATTTATAAAATTTTATAGTTTGATATGCCTAAGATTATTTCAATATATTATTAGGGTTTTGGAGTGACTCCATAGAGAAAGGTATGATTAGAAGTAACTAAGTGCAAATAGGGTAGTGAAGGCCTAATGATGCCTATATAGAGACCAAAACAAGGCTGGAAAAGTGTCTTCCAATCAAAGATAGTTGAAGAAACACTTTTTAAATAAATTATAGGATAGAGGGTACTATAAGATGGAATTAAATTCTTCAAAATCCTTCGTACTAGAAGAAAAGGACTAAAAAAAGGCAACTAGGACTATGTTTTAAGGATGCAGAAGTTGTGTATGAGGTGAGTTGTTGCTTTGAGAAGTTTTTAAGTTGAATGAGGAGTCTAATAGGACTAGTAAGATCATTATGAAGGTAACAATAACTGTAATACCAAATAGTGATATTTATAACCAATTAATTCACATACAAATGAATGAACCTTTGTCAAGACTTGCAAGAGTAAAGTGTGAGTTAGTTTTATTCATCCTATGCATCATCAAGTCTAGTCATTATACATCTATTGAATATATCTAGTAAAATCATTTCACAATTAGAAAAATAGAACTATTTTTTCCTAATTCAACTCTATAACACTCAAAAATAACATGCAATTAAAAATATTTTTTAGTTTAGGTGAAGGGTGTATACTTTCAAGAATTTCAATCAATCATGTATCTAAATTCATTCTAGTTAAATAATCACATATCAAAAGAACACACTAGGATTGGGAATTGCATCATCCTAAGGACTATTCAAGTTATGTAGGCATTACTCGATCATAATATGTTTTTGAGGAATACTATGATATCCTTACTAACTCATTTTTTATTCATTTGGTTTTCTAATTGATATATAATGCATGCCAAGGGCTAGGGTTTTATAGTTACACATCTTATGTGTGACATATAATCTCATACAACTCAAAAATAAAATTTTAGAAACATTTGAATTGACTGAGATCAATAAATCATGAATATAGCCAAGTAGGATAGTGAAGAAAAAACTAGGTAAGGCTGAAGTGTGCCCCTATCTACCTCCTATAGACGTGTCCTAGCAAATTAAAAATCATTATTTTCTAATAGTATTTTGTTTTTAATTAAATTTATACATTTCTCACTAAAAAAAAAATTACATGGTTAAAGATATATTTGTATTTAATGGACACTCTATCTATATTCAAATATACTATTTTTAATATATTCTTATTTTTTAAAATTTGTTTATTTTATTGTATTTTAATATCAGATCAATGTATATGCACATTTCTATTTCACTATTTTAACTCCATTAGTTTAAGTAATTCTTAAATAAAAATTGGTAAACATCATCTCAAACCAAAATTCAATTGGATCATGCATATCAAGATATAAACATTGGATATTATGGCATATGGAACAAGATATATCATCATAGTAAGATATATATCATTCAAATAATGTATGTAACATAAAATGATAGGGTGAAAGTGTTAAATTGAGATAAATGTATCAATTAATCTCATAATACTATTGGTAATATAAGAAGCCTAAATAATATTTATTTCTTGATATAGAGCATGTAACTCATCAAACTCAAAAGCCTCAACAAGCATATAAACACAACAAGTGCAATGTCACTCAAAGGATGAAGGTATGACATGAAAATGACATAATACTTTTTCACACTAAAAGAAGGTTAAGGTACACAAAAATTGAGACCAAGTGACTTTCATTCAATAGACATGAATATGTCACAATCACACATAAGGAAAAAGGATCATATAGCTAATGAACATAAATATGTTGTAATCACACTGAATGGCCTAGGGACATTTAAAATATATAAGAAAAGTCTTATATAATACATATAAGTAATAACATGAAAAAAACATAGAAATATAAATATAGTCTACACCATGTATATGTAATGTGGTCATATCCTAGAAAATAGCACATGAATGTACAAAAAAAAAGAGAGATATGTTAGCAAGATATTTTTAAATATTATATATCTATAAACAACAAAGGAATTATAAAGGGTAACACCTTTATATACAACAACATTTTATTAAGATTCCAGTAGCATGGCATGGCCACTAGGTATAGGATAGTTCTCCATTTATGTTTATCCACAATTTATATGTGCTACATAACACTCATAAATATGATAAGAAATCATGTGGGATAGGAGATTATGCTATATAAAAATCATGAGATAAGTAACATATGAAAATGATTTAAAATATATGTTTAATGATTCTTAGCTCTTAATTTAGGATTTTTATAATATTCTTAATGTTTCTATATTTTACCTTATATTTTATACCTTTTTGAAAAAAATAAACAATAACGAAAGAGACCAAGGGATAAAATGTGTGTTAATAATGAGAATAAATTAAGTAAATAAATAATACGTAACATGTGTCAATGAAACATATGCATTAAATATGATGTAATTTCTATGTATGAGCTATTTTCACATAATATATATGTGATTTATAGTTATTAGGGATGTAGAGGATAGAATAGGGATGCATAGGATTGTAAATCCTAATTTCATCATATATACACTTTTCCATATATTTAATTGCATGAATGAGTAATGGATTAAACAAATGAAATATCTTACATGAATAATAGTGTTGTGTAAACTAAAACATATTACAATATCAAAATATTAAATGTATTGAGGATCTATTTTCATAGTTTTTAATTTTGATTATGTAAAAAGATACAAGTCAATATTGACTTGTTTATGAAAATAGAGACAATGAATATTTATTATGTATATTCAATACTATATGTGATATAAAATACAATCTACTTTGTTTAGACTATGAAAATAATTTGCCAAATGGTAACAGGTGGAAGTAGCAAATCACTATTTTATACATGTTCGCATTAGGAAAGTGATAAATAGGAGATAAGAGAATAAAAATACATAAGATACACAAGGAATATAATATCTATGGAGCCCATCATATGTGTAAAACGTATAACAATAACATGTTGAATAAATTAAGAATCTATGTATAATAGTTTTGACCTTTTTTATTATTTAGATGTTTTTAAATTTTATATGATTTTAAAAATTGATATGGGCTGAACAATTATACACTCTGAAGGAGGATCAAAATAAGAATATATAATATATTTTTAAAGAGTGACCATTCATTTATAGAAATACATAGGCATGGATGACTCAGATTTGAGAAATCCATTAGGTGTTTTAATGTAGCTATCAAGATTACCACTTGTGTAATCTTGTGTGTGAAGAGTAACTCTAAAGGACCTATAATGGTTTGGAATTAGATGAGTAGTTTAAGGTTGTAAAAATTTATATTTTATTTGTGAAACATGTTTATTTGTGTGTATAAAAAATTTATAATATGATACATATGATGGTTATTTTCATGAAGTTAACTTTTAATTATATGAATTTTTGTTTCATTGGTTGCCTCTAAGACTTTTGAAGTTACTTCAAAATTAGTTGCACATAAATATTTTTCGTAGGTGTATAAATTATATGTGTGATTCGTTATTGGATAATGTATAAATGCACTAATATGATAGATGAGGAGGAGCAGGGACCATATGTTATAGAGGGCACTTATATCTCATTATTGAAATTATGAGCATTTGGTTTCAATGAATTTAATTTAGAAATTATGTATTGTGTAAGGTAAAATGCATAGATTATATAACCAAGGGCATAATAATATCACTTCTAACATATTATTTGGTATAGCTAAAAATGGAGCGGAAAATATAGAAGGATCCACTTGAAGATGTTTCCCATTGAAGGTTTTGACATTTGTAAATGTTTTTTTTATGTCATTCTAATGAATGGATTAATTTAATTGTAGATGCACTCTCATTTGATTTATTATCAACTAATACACTATGTATGTTTTTTTCATTAGTGTATTTTTATATCCATAAGTCATGAAAATCATAATTATCATCCACTATCTTAATATCCTTAATGGTGATCATAGGACATCATTGTGAGGCCTAAATAATTTTAAAGATAAAAAAATATAGTGAATGGTCATATGTCTCATAAGGTGGATCAGATTTATAGGCATGATTTACTATTAAATTATTGTTTTTGATCTCATGTTTTGAAAATTGATAATTCAAAATATTCTATTTAACATTTGCATTATGTTATGTATTACTTTCAATTTTAGAAATGATTAGCTTAATGACATTTAAAAAAATGAGATTTGGAATGTGGTGTTTGATCTTGAAACATCTATTAGTAGAGTGTCCATTGCATCAATGGTAAGCATAATATATATATTTTTAGTCATTTAAATTAATCATTCATGCCTTGGATGTCCAATCGAGGTTAATTTTACCCTTTGTATATCACTTTACCCATCTTAGGGGCCATTTTGATCCATGTTTATTCACATGTTAGATACAAATAACAGCCAAACCTATAAAACAACACATGAGACCCTAATGGAATAATTTATTAGTGATTTAGGTCCCTACAACCTTTAAAAGGAGATTTAAAATTACCTATGAGTATTAGGGTAGACCTAGACCTATTATTAGGTAACCCTCCCAAGTCAATTTTGTAGAACAAATATAAAAACTACTCCAACACTCTTACACCCTAGGTAGACATTACCACAAAGAAGTACACAAAATTAATACTTTGTATTGAGTGAAGGATCCCAATTATTCTAATAATATATTAACTTAACCCATACATTCAATAATCAAGCCCTATCATACGTATTTATATCTAAATTGGCATTGAAGGCATCCTCTCATACATTCACACTCATGCATTCTAGCATTCACTCACACTTGCACCAAACACTTAGGTAGGATAACTAAATGAAGCTTGATCCCTCATCAGAGTATCTTTTTATAGGTAGTGTGCCCACATATGGGTTTAGATCACACGTTCATCACATCAGATCCACTAAATCTTTTTTCTCATGGTATTCATTCAAACCCTTACAGGTATGAAAACCTAGGGTTTTTAGATGAAAATAGAATAACACGAAAAATATTGATCACATAGACCAAAAATTTAGACCAGTGATAGAAAAAGAAGTTATCAACAAAACCCATAAATCATTTATAAATAGGATATTAGAAACAAAGTAGGACACTAACACTATATGACACCACTATCTTGTTATGGCACTACTGTCCATGAAGGATTCTGACACTTGGATCCTGTTTACAACACCCTAATTAATTTTTAAGCCAATTTTTAGCCTTGATATCATATTTATTAGTCTATTTCCATCTAATTACCTATTTACATCATTTATTTCTATTTTTAGAAATGTCATATAAGGTCAATTCTATTATAAATCAATGCCTATATTTATTACATATTTCTACCCTAATTTAATATACCCAGATCCTCTAACAACCCAGGGCCTAAACTCCATAACCATAATAAGTTAAAATAAATTTATATTGAATTAATTTATTTTTATGTATAATTATGTAAAACTTTAATGGTGAAGATAAAGTATAATGAGATTGCACTTAAGGAAAATTTGTATAAATTTATGAAGTGGTTTTCGTAGTATATAGAATTACCTACTTAGTTGATCTAATAATAAAATATTGTTTGAAGGCTAAAATATAGTGTTTACTATAATCTATGCATCAATTTTGGTAGAGTTTGGCTTAATTTTTTAAGATGGTTTACATTGAAACATAATTTGTGGAATTTCAAGTATATGAAAGTGCATATTTGATATTGTTCAAAGTGATAAGTTTGACTTATATTTCACTTATTATATCAAAATTTTTGACAAGTGATCTAGATTTTTTTTTAAATGATTGAATTTTACATGGAATTATAACTAAGTACATAGTTTCTAATAAGCTCATTAGTTCCTTTTTTAAGTCTATAAATTTATGCATAAGAGATATTTTTGTCAATCTTGATAGAAAAATACATGATAAATTGATATTCTAATGGGATAAATCATTTGAATGATTAGATAGGTAACTTTTAAAACTAACAAAATTCATAATATTTTAGGGTTCTAGGAAAAAACATACTTACCAAGTTGTCATTGAAAGCATAGTCTAGACATGCCACATGAAAAGATTGAAGGTGTTTTTATGGGTTTGGTTTACA
>JARHVA010007593.1:0-217500 GCA_037957365.1 Torreya grandis | reverse complement strand
TAATTTATCCGGTGTCTATTTTTTCTTTGTTGTCTTATATCTTATTTCCTATGTCCTCGGTCTTTGCATAAAATGCAGAATCAAATTTAGAATGGTTTAATTTTATGTTTTTGATTATTTTATGTTTTGTCTGTTACAAGATAAGTGTCTCTCGGTAAGTAATATCGTTCCTTCTTGTTGTTTTTGTTAAATGAGTCTTTTTAGTCATAATAGCCATATAAATAGATTTCTAATTAAATTGTTATTACAAATATAATGCTATATATACTTTTAATATTATTCTATGATTTTTATGTTGTCATTAAAAGTAGTGTTTATAGTTGTTTGCATATCAAATGTTTCAAAATTAAAAATAAAAAATAGTTATTTTTAAAGTGTGTTTTATTTGTCAAGAGTAAAATAAAAGGATGTATTTTTGTGCGACCCTGACGTGTTATGAAAATGCATTGTTTTAAAGCTGTAAATATAAAATGAGAACTGTAATGGATTGAGATGACCCCAATAACCCTTGTGATAATTGAACACTACCTATTTATCAAATAATTAAAGGATGAAAATCAATCTCATTTTGTTCTTCCACTTAAAATTATTATTTAAATTGTGTTCCTTTGATGCATATATATAATTAAATATTTATTGAATACTTGATAATGCTTTGCATGAAGTGGATAGAACAAGATTATCACTTAGCTAAAGGTTATTCCAATTAAATATTAGTGAATTTGTAAAGAATATGAAAGATTTTTTCAATGAAAAATACTTTAAGTGTGCCTTACTAGTAAAATTTACAATTATTAGAATATGTGGATTAGAAGTGATTTCATAACAATTTGAAAGGGTGATAGTTCACACTACACATATCAAAAAGAAAGAAAAAAAAAAAAAAAAACATGTAAGGGAGTGTTTAGCTTAGATAAAAAACCATTGTTGGATGAAGGTCATGATCGGCCCATAAGTTTATGATAAACTATCATTATTTAATTATAAGATTTGATTCTAACATGAAATAATGGCATTTTATATTTATTGTTTGACATGTCTATAAATATGCTTAGAGTGGTTATTTTAGTGATTAACAATATTTGTGTTTGTAAGATAACAACTTAGAAGGGATGGGTCCACTAGGTACTTATGATAGAGTGAGGTGGAGAATTAGGACCAATTTAAGTGATCAACTGAATTAAGGTAAAAGTGTGATGAAAATGATAAGTATTCATGAAATTTTTAACTATCTACAAACTTACAATATTACCATTTATTGTTTTATTGTCGAACAAATTTGAGTTTTACTCAAATTGGGTCAAACTCTACATATTAAAACACTTCACAAGTTCTCATATTTTTAATCAGGTCTCATGTGTGTCTAAATACCTTACCTATCCCTACTCTAGCCTTGGTCTAAGTCCATCTTCCTTGTGCTTGTCTAGTCAACTAAAGTCAACTCTAGTCAACCCTTTTCAAACATGTTCAATGTTCCAAACTATCTTTAAAATGTCCTAATATGGTCATTTATATGTTTCTAGGTGTCATCAGGTCATAAATTTATCCTTTACCATGTTTGATGTGCAAAATATTCCTTTTAACCATATTTTTGGCTCATTAAATGACTTGTATGAATTGATTAAAGAATAAAATTTGTCACAAAGGAAGATTAAAACATAGAGAAGGTTAGGATATGTCATGAGGTAGTTAGATTCAGTTCAAGAAGTAGATTCATGTAGAAAGAGGCAAATTTTTCTTAAAAATAGGCCCTTAATGGAACTTGTACAGACTTGGAAAGTTCACCTTCAGTTAAAAACATGCGAATATGCCTCTTCACCTCTCTCAAGTCTTTACCATACCTAGTTTATAGAGAAATGGTTAGATGGATAAAATTTTGCATATGTTTCTTCTTTCTTGCCTTGACAAGTGAAGGAGAGTCAACTTTGCATGCTTGGTGTAATTCATACAGGTGAAGTTGGGAGCAATGATATTGGGAGTTTAAATGGGTATGATTAAAATAAAAATTAATAGAAACAATTTTTAGTTTCATGGCTTATCCTTTATGGACTATCACTAAGAAGTGAGGTAGCTTTTTATGCTTCTTCATCTAAGAGGGGTCACTATTTGAGTTTGTTTTAGAAACTTTTCATTTGATTTAATAGGTTGAGTGTTTTTATATGTTCTTAAATGCCTCTCCACATGTTTTTTATTTTCTTCTTGGCTTTTTAATTCTTAAGGATTCACAAAACCTCTTCTAGGCTTGTTTGGGCTTACAAACTAGTCTTTTCACACTTATACTCTCTCAGGTGTCATATACAAAATATTGAAGGTGCTTACACAGAATGGTGAAATATGGTAAAGCCTATTTCAAACTCTTGCATGTGTAAAATATAAAAATAAGCCTCCTTAAAATACTAATTAGGTAAGAGAAGGTGCAAACTACTTTTAAGCATAAGATTATGTGTTTTGGTCTCTTGTCTCTGAAAACTTAAAATAGAGGCCTTGTAGGTTTTGGAGTGAGCTTATAATTTATTTTAAAATATCCTTTGATGATCAAAAAATACTTGACCTTGTATCCTATAGCATGGTTAATACCCTTACCAAGTTGGGAGGGGAGATACTAGAGCGATGATGATCTTCAAATGTCCTCAAAAGTGCATATAAAACATAGAGTTTAGGTAGTAAACACCTATAGGATTTGAAATTAGAAAGACGCTTTGTACCTAAGATTATGTTCTTAAGGCTTGTTTTCATATTTTCAAAGTTTTACATAGATTATATGTATCATTTGTAACCCAAGAATCATTTCAAGGTGCGATACATAATGTTCCAAGATTCATATGGACCTAGAGGCGTTCTTAATTAAGATATCGACCACCTACAATAGGATTTCAACTCTTTGAGAAAATTAATGTGTCCCAATTTATTACTAGACCATCCCACACATTTGAAAGGTTCTAACGGAAAACATGTAACATGATGACATAGAATATTTGAAAACAGTGCTTTGATTCTCTAGTATATTTTGATGTCCATACATAGGGCATATTGTAACCTATAAGGCAGAAAAGTAGGGTACAATAATAAAGACCTAGTTATGGTGTCTTGATGGTTGTCTGAACATAAGGAGATAAAAAGCATGGAAAAGTGTTTTATGGTATTAATGATAAAATAAGGATCTATAATACCATCACCAAACACCAACCAAGGCTTAGATATACACCTATAGACTAGAGTGTTTCAGTCTCAAATAGTGACCTAAAAAGGGGTACACTTAGATGCCCATATATCATGAGATGAATAAAAAAGGCCTAAACCAGTGTGACACAAGATTGAAGAGCCATTTATAGGTTTCAAACATTAATTTTCAAGGATTAAACAAACTTATAACACATACAGGAGCCATCAAACAAAGTGTCTCAGCCCTATGTTGAAAATTTCAGTATGATGTCTCCAACATGCATATGATGAACAAGGGAAGGTTTGAGGGGAGAATGAGAGTTTAAACACCTTGATAAAATGGATGTAAAATTTTATAAACATTTTCACCATGAAAACAAGATCAAGAGAATTCTAATTTTTGCAAAACTCAATCAACTCTTGAAGTATCTTGAAGAAAGTTTGTCTTGTTGATAGTCTACCTAGAAAATGGAAAGATTTAGAGGTTTTATACTTGGATTAAAGAGTTAATTATTGGTATAGATCACCATTATGAAATTTATAACCCACTCCAAGACTTTTTTTTTCTGATTAAATAGGGAAACATGCCTTTGTTTTGTCTCAGAGGCAAAGTTCTTTCTCCTTGCACCAAATCCTACAACTTTTGGGAAATAAGTGAAGTGGTGAGATAGGAGGTATAGAAACTATTACAGATGTTTTTTTTATATGTAACACACAAAATTAAACATGATAAAATAGGTATGAAAGTTTGAATCTATAAAATATGTTATGGGCTACTAGGTTTACAAGCAGACCTAGTTAGAAAAAGTGCATGCCTAACCCCAAATGAGAAGTCAATTATATTTATAGTCATTGAAAAACATTCAAATTATTTCATTCATGTTTGTAGAGGTAAAATAGATGTGTCTTGTATGTCAAAAAGGAGTGGAATCCATCTGAAGGTCATGGGGAGCTTAAGTTAATGTCAGGCGTAGAGAGCAAGATTAGGCCTAGTTTTCAAATGAGAAGCCTTTCAAACTTGAAGCATAAAAAAACCCTAAAACATATTGGGACACATTATTATAATTTATGCAGAGGTTTCTAAGTCACTAATTTGTAAATAATTTATCCAAGAAGCTATTTTTAGGCCTAAATGCACTCAGACCCTACAAAACACATAAAAGGGTCACAAATGATTAACTTGGAATGTTTGTATCTTCCATGACACTTTGCATGGAACCTCAAGATGTTTTTGGATTATAGTTAGGGTCCCTAAAAATCCCTCAGTGGCATTATGGTAATATTTCAACATGTGAACATTATGAACACACACTAAGACTTGAAAGTGTTTAAAACCTCTTACAAACCATCATTATAGACCTGATTAGGAAAATATTACAATTGGAGCATCTAAATGGGGGGTGAATGCCATGAAACTAATTGGAAGATATTGAGGACGCTCTAGAGAACTACCCCATATAACTGAGGTGTACCTTACCTATATGAAAGAGGTACAATAGGGATTATTTTGAAAATATTATGTGTTTTATAGGTATGGAGAAATTTCAAAAGATGAAACAACTTTTGAGAGAGAGATTAGGACTTGTTCTATTTCCTAATTTTCATGTATTGAGTTATCTAATCTCCCAAGTGTTATTACCATCTTCGTCATCTCAGCTAATCACAGTGAATGAGTAGTGAACACTTAGTGAAAATGGTGAAACTCCAATTGGGAAGCCTTTTAAGGTTTGATTCATGAACCTGATAGCTTGGACACTATTGGCATGTGTCATTCCTCCTTATGCATAGATCAGATTGTAGAATTGGAAACATTTTGTGTAACAAGTGTGAGAGGTGCATGGGGAGTATTTGTGATTATCATCAATGATTGCTTATGGTTAAAGGAATAGGAATGATTAAGGACTAATCTAATGCATGTGAAAGCTTGTCATTAACCCCTCCTCCTTAGATCAATCATCAACCCTAACCCTATTTAGTAGTGAGGATGTTTTGTGAAGGCAAATCATGACAGTATTTTCATGTGCAACCAAGAGAGAATCTACACAACATATGGAGGATTTTAATGACTTGGGAGACATTTTTCCATATTTTCCTTACAAGACATATCTCATGCCTAATTCTATGACTATTATAACTCCTTATCCTTGCTTAAAAAGTGTCTTAGTGACTCCTAAGCTTCCCTTTATCTCTCTCCTCTCATAATTGCTATAAATACTAGCCTTTTTGGCTATTATATGGATCTCTCCACTTGAGTATGGTGAATCCCTACTCAAATTTTTCCTTTAATTAATAAATAATTTTGTTTTACCTCATTTAAGATAACTAAGTGCATGTTATGGTTGTTGGTATTGTGCAAGTGTATTTTGCTTAACATCAGATGTTACTCTTCCTAGTGCCTTGTGTGGATTGAAAGCTCTCTTTTGAAGGTAAGCAAGAAGTATCTCATGTGTATTTTAGGTGTAGTGAATATATTATTCATTAGTGTTTATAGAAGGCCTATTGTCTAAGTCCTCCTAACCTATTCTCTCTTCAAGACCTTATGCTTCAAACATTGATGTAGAAGAGGAGTGTTCAATTGGATGAAGTGTATGTGTAGGCTTATTTTTGGTTGTAATTACACTTTAAGTGGTGTGACTAGACCATATTTTTGGTGTAGTACATCTCATACATTAGATTTGTTTTCAATTATACTTCTATATGTTCACCCTGATAAAGTTAGTAGTAGTTTGATCTATAGTGGTCCATCAAGGGAATTGGCCCTAATCTAGAGATCCACCTCAAATTTGGGTCACCCACAGCCCTGAGGTGGTTCCATCGTGCCACTTGAATGAGGAGAGACTTATCATCTCTTCAAGGGGTTAAAGTTAAAATGATAACATTTATAATTGATGAAATTATATTTATATATTCCAATTATTAGTTTATAACTAGGAGAAATTGGATTCCATTATTTATATTATTATTGATAAATAGTATGATTTTGGATTCTAATATTTCTATTACTTCATTATAACTAGTAAGAAAATTTCATATTCCAATTATATCCTATGTAGGCATAATCACATAATTCTCAACACATACCATATTACCAATTAATAATTTTCAAAGTACTATGAAATATTTGTCCAAAATTTACCTCATATTGAATAGTGACATCATGGCATGCAATATTCACAAATATTAGTGAACCAATGTAAACCATATTTACATCATGACATAAACATATTGGGAAACATTTTTTATCATCCAAAAAATAATCCCATTACACTTTTGTAAACCCAAATTGGTTTCCACTTAGCCTTAGATAATTTTGAAAAGTTCACAACTACTTTATCCTTTTAAAATTATTAATCACTTCATTACCAGATTTGATGTCTTGATTAATTTTTTATAGTTATTCTCATATAGAATACAGATTTTTCAGACTAACAAACCTAGTCATAGTGTAAGGTAAAATCTATACTTAAATTTTTCATGAAGGCCTATTTTCATTTAATGTTAAGATGTGGTCCTAGAGTGTCTGCGACTTTATAATATCATGATCTTGTTATAATCACCATGTGTATTAAATTTTCCATTGAAAGATTGTTTAAAACATTGTAAATTATGGTCTATTGATTTTCAATAGATGATCATTATATGTTGATATATTATGTGCAAGGAATTTATAGATAGATAAAGTGGATTTTAAGTTATATAAAATATGCACAGTTTTTTGAGGCTCTCTTGAGAATAATAGAGACCTCAATGACTTTATTGATTTTTGGCCTCATGATGATTTAATATTATTCTCTTATGTTGTTTTAGACTTACTAAAAGTAATTTATGTGGATTATTAATGTTTTAAATGTGATATATTTATTTATTATCTATAGTGAAGTCTCATATGTGAAGGAATGTATAAATAAATTTATAGATTCAATAGATTAAATAACATTAAATGAAATCATTTAAAAGTATTAGGACTATTTAAAAATGAGAAAAATATAGACTACCATGTCGACATGCATAACTAAATTTTAAGTTTACGTTTTTCATCTCTCTTACCTTTATCATGTCTAGTGGGAGTGATGGAACATCAACAAAATGTTGCCTTGAGGAGAAAGGTTGAATTTAAAAAGTTTAACGAAATCACTTAAACCTAGGCTTGATATAGTTTCCTTGTATATAAGCACTTCATAAACCATGTTCTTTATAAATCTCATAGAACTTAATTATGTGCTTAAAAAACATGTCAACAAGTGTGAATGCAAAAACTTATGGTGTAACATTATTACTAGAACATATCCTCTAAATGTAAGTATAATAATTCTAGTTTCAATTTGATAAACAAATTGCCTAATTAAACATCAATATTAATATTATCCTCATTTTATAATGATGAATCCAAAATAGTTTTCTAGACTAAAAGTTAATATTTGATTTATATTTAATAAACAATACGCATCTATAAGGAATTTGAAGGCCAAAAGGGAGTCTTAGGTTGACATTATTCCTTTAAAATATTAGAAATATGAATTTGTATAGATAATTTGATATGGCTACACACAAAATTTGAATATGATATAAATACATGAATAGTAGCATTTCAAGTTTGGTTTCTAATCTAAATTTTTTTGTTTGAATGTAGGTAAAACATTATTAGGTCAAAAATCTGAAATCTGAAGAAATAATACTATATTCCCAGAAATAGTATTCTTTTATTACAGTGTTTTTAGTATGTTTTGAAACATTTAGTGTAAATTAAAATAAGATCGTCTATTTTTAAAACTTTATCTCTCTCTCTTTGTCTATGTATGTATGTATTTATGTATGCATGGATGTGTGTGTGTGTGTGTGTGTGTGTGTGTGTGTGTGTGTGTGTGTGTGTGTGTGTGTGTGTGTGTGTGTGTGTGTGTGTGTGTGTGTGTGTGTGTGTGTGTGTGTGTGTGTGTGTGCACGCGCGCGCGCGCGTGCATGTGCACATGCACATACGTGCACATGCACGTGTGTGTATCTATGTCTATATGATGTGATAAAGAAAATGATTTTTAGCCTTACACTTTTCACATATGATGTGGTTACACTATCTATTCAAGTGAACTGTTAAGGACATATTCCTAATTGGCATGGTGTCATGAGGCACCATAATATTTCAAAGGCCCAAAGTATATATTATTTTATCATGAATGATGTAAATGGAATGAATTCCATGTGGGGACTTTGATGATGAATTTGATCCTAGTCAAAAAGAAGATGCATTAGGTTTTTAGAAGCATATGTAAATGGGGGACAACTTTTAATATGTAGATTTCACACCAATATGAAGTGGATGCTAAAGGGATTATATAAAAAGCAAAGAAAGTGTATAGAGTATTCATATGAGTTAATATTCCCTCACATGACAAGGTTAGTGAATTTGTCCTTGAATATTACCTTTTGACCTTGTTTTTTGTTTCTTGCTTAGTGGTGGTTGTTTTAACTTTTGTCTTGATTCCTTCTTAGTGGAGAATGATTTATCTCTTTTCTTTGTCCCTTCCTAGTGGAGGAGGATGTTATTATTTGGGTGTATATATGTTTATTCATTCTTGGATTTATTTAGGTTGTAAATTCTATAAATGGATACTAATTTGCTTTATTAGATAGGCTAGTTTGGTTGAATTAAGGATAGCTTTTGTGGTGATATGTTGCCAAGTTTGTGAGTGTTTTATAATAAATGTTTGATGAAGTTTTATGTTTGAATTTTATGAGCCTAGAGATCAAAAAGTTTAATATTTTTTGAAATATTTGAAAGCATCCTTGGCATGTTGAGGCCATGTTTTGTATGTGTTTTAGAATAAGCTTTTTGAAAGATTATAGATCCTTCGCATGGTATGTAGTCAATTGTTGTGTAATGTGAGTGATGATTGTAGAATTTTATGTATGTGAGGAATAATTAATTATTGTTTTTGATATTTTATATAGAGAATTGTGTTTTATGCTTTGTAAAGAGTTGAACATGTATTTGTTGAAATTAATGAGTATTTGTGTGAGTTGTTGAGGAGAGCTCATGTTTGTGATGAAAAAATCCAGTTGAGAATCCATCAAGTGGTATGAGTTGAGGCCACATTATTTTGGTATCATAGCTCTATATGGTGATGAGGAGGTAAGTTGTTTTTGTTTACATTAAGTGATGTCAGAGAAAGTTCAAATATTACTAAGAGGAGACTGTTGGGTAAAAGATGTTAGAGTAATGTTGTGTTTTATTTTATAGGTGTAAGAAATGGAGAGAAGATAAATAAAAGGAGGAGTTAATATTTTATGTGGACAAGAGAATTTATAAGATATCTTAACTTTGATATTTGAGTTAGAGATGCATTTTGATAACATGCATATTGAAGACCCCAAGAGGGTGAAGGTTGAAATCAAGAGGATGAGTGGAGTTACAACCAAGTGTTGGGAATGTTACCAAATAGAGAGAATGAGGTGATGAAAGGATAAGATGAATAGTTGGGAACATATGGGTTTCATGTTGATGGGATAATTTTTTTAACCAAGAAGGTACGTAGCATGTTGAAGAAGCGTTGTGTGAAGATTGCCATGAGATACAATATGAGAGAGAATTTGCCATGTGAGAAAATCAAATCTGATTTTAAAATCATCAAAGAAGAAGAAGCATGTGAGCAGCCCATATATGAAGACATAATCATAAAGTATGATGTGGAGGTGGTATATCATCCACTAGATGAAGGAGACCCATTATGTGATGATAGGAAAGTGTTTATTAAGTCCCATGAGTAGGAAAATGTTTTCATGAGTGAAAACATTATTTTGAGTGAAGATGGAAACATTGTAGGGTTACATGACAGTAAAGTTTGCATCCATGTGGAGTTTTAAATAGAAGAAAAGATAATTCAAAAAAATATTAGAGAATTTTTTAAGGAACCTTTAGATGAAGAGGTTTTTCAAGCGAGTGCACAAGTGGAAGATGTTAGTTGTGAAGAGGTGAAGGTTTCCATTAATGAAACAATGGAGGATATTTTTGTGAAATAATGTGAACATGAGGAGAGCATGGATAATGAAGTTACATCCATGAGTGAGTTGATAAAAGTGAACATGATGTGTGATGATCCAATAATAGGTTGAATAATGTGTGAAGAAAGTGAAGTTGGGTTTAGGTAGAGGTTGATAGATAGTGGTAGGATTGATCTCAAATAGGAGAGTGACATGCATGTTAGAGAACCTAGGTGGAGGAGGATGATTCATGGTGGGTACAATCCCAAAAAGGAGGGAATCTATGGGAAATGTAATCCCATGAGGAGGAGAAAATGAAAACCAATAAGTAAAAGATTGAAGCAGAGGAGGAATAAAGATAACCTCCCAGAGTAAATGGTGTGTTTGAAGGGTAAACCATGGTAATCAATATAAATTACCAAAAGGATGGTTCTAATACTTTCCCCATCCATGTAATCAAGAGATCTCATTACAAAACCTCAGGTGTGTAATGTAGGAGCATCCAAGGGTTCGTGCAATATTGCATCATCATAAAATAAAGTCATTTGTTTGTGTGTTCATGTGATCATGTGTTCAAGTGTGCATGTGTGTCAAAATTCAATTTTTGGATAAAAATCAAGGAAACTCATAAGATATAATTTGTTTTGAAGTACAGGAGAATGATGTGGCAAATAAAATATTATTCAAGATGACACTATTCATAGATGATGTGGTGACACTATTCACTCTTGTAAGGTGTCAAGGGAAATATTATAAATTGGAAAGGTAGAATGGGGAACCATAATGTTTCCAAGTCCAAAAGTATATTTGGTTTGTTAATTCTTGATGGAAATGGGATTAATTTCATGTGGTGACATTGATAACAGATTTGATCCTAGTCCAAAATAAGATCTAGTAATGTTTTGAAAGCATATGAAAATGGGGGTAAAACTTTACTATGTATATTTCAAACCCTTGTGAAGTGGATGATAAAGGGGTGATCTCAAAATGGGATCAATTGTATAGAGTGTTCACATGAGTTATTATTCCTTTACATGACAAGGGTAGCAAATTTTTCCTTGTAGATTGCATTCTGACCCTGTCTTTTGTCTTTTGTCTTTTGCTTAGTGGTGGTTGCTCTACCTTTTGTCTTCATTTCCTCTTAGTGGAGAATGATTCATCTATTACCTTTATCCATTCCTATCTAATTAGGGCATGATTTCTTCGGTGGATATATGTTTCTTCATGTGAGGAGTTATTTAGGCTATAAATTATATAAATGGATACTCATTTACTTTGATAGATAGACTATCAAGATAGTCTCCTAAGTGATATTTATACAAGTATGTTAGTGTTATATAATAATAATTTTATGAAGATTTATGTATAATTTTTTTTAGGCTAGAGGTATAAGAGTGTAAGATTTATTGAAATCTTTGAAAGCCTCCTTGGCATGGTGAGGCCAAGTTTTATATGTGTTTGAGAATAAGGTTTGTGAAATCTTATATATTTTTGGCATGATGTGTATCCAAGTGTCTTGTAATGTGAGTGATGTTTATTAAATCTTATTTATGTGATAAATAATTAATAAACATTTGCGATATTTGCTAAAGATCATTATTTGTATGCTTTGTGAAGAGCTGAGCGTGTATTTGTTGAAATTAAGGATAATTTGTGTGATTTGTGGAGGATAACTCATGTGTGTGATGAAAATTTCAAGTTGAGAATCCATAATGTGGTATTAGTTGAGGCTACATCACTTTTATATCAGAGCTCGATATGGTTATAGGGAGATAAATTTTTTAGTTCACATCAATATATGTATATGTATATGTATATGTATATAATTAATAATTAATCTTTTAGTAATTTTACATGTAAACAAACCCTAAAAATTTAAAAATGGATAGAAGATAGTGCATATGTCCTTAATACCCAATTTTTTTTAATAAAAATAGTTTTTGAGATGTATATTATTAGGCCTAGTTTACTACCAAAGAACATTTTTGTATTTGGGTGAATGAAATAATAAAAACATAGGGGAAAAAAAAAACATATCTAACAAATAGTTTCATAAAATAACATACATATAAATAAATATAGATGGAAAGCTTAAAATCATAAATATTTTAAAAAATTTATATGTTAGCAAATAAGACATTTTCATCAAAGTTTTAGTAATAGGTTTAGGAAATATATCAATGAAAATCATAATGCTTATTTTGGTAGAAGATTTGTTTTTCTGATATTTAATAAAAACCAAGGATTGAGTTTTGTGTGTGCATGCCCAGGGCATAATCTTATGGATACAAGCCATTTTCAAGCCTCTAGGCATGTTAATGAAATTTTACAAAGCTATAATACATATGCACTATAATGTACTTTTAATTTTAAAACCACACATGTGCCTATATTTTTATTGATTTAATGTCATTTGTGATCACTAGATACATACAATGTATTGATTTCATTTTTTTTTCATCACTAAAAGAATACACAATGATTCATATCATGTTTCAATATTCAATAAATGTAACTAGATATTATTCCTAAATCTTAATCGTGTGCCATAGGAGATGCAAATGTGAACTGTCATAATTTTTATTTTTTGATAAAAATGGTATCTGTTAATATACACACTAGCATACATATGACATAGTTAATATAGTGATGCAATTTATTTTAAAATAAGCATGTGAACCTTATTTTGACTATATAATATATGATTTAGGGTTCAACAAACTCCAATTTCATTGCATAATGAACTAAAGACTGCATTGTTTCCAAATGGAGGAAACTAGTAGAAATCTAAACCCATTAAACCTAATTGCATCTTGTAGTTACTAGAATTAAAATTTAACACTAAAATAATGTTTTTGTGATCACTCATATATAGTTATCCT
Organism: Torreya grandis; assembly: GCA_037957365.1. Taxonomy (NCBI): domain Eukaryota; kingdom Viridiplantae; phylum Streptophyta; class Pinopsida; order Cupressales; family Taxaceae; genus Torreya; species Torreya grandis. The sequence goes on along the minus strand of JARHVA010007593.1, from coordinate 204,484 downwards.
TATATAAATTCCATGGTTATAACCTATTATTCCTTTACTTATATGTAGATAGTTATCCTTATGTAATTATAATACTTGAAATTCATATTATTCATTCTAAGTAGTGTAAAATCACTGTTGGACTGATCCAAACATTTGGTATAGTTGTATCTATTTATGAAACAAGGATATTTTATAGGAAAATTATACTGACTAATAGTGTCTTAAACCATTGGTTTCATCCTCCCACAAAACAATACACAATTTATCAGATTTAAAATTAATTTAATGGTTCATACTATACATTTCTCAACTTCCATATGAGGAAATTCCTAGAAGATTGATATATAAGAATATATTCCAGTCATTTGTTCACTATTATGAAAGGGGATTCTATATTAAAACACCAAATTTATTATAAACTCACATTGAGAATAATTCAACTACTATTCTCAATTATGATTCCACACAACCAATGTAGGCCTCATCTAAGTTTAAATACACCTATAAAGACCAAATTTATTATTAAAGGACAAAATTATAAAAGGATTACACTACTATATAACATCAAATTGATATTTCACAAAAAACTCTATACCATGGGTTAAGTACATGGAGTTTCATCCAAATTTGGAGTATTGATATGTATGAAGTTTTCAACACACGAGGTGTTGAGGTCAAGAAAAAATTCATCCCTTAATCGTTTATCACCATTTATTACATTCATTTCTACTTATTTATTGTGTTAGGGTTTGAAGTGAATAATAAAGAACATAACATCTCCCATATAAAATCAAACATATCTGACCACACATACAAAAGCTACAAATGAAGATGCACAAATATAATCTAACATAAAGGGGGAAGCCAACTATGTCTCAATGCACCCTACAAAGTATAACACAATATGACCTTGTGTAAATAATGTGACTTTGTATTTTAATTGCCAGAGATTAACATCATGACCAAAATGTTATATAAATGGGTAGCCTATGAGTGATGTTAGAGTTACCACCACCCAAATATTGTCTTTGGGGATGGAAATAGCCTCCCTACATTGGTTAACATGTGGGGATTCAAGGAAAGTATTGGTCTTTATAACTCTTTCCCACTCCCCCATACAATTATAAAATTATATGAATCATTGGTGTAGTGACTATCCAACCTACCTCCCCCAAATATTATAATTTTTAATATTTATTCATTCACATTTTTAATAGAGTTTCACTCAATTTTACATGTATTAATTCCTATGTTTAACATGAAATTCCAACATATTATAGGTTATATTGATGGTTTTATTATATATATTCTTCTGAGATTATTTTTAATCCCCTCTATGAGTTCATTTTCTAGGCTTCCACTATGTATTGCACCTTATATTTTTCCTAGGAAAATAGATTTTTTATTTATTTTTTTTATTTATTTTTTTTAAAATTATATGTATAGATTTACTATTTCCTATAACCATTTTATTTGTGGTGCAAGTGAAATTACTTGTATATATATATATATATATATATATATATATATATATATATATATATATATATATATATATATATATTGTGTGTGTGTGTGTGTGTGTGTTTGCGTGTGTGTGTGTGTCTGTGCAGACACACACGCGCGTGCACACACACACACACACACACACACACACACAAACAAACAAACAATTTTATGAATTCAAATTGGGACCTATCATTTGTGGAAACATATATTTGAAGGGGGGGGGGGTATATTGAAATTATAATTCCATAATGTGATGTTCTTAATACAAACCCTATGGTTGTTTCTATGATTCTAAATTTAGAAAAACTTGAATCATGAAAATCAAATATTTAACTAACATTTTAAGTTACTTTTAACCTTGTATTTTCATAATATGTATGTATTTCATTGCCTAAATTCCTCTTAGGATACTTACTTACAATATACAAGCAACTAGGGCTCTGACCTACCACATTTTTGTAGGCCTGAGATTACTCCGTGTGCCTCAATTGGGTTAACTTTTGTTCTTAGAGCATACAAAATGTAATTACAAATGTATAGATGTAGATGAATGGAGATCATACAAGTTTGATAACCTAAGGCAAACATGGCCAAAGTACACATAAATAAAATTGACATAAAATCAAGAGACTAAGTGAATGAATAAGTGATAGCTATCTCAAACAAGATGACTAGACATGTAAAGTTAACTAACTGTTTCCATTTGGTATGTATGTGAACCTACCAAAGTTTAATGGTGTATATATATATATATATATATATATATATATATATATATATATATATATATATATATATATATATATATATATATATATATATATATATATATGAATTTAGGACACAAAAATACATTCAAGGCTCATATTTCATAGTGATATATAAAATATCTATGTAAAGGAAAGTTATTTCTCCATTAATCTCTTGATCTGGCATTACATATTCAAGCCTTTGAGCACGTGAGAAGCCCTAATTTTTATAGTGATTTTACCATAATGAACCAGTGAATTTAATCAATATATTACAATATTCATGTCGAAATAATGTCTTCCTATTCAAAACAGGGTCATCCTCAAACTCTTTTTATGTATTATTGTGTTTTAGTCTCGGAATTTATCAATAATGTGTTCTATATGAGTGCCCTAGACTTTAAATTCCTTGACTACTAGGTGGTATGGGATTAAGTGGAATATATGGTATCTTATTATACATGAGTTCCAATTTTTATAGATAAGAAATAATAAATAGATGACATGCTTCCCATTAAATCAAAATGCCTCTACCAAGCAATGATAAAACAAGAGGAAATATGTTACATAGACTTACTTAGAGGTTTATTTTTCAATGGAACAATTTTTGTGGATTATTTTCACATTAGTAAAATAAAAACATAGATACTTATATTTATAGTTTAAAATTTAAGATATTTTTTAGGATTTTGGTCCCTGATATCACATATAACCGAGTCTCTATGAATGTTTGGCTTGAGCAAAATACCACAGATAGAAATTTGAAATAATTTATGGTTCAAAGCTGGAGGTTGAAATTGAATGGATGTATTTCATACACCTGTATAGTCAAGTTTTCAAAAGGAATTATGATAACTATGGATCTCTAAAATTGATAATATGGTTTTGCCAGTACTACCTATGTACAGGTTGAGTGGGTATTGTTGTTACACATTCTTTTGACATCTAAAAAAGTAGTCACCTTGGGAGAGATCATTAGTTTTAGGTGGAAGAAATAGATATTTTATCTTCATTAAAGGATATCTAATGTTAATTCCTATATGATGTCATATTTACTACATGTAGTATTATTTGTAGTTCATAAGACCCATGTGTAACTATGTAAACCATCAACAAAATACATGGGGAACAAGATTAGAGATGATTATTCTTTTATGTTCATATATAGGTAGAAAAATTCAATTCAAACAATATGTGATGAGGTATATCCTTAATAATTAAAATCAATTCATATCACTCTAATGCCTAGGTTTTCTTAAATCCTAAGAAGGAGCCTTGATAAAATAGGGGACTACTACTATTACCCAAATGCCACTATGATCAAGATAGAAGGAACACTAAAATATCTGTTGTTACTTTCACACTATCTCTCAGATAAAATTTTAGAGTAGGAAATAGAGTTTCAAATTTAAAATAACATAGATGAAGAGCTAGACCAAAGACACTTATATTATTACTTTAAATATCCTTTAAGCATTGAAAAACTATAACATATGCTCAAGTTAAATTTCATCCAAGTTGGAAAGGTCATGATATACTACAAATTTAAGGTAGCACGATTCAAATAATGGGATCTCAATAAGAATATAAGAAGATACATTAAGTAAATTAAAGAGAATAAAAAGGTGAACATTTCAAATGATCCCCAAAAATATGACCATGATGTTTTCTTATTGACTGCTTAAATGACATAGAGGTATGGACCAATAGAAAGAATAAATAATGTCTATGATCTGGTATTAATCCATTAAATATGATTCATAAGTTTCAAAACAAAATGCACAAATGGTATTGAACCATCAATGTCCTTTATCATACTCATAAGATTCATAGGTGCAAGATAGACCCTCCACTCCTAAATGGGAATATAAAAATTTTCATTAAGGGGAATCAAGCATCCAAAGGTATTCCAACCCTAAAATATGGAAATAAATTTTAGATAGGTCTCCCATGCCCTTAGTTATCTTATTCATCTTCAAATAATACTTCTATAATTTTGGGAACAACTACCACAAAGGATAAGACCACCTTTCAATCAAATGTATAGAGGAAGATCAATCTTATTATGACACCTCTACCAACCCTTATAATGGTTCCACAACTAAGTCAACTTGAATTTTTATATGATTCATTATTCTCTCTTCTAATTGATCTTTATTCTTCCAAGTCTCTTCAGGTAAGTTCACCAACATCCATAAATATTAGTGAGAATACTTTTCTCCATACACTCCCCACAATTCCAAATTTAATAACTTATTTCCTCACCATTGTTGTCCCACCAACCATACCTTCAGCACCATATCTGATGATGATTCCCACAAGTGCTATTATTACATATTATTCACCATATCCTCCACCTTCAAATCCACCCATGGTCACATACAAAAGGAATCCCAAAGATCTTCCCACCTCATCTAAGGGATAGAAAATGTAATAAAGGACATCATTTTATATTTCCACTATAGTAGATTCACATGATGAGGATGAGTAAGATCAAGAAGAAAATAAAGAGGATCATGGATAAGTAATATCTTTAGTTGAATATTTAACTGAAGAGGAAGAAGAAGATGTAGCAATATTGATGGGATAGGGTAAAAAATGAGTGAATAGGAACATTTAGAGGAAGATGAGGCAAAATTGGATAAGGATAAGACTAGGTCTTGGAAAATTTATAACAAGGAGGAATGATGTTTAACTTTTGGGATCAATAAATCCTCAGAGAATAATAATTTCATAACATAAGGGAGGTAGTTTCTTCCATAGTTTCATCTATTCCTATTGTAAAAAATTTAGTTGTAGACTTGCATCTAATTATCCCAAGTATTATTTTTTATAGTTCTAATAATTCACCCATTCTTTATCCTTCAATGAAAATAAATGCCCTAAATAAATTGGTTTTGTTTGAAATAAAGGTTAAGGTTTCCACTTATAACCCTAAAACTCCACCAGTTCTCGAGAAACACTAAAATCAACTAGATATACTAATGCCCCAGTAATCACCTATTCCATTAGCTATTATGACTATTGAAAAAATCCCATGATTAGCCAAGTTTGTATATCGGGTTACACTAATAAAGTAACCATCAAAATGGGAGATATTTTTTTACCCACCTCTCCAATTCCTATTTTAGATACGTGCATCATTAGTATTACCATAAATAACACCCCCTCCTATGACTCTTCCACCTTCTATATATGAATCCCAAGGTATAGATGAAGAAACATGGGAAGTCATTCTTCCCTAATGGATAAAGGAAATTTATAATATAAGGGATGAGAGATAGAATTTTGTCATCACAAAATTAACTACAGTCTCTACCCAGTTGGACAAGAAAAGTGTAACCATCCAAATAGTGAGAAAGAGGAAGGTGGTAAATCTAAGCCCTAGGGAAGATATATAATTTGAAAAAATGGAAAATTTATTTCCTTTATCAAAAAATCCAAAGAATAACACCAATGATCAAACTCAATATAATAAAGATTTCCTTAATCTTTTAGATCCTTTTGGCACATCCATGAAGTAAATGTAATAGTTTAAATAATAATCATATAACATAGTACTATAGAGACAAACTATACATGATCCTCAATAAGTAATTAATGATACACAATTTTGAGATACCAAGTCATAAAATATTTTTAATAGCATTCATGTTTATAGGGTAGGAAGGCAATCTAATACAATGAGTGTAACTAATTTTTGACATCAAATGGGAGAATTAAAGTAAAGTTTAGTTTTATTTGTGAATTTTATAGAACTAATGAATTAAATGATTTAAACTTAATGACCATCATGGATGCATCTTGGTGACATAACTATGTAATTACAAAAAGGGACGCTTCCCTCAATTGGCATAATCAAATGAAGACTCTACTAAGTCTTTTTTGTTAACCATGAAAGTAAGGGCTTTGATATTTTGAGGTACATTAGGGTCAATAATTTGATAGATAATATAGGAGAGTTAGTCAATACGATGAATTTTGAGAACCTCCTCCTAGAAGCTAAAAACAACATCAAAGAAAAAATTGAAGTTACTATATACAAAACCAATGATGAAGTTTTATAATTGGTTAGTTATGAAAAATAAAGGGTAGAAAGATTTGAATCTCTTGGGGTAGAATTCAATAATTTGGAAGATGAACAAGAAAGCTGATCGCTAAAGCTACCAAAGTTTTCAAACTTTTCATACTCAAGTTTGATATCGTAAATAAAGATTTCAATGTAGGACATGTGTTATTATAAAAACATGGTGTAAAAGAGGTAGCTTTTGGATCAAAACCTAGTTCCTAATTGATATTTTGTATTTATATAACGACTTAGAATTCACATTTTTAAGGATTTACAATCTTGTAAACTCCTATAGGCTTAGTTTAGATCCCTTATGGACCCCTAGTGGTTACTTCAGCTCCAACAATAGTTACTCAACTAAATTTTTAATCAATAATGCCACGTAATCACCCTAAATAAAAGAGTTATGTAATTTCATATTATGATCAAGCTGGAACATTAGTTTTTAACATTCTTACTTTACATGTACATTATATTTTTACTTAAAGAGTCTATTCTAAATCTGATCATTGTACCTAAATATTTTGCATGATTCAAAACACACTATTTTACATTTGGACTTGTAAATTTATACGATGCTTGATATATGAATCCTTCCCCATCCCAAGCCTATATATTCTTGTAACTTTACAATACCAAAGGGAGGAAAATTTTGGTTATTAAAATTAATAGGAAATTGTAAGAAGTTCTATTACTTTAATTTTGATATGGAAATTTGGATTCATCTCTAAATATGTGGAACGTGTGGGATGTGTTTTCATTATGGTATCTTTTTTCATTGATTATGTTAGACTTATATTTTCTAACACAATTATTATCTTTAATGTGTTATTGATTTGAATGCCTTTTGCATGTTATTATAAGCCCTCTTGTAGATGTCTAATAGAAATCAAACAAACATGACAACATTTAATTTTGCATGTTTAAGTGTTGGTGTGATAGAAATAATTAAATCAAATATTGGTCTTCTATTTTCTTGTCCTATCCTAATTCAAATACTAGTCTTTAAATATTAGCATCTTGTGTGGTCCATAAGCATATTTTATACCCATACTTTCCCTCTCTTTCAAGTTTTTTTGAGAATCATACCAAAATTAGTTTAAAACATCATATTTTAAGCCATCTCAAGTAGACATAGGTTCATCCATAGCTGACTCATCCCTATTTAACAATATGTATTGACCATCACTATTCCACTAATAGGTTATCATAGCATAAAATTCCCTATAATTTGTACCTTGGAGTGAAATATTTCACCAATACTAAAATTTTAGAGTCTACCTCATAAATATATATGTAATGTTTATAAAAACCACATCAATAGGGATATAAACCTCTCACAATAATGAAGGATGCACCTTTTCTTCTTCTTTTTAAAAATAAACACTTGAGTCATAATATAATAACCTAGAAGGTTAGAGAGTTATACCTCAAAAAATAACTTGTTATCATCACCTTTGGAAACCTATATAAAATTTAGGTCCAATAAAGGATTAAGGAAACTTTCCTGAGCACAATCATTCTCTCCAAGTAGAGATCCTCATATATGATTACTCCCAATGGTATAAAAATAAGCCCCTAGGCTCCAACCTATCTAATATGTTCTACTATCAATGTTTCTAGAGTTTTCCATGATTTACCAAAAAACCCTAAAAAATATTTGCCTTCCATTTATACATCAAGATAAAGGACTGTAAAAGAACATATCGAGGACTTAAAAACTAGTTTACAAATCTTAAATGTAACCAATGAGGTAATGTCTTATATACTATTTACACCCACCTTGCAATATGTAGTCTATGAATGGTTTTTTAAAATCCTACAGGGTTTTATTACATCTTAGTCCCATTACCAAGATATATTTTTGACAAAGTTTGGCTAGGTGAGTAGTGCATGTATTGTTTATTAATATTTTTCCAATATGAAGTGAGATCCCAATGAGTGAATCTAGGCCATTAATGCTATATTCCAAAATATGTATATTAGGTTTGAAATTAATTAACAGCATAAAGAGGCATTGGCTCTCAAAATTTACAAGAATGCCTAGATCCCATGACTACAGTTCTCTTCTACAAGGATGCCAATGTTGGTACACTACATTTAGCCTATCTTAAAGATTTTAACATAGATAATAAATTCATTCATCAATTGTATTCCTTGACCCTAGTAAATCTTGATTATTTTTTCTAAGCTTTCAATCCAATTCTAAATGCAAACCAAAATATTGTGGCCCAAAACTAGAACCTGACCTATATAATATTTACTTTGACCTAGGTTTCACCCAGTCAACACCTATGCTTCCTAAAAAAATTATACCCATAAGTTTTAAAACCTGAATCAATGATTAATACCATTTAATATTTACATGACATAGGCTAACAATTCTTATTCTATGAAAAAATAATTTGAATCAATCCAAAGAATGGTCAAAAAATTAGGTAACAAATTTAAAATAATGTAAAATCATATGATGAAGACTAGAGGCCATAACACTAATCATATAATTTTATTTCATAGGTAAAAAATGCCTTTAAATAAGTCTAAAAATAATCAATAACTTTAATTTCCATATAACAGGGGATCATATATTAACATCATAGAAGAAACCCTTCTTAATTATTGTCATGTGCATAACACTACACATCATGGTGAGTTAGACCACGCTAATTTTTCTAAAGCATTTGAAATATTTTTGATTGAGATGGATAGGAAACAAGGTTATACAAACTAGGTAGAACCATATTATTCTATCAATTTTAGGTATCTAAAAAAAATGTATTTCATTCTTATGATTATCTAATTCAAGAGAAAGACGATAATGAACTATATAAAAACAATATCATCAAGTAAGAAATAATGACAATTTGAGGAGTAATCATTTTATCAATTCTTCGATGCATCAAAATAATAATGTTTTCACTCCTGTAGATCTAAAGGCTAATAATAATCCATTACCTCCTAAGAGAGATGAGGATTTATAGACTTAGAACCTCCTAACTAATAATGGTACAAGATTATAAAATATATGAAGAAAACCATGGCTCATATATACCTGCATGTGTTGGCCCAGATCATAGAGAATAAAAAGTTACTACTTAAAGATCTGACTGGATGGATATTTTATAAGTCCAAGGTGAACTACACAAATATCATGGTATATAAATACAAATGTAAAGTACGACCATTCATTCTAAGTATGATATTTTTAGAAATAATATACACAACTATTTAGTTGATTCATGAGCCTCAGCCAATGCGATGCTAACATCTATCTCCTAGATGTGAGATCTGACTCTAAAGAAGTCATTGTGAGTCATTTTTCAATTGACTAAATATTTCATCCCATGTGTTAGTAAATTATAAAAATACACATCTAACTAGCATTCAAACCATGTGTGTAATAAACCATTGATATCTTGGTTGTGGATATTTAATAATCATATGGTCTCTTACTGAGTTAAGACTAGTCAAAGACATTAAATTGGTACATGGAAAATGATTTATTATACATGTGGCTGCCTTGGAAAGGAGTGGAAAATTAAATATGAGTGGATCAAGAGCTAACGATGAAACATGTTATTATTTATCATAACACCACAAGTGAGAAATTAAACTTCATGCATTTATGCATAGGTGTGTATAAATTTCTTACTAGTTAAGAACATGCATTACATGAGTAAGAATTTGAAGGTCCTTCTTAGATAAAATGGTAGCCTTGGGATATAAGCCCTAACTATACTTACCTAGCTAGGCATAAGATGGCTTTGAATTATGGTTATGCTTATGACATGTTAAATTTTTAATGAGTATTTTGGATTTCATTATTTTTAGACATGTGGTGAAAAATAAATAAGTAATACCAAATTACTTAACAAAATAAGAAGCCCTAACTATACTTACCTATAGCTAGGTAAGTATTGTTAGGGAAAAATTAATATCTAAAAAATTCATTAATCAACTATACTTACTAACATTTTGTTGGGGATAAAAGCACTAGACACCAAAGTATCCACTTTTTGATGCTCTTATCCTTTTGCTGAGAAAAACCAAGATATAGGTTTATGACACTTTCCCAGTCTTGCACAACCATATGGAGGACTTAAAGAGTTTGATTTAGTTGCAAGAATAGGTATGAATGGAAGAACTTATTATTGAGATTGTGATATTTTTGTAGCTACTATTGACTGATGTAGATGTTATTTTCATTCTTAATTTGTTTATCAATGTGAGCTTCAAAGTCAAGCCCTAACTCATTAGATAAGTTAGGGCTTCTACCTGGTGTTATTGGAAACATAACACCAGGTAGAAGCCCTAACTATACTTTCTTATTACTTCAAATTTTGGTGAGTGTAGTGCTTAATAAATCACCCTTGTCCCACAATTATTACCTCTATGGGATTAACCAATTACAATTCAATCATGTTTTTTAATGTTAAGTTAAAGACTTCCACAAACAATTGAATCAATCCAAAGAATGGTCCAAAAATTAGGTAACAAATTTAAAATAATGTAAAAACATATGATGAACACTAGAGGCCATAACACTAATTATATAATTTTATTTCATAGGTAAAAAATGCCTTTAAATAAGTCTAGAAATAATCAATAACTTTAATTTCCATATAACAGGGGATCATATATTAACATCATAGAAGAAACCCTTCTTAATTATTGTCATGTGCATAACACTACACATCATGGTGAGTTAGACCACGCTAATTTTTCTAAAGCATTTGAAATATTTTTGATTGAGATGGATAGGAAACAAGGTTATACAAACTAGGTAGAACCATATTATTCTATCAATTTTAGGTATCTAAAAAAAATGTATTTCATACTTATGATTATCTAATTCAAGAGAAAGCCGATAATGAACTATATAAAAACAATATCATCAAGTAAGAAATAATGACAATTTGAGGAGTAATCATTTTATCAATTCTTCGATGCATCAAAATAATAATGTTTTCACTCCTGTAGATCTAAAGGCTAATAATAATCCATTACCTCCTAAGAGAGATGAGAATTTATAGACTTAGAACCTCCTAACTAATAATGGTACAAGATTATAAAATATATGAAGAAAACCATGGCTCATATATACCTGCATGTGTTGGCCCAGATCATAGAGAATAAAAAATTACTACTTAAAGATCTGATTGGATGGATATTTTTTAAGTCCAAGGTGAACTCCACAAATATCATGGTATATAAATACAAATGTAAAGTAGGACCATTCATTCTAAGTATGATTTTTTTAGAAATAATATACACAACTATTTAGTTGATTCATGAGCCTCAGCCAATGTGATGCTAACATCTATCTCCTAGATGTGAGATCTGACTCTAAAGAAGTCATTGTGAGTCATCTTTCAATTGAATAAATATTTCATCCCATGTGTTAGTAAATTATAAAAATACACATCTAACTAGCATTCAAACCATGTGTGTAATAAACCATTGATATCTTGGTTGTGGATATTTAATAATCATATGGTCTCTTATTGAGTTAAGACTAGTCAAAGACATTAAATAGGTACATGGAGAATGACTTATTGTACATGTGGCTGCCTTGGAAAGGAGTGGAAAATTAAATATGAGTGGATTAAGAGCTAAAGATGAAACATGTTATTATTTATCATAACACCACAAGTGAGAAATTAAACTTCATGCATTCATGCGTAGGTGTGTATAAATTTCTTACTAGTTAAGAACATGCATTACATGAGTAAGAATTTCAAGGTCCTTCTTAGATATGGAATATTCACTTTGATGGATATAGATCAAAAAAAGGTTCAGGCATGGCCATGTATCTCATAAATCTAGATGGGGAGTGGTGCTTAAGTGATTATAGGTTGTAATTCCCATGCATAAATAACCTTGTTGAGAATGACTCCATGTAATTCCCATGCATAAATAAATGAGTTGAGAATGAAGCCTTGATCTATGGACTTTAGTTTGTACTAAAGAATAATGTCAAGCAACTACAAATATTTTGTGAATTAGAACTAGTTTATAACTAGATTTGAAATAAATATTAGTGTAAACTCACTTGTTTAAATAATACAAACACTAAGTGTGGTTATAGATTGAGTCATTTTAAGCATTCAGTATCAAATCTATCATAAAGGAATAGAACCAAATAATATAGTCATTAGTAGCTTTAAATACTAATATGCAACCACTATAAGAGTTGAAAATGTATAAATTCTCAATGTAGTTTGTTCCTTTCCCTTCAATCTTAGAAAATGTGGACAACTTATAGGTGTCCAAATGTGCTTAGTAAATTATTCAATTCATGAATAATTATGGAGCTTTTGAATTCCAAATAATAAATGAAGAAGATGCAAGCTAATATAGACTAAAGAGATGGGAGAAGATGAAATTCTATAATTAAATTAAAATCACATTCTTTTGTCAATGGTATCCTTTTAATGATATTCTTATGTATATAGCTAATCCCATAAGTAGAAACAACTCAAATTAATAGAGTTAGATTTCATTAAAGAGAATGTAGGAACTGACCATCATCCCTAGTTTGTGAATATGGGCTTGACTTTCACATAATATTAAAATTAAAGGTCCAAAATGTTGATTTAAAAGTATAAATATTTCATTACATGTACATATGATTAATTTAAGGTATTTGAACCTAGGGTGATCACTCATACCCTTCCCTTAAAGCCAAAACACAAGCCATTAAGGTAAAAACACGTGATAGTTAATGTAATATTGGAACCTCTCATAAAAACTAAATTAAAAATTCTATTGGATGCTAAAAATATTTTCCCAATTAAACATTAAACTTGTGTATCTAATCTATTACAAGTTATAAATAAAATATAGAAATCAGTCTCTATGTATATTTTAAATGATTGAATAGAGCCTTAGAAAAGGATAGCTAACACCTACCCTCTTTCTATGAGGTGATTAAAATGGTAAATGTATATGATATGATGTCTTTCTTATAAGACTTCTCATTCTAAAACTAAGTACTAGAGGAATCAAAAGATAGGATGAAGACTATCTTCAACACCGAGTGGGAAACTTTCACATATAAAAGGATGTCACTCAACATAATTAATGTAGGAGACACATTATAAATAGCAATTAATTTATCCATTTATGGATATGTGGGGAAGTGTAGCGTCATATACCTTGATTTCCTTGCTGTCTTTTCAAAATAAAGAGCTAATCATATAGAAGATTTGCTAAAGGTATTTGACAAATGCAAAATTTATGGGGTCTCTTTGAATACAAAGAAAAATCATCTTTAGAATTATTGAAGGAAAGCTATTAGGTCATATTACCATGAAATATGGGATCTCCATCTATCCATAATTGGTTCAGTCCATTTCTAAGTTGACCCCATGAAATAGCAAGGAGTTGATGTCTTTCTTTGGCACGATTAAATTTGTAAGGAAATTTATTTCCATTTTTGTAGAGATTGCTAAGCCATTGAATATTATGGTAACCATGATGCTAAGATTAAATCAGAAACTGATGTAAAGAAATAATTTTAGTACACCAAGGTTACAATTTTCCATGTTCTAATTCTGATTAGTCTTGACTTCAATTAACATTTTTGTCTTTATTAATTCACCTCAAAACATATTATTGATACAATAATTACATTAAAGGTGGAAGACAATGAACATCCCATTAGATTAATGAGCACCAATATAAAGAATCTAGAGCTATATTAATCTATGATGGACAAATAGATATGGGCATTTATTAAAGTTATAAAAAAAAATTGGCATTATATTTTGAGTAATAATACATATTCCATTCTCTCAAACCCAACTACCAAGCTCACATATGGCCAAAATGAGTCAACCAAAATAAGAGGTAGATGGATAGCAAAACTACAAGATTTTTATCTTGATATCGAACCACCAAATATAGCTAGAGGCTATGAAATCATCAAGCTAATAAAGTAAATTGATCCATACATAGTATTAAACAAATCAATGAAAATCTGGAAGATGGGGTGAATGGTATTCATTGTTCATTCATTATTTTCTCATAGGTATATGTCCCTTTAAACTAAAAAGAGAGCAAAGATGATCACATAAGCTCAAATTAACTCATTACATGATCAACAAAGGAATATTATATATTAAAAGGTATGAAGGTATTGATCTAAAGAAGAGGCTAAGGATAACCTACATAAATTACATCAAAATATTGACATTGGACATCTCTCTACTAAAACTACAACCATAAGATTTTACGGATGGGATACTACTGGCCTAAAATCTTTAAGGACATCAATAATAAAATTACAACCTATCATGAGAGCCAAGTTGTCATAAAGAGAGAAGTGAATATTTATATGCCTTTATATCTAGTGACTAAATAATACCCCTTTACCCAATCGGGTCTTTATTTTATTGTGGTGATAAACTTGAATTCCTTAGTAGGATATATGTTTGTCCTCACAGCTAAAAATTAATGCACTAGGTGGATAGAAGTCATGGTCACTAAAAATTTGATATAAATTGATGTCATATTATTTCTAGAAGAAAATATATTGACTAGGTTTAGCATTCCCATTTCCTTATTTTTTAATTATGGTATAGCTTTTCAAGTTTTTGGGTTTTAAAAATAGGCCTAAAAAAATCAAATCACAATTAAGTTCCCTCTAAACTACTATCACCAAGGAAATGGATTAGCTAAGTCAACTAATAAAAATTTGATGTATGTCATTAGGAAATCAGCATAAGATAAACCAAGAGAATGGAATATCTTATTGAAATATGCTTTATGGGTACACAGAACTAGGCACAAGTAAGCCCTTAAGACTTTACATTTTATGATGGTGTATGGACAACAACTAGTATTATATATTACTATGAAGATACCAATGCAAAAATTCATGTAAGAGTATATTGGTAAAGATGAAAGAGTTTAATCTATATGAAGTGAGATATTATAATTATAAAACACAAGAACTAAATCACTACACAACTTCAACAAACATCAAGATATTATCACATGGTGGTTTAAGAATAGATCCAGTATCAAGGCCTTCATGATTTTAAATATAGTGATTTTATGGGATAAAACACATTAAAATAAGGGACACCATGATAATTTCATTCATATATGGATTGGACCTGATAAAATATCATAAATCCTAGGTAATAATACCTTCTAACTGAAATACCTTAAAGGCCATGGCCTTGCTTTTATATTCAATAGATAATTTTTGAATCATTAATTCATGGCTACTCTAATTGGAGATGCATCAAAGTGAACTGTAATTAAATGCTCATACTAGAATAGATTTCCTACCTTCTAAAATAGATTTCCTACATTTTATAATAGTTTTCTTATTTTCTATATTAGATTTCCTATTTTTTGTATTTTTAATTTAGTAGATTAGTTATTATGCTTCTTAGGTTAGTTTCTTAAAATTACAAATTATATTAGCCAATTTACTATACTAAAGTCACAAAGGATATGCCAAAATAAGGGAGGAAATTTATAAGGAAACATAATTGGTATTGATAAGGATCTATTCTAATATTATCAAATGGTTTGGAATAAATGTGCGTGTCATGACTTACTTGTTTTATACTTAAATTAAATGAGCTTATCATATTTCTAGGATATACTTGGTATAATCTTGTAAATTTTAGGAATATTTTTCACCTCTGAAGACTCACTACATTACTACATGATAAAATCTAGATGAGAAATAATAAAAATATAACTAAAGACACAATGATAAGTTAATATTCACCAAAATAAGTTTTATTTACACATACACCTAGTCCATGGTGGTTCCCAACCTTTACGTATCTATGTTTCAAAAAACAACATACAAAATAATAGAGGATAAGTGATTCAATCAATATCTATGAAGGCTATAGATGTTTGGGTAGTGGTAGTGTAATTTTTTGATCAAAATGAGAGGTATATCTATTGAGGATATGGACATCTAGATGGAAATAGATTAAATACTAGGATCCCTTTAATTTTTTATTACAACATCCTAAGGTCAAAATGAAACTTACAGTATTTATCTAAGAATTGGTCTTAACTCTTGAGACAATAAGAAAATAAATCATAATAGTTACACATTCAACCCCAAGGAATGAAAAGCTTAATATGCTACACAAGGAAGTAATAGTCTATTTTAAAGTTTGGTAGATTTATTATCATCTGGGTAGGGATAATTTTTTAATGATACATTATTGAAATTATACATTCTCAAAATACTCAAGAGTATTTTCTCATATGAATTACAATTTGTTGTGCCCTAACAAACACACACACACACACACACACACACACACACACACACACACACACACACACACACACACACACACACACACACACACACACACACACACACACACACACACACACACACACACACACATGCACACCATTTTAAAATTTGTTACATTTATTATGGTCTGGGTAGGGATACTTTTTTTATGATACATTATTGAAATTATACATTCTCAAAATACTGAAGAGTATTTTCCCCCATGAATTACCATTTGTTGTGCCCTAACACACACACACACACACACACCATTTTAAAATTTCAAACGAGGACACATAATTATTAGAAACCTATATTTGGGGGGACATATAGACCTTAAAATTCCATAATATGGTGTTATTCATATAAATACTAAGGTTATCTCCATGAATTTAAATTTATATAAACTTAAATCATGAAAATCAGATTTTGAATTAACATATTAAATTGGTTTTAACCATGTGTTTGGACAAGTTTCTATAAAAATTGATGCTCAAATTTATCAACTAAAAATACTTATAAATTTACATCCTTATTTTTAAATGTGTTTCATGTGATCATGAGCCTACTGATTAGGACTTGTTAATAACCCATGATCAGGTCTCAATTTTTATGATAGGTGGTGGTATCACATCCCTTAGAGCCTTTAGATTTATAAAAGTTGAGATTTTAAAACATTGATAGATGGTATTATAGTTTCACATGGATCATTAAAATTTGAAATAAAATTATAAGTCTTCCAAGTGTTAGATATTTAGAAACATGACATGTGGTGCATTCACATGAACCTTGGAACACAGAGACTTAATAAAAATTATCAATAGGCAAATAGGTCTAGGCTACCGTAGTTTGATGGTTTCAAGGTTTAGTAATTTTTAGCATTAAATACTTGGCATATTTTTATCAACCAAAACCTTTGGAGGATTAATATAGTCTAATGATTCATAATCTTATAATCCCAAGCTTTTGAGCTCTCAACAAGTGACAGTTTCCACCTTTTTATTAAAATGTGACTCCATAATTATAAAAACAAATTATAGGGTTCAATGGTCACATGGCCTTCAATTTTCAAGCCTATAGGTCTCCTATATCATACCACATGTTTACATTTAATTATTCAAATCCCTCTAAGACATACACAATTCCAATATACAAGCAGGTAGGTCTTCAACCCTATTACCTGTAGGCTTGAGATTACTCCACATGGATCAATCATATTAACTTGTGACCCCATAGCATACAAAATAAAATGAAAATTCTAAACATTCATATGAATAGAGATGAAATAGGTATCATAACCAAAATTAAACATAGCCAAAGTACATATAAATAAGATCAACAATAAATCTAGAGAGCTAGTGAATGAAAAAGTGATAATTGTCTCAAATAAGATCACTCTACATGTAAACTTAACTAAATATTTACATTTGGAATTTAAGTGAATCTAAAAAATATTCCTACCACAATAAAATCAATTAAAGAATTAAATTTAAATGTCATTATTTATATTGATGACATATGAATGCATTCAAGACTCCAATTTTGGAGTGATATTTGTAAAATCAACATAAAGGCAATTTATTTATTCACTACTCTCTTGATCAAGAATTAAAAATTTGAGCCTTCAATCAAATGAAAGACTTATCTTTCTCAATGAGTTTTTTAATTAAAAAAACAAGTCAATTCACAAGAAGAATTAAAACATTCAAATTGAAATAATGACCTCCACTTCAATGTGGGATTGCCGTCAATCTCCTTTAATTTAGTCCTGTGTTTTAGATGAGAATTTTTTGGATAACTTATTTGAGAAGAAATCAATATACTTCAAATTAATTCACTACTTGGTGTTATGGGATGAAGTGGAAATTCACATGCCATACTCTACAAAATATGAAATTTCTCTAGCTAAGAAGCACCATATAGATGACCTACTACCTATTAAAGCATGAGGCCTCTACTAAGCAATGACAAAACAACATGAAATGCCTTGCATAGACCTAATTATAGGTTTATTTTTAAATCAAACATTTTTTGGGGATTGTATGCACATTAATAAAACCAAAAACATAAGTGATCATATTTTTAGAGGGGCATTTGATAGGCATCTTATGATTTTACTCTGTGATGTCATGTATAACTATGTCTCAACCATTATTTGGCTCAAGAATAATATCGTAGATAGGAATTTGAAAAAATGGTTCATTCAAGGCTAGAGGATGAACTCAAATGGATGGATTTCATCTAGCTGTAGTATGAATTTTTGACTAGGAATTAGGATAGCTATGTCTCTCCTTAACTAGTTATATGTTTTTTCTAATAATGCATATGTACAGGTCGAGTGGGTCTTATTATTGAAATTTTTTTAATATATGAAAAAATAGTCACCCTGGTATAGATCATAAGTATCAAGTTGAAGACACAAAGGTTTTATACTAATCAAGTTCTAACTACTATAAATTTCTATATGATGTCCTATTTCTTACATGTAATATTAACCATAATTTATATAATATGTGAGAAATTATAGATACCATCAACTGAAGGCCTAGAGAATAGGATCAAAGAGGTTTATAATTTTATGTTCATGTACAAAGACCAGAACAATACTTATTTAATATGTGATGATGTACATCCTTAAATGTTTCAATAAATTTATGACATTTTGATTCCTAGGTTGTCTTAAAACCTAAGAAGGAGCCTTGAGAAAATGGGGGACTACATGTATGACCCTGATTTCACTATCAGTAAGATAGAAGACACATATACATATCTTGTATTACTATGGCAATATTTCCCAAATAAAATTATAGATCAAGAAATAATATTTGAAATTTTTATCATTTTTGAAAATTTAGGATTGAAACATTTGGCTTATTACATTAAAACTATTTTAAACATTGGGCAGTTACAATATGTGACTAGGTCACACTTCATCCATGTTACCAAGGCCAGGACATACTACAACCTTATGGTAGAACTATTCAGGAAATGAGATCCTAAGATGAAGATAATTGGATACATATAATACCTTAAGTATAAAAAAAAGGTGAACATTTTAAATGTTCATCAATAATATGATGATGATGTTATATTTTTGAATGCGTCATATGATGTGGAGGTATGGACTAAGATGAATAACAATTTGATGTCTATGATTTGGGCTCAGGACCTACAATATGAGGTTGAATTTATAAAAGAATAGACACAAAGGTCATAGAGCCATAAATGGCCTCCATTCAAGTCACAATATTCACAAGTGTTTTACCAACCCTCCTCTCATATAAGGGAACAAACATAATTAAAATAATGGGAATCAAGTAGTTATAAAGGTTCTAATCATCAAATAATGAGGGAAATTATAAAAGTTATCCTAGATCTTCTATTGTCTTTATCATCTTGATAAGATAAATCTACAATTCTATGATTAAACACAAAAAATGAAAATTCTACATCTCCTTCAGATGGATAGAGGAAGAGAATTATTATTATTATGACACCTCTACCACCCATTATAATAGTTTCATAGGTAAGTCTCCCTATAGGCTTCATTCTTATTGGTTCTAACTCCTCTTGATACTATAAATCTCCTCAATTATGCTCACCAACATTAGTAGCCATAAATGACAATACTTGTCCTCAAACACTCCCTACCATGCCATCTCTAATCACCTCTTTGCATACCACTATTGGCATAACATACATCCCTTCACTAACACCTACAATGATGCGTACCACCACTACTATTCCTATAGATATTTCACAATTTCCTTCACCTTCCATTCCCTTGATATCTAATTACCATAGGAATACCAAAAATATTCCCACCTCCTCCAAGGGAAAGTAATTGTAATAAAGGCCATCATTTGGTATTCCAACTATATCATAGTCCCTTAGTGAGTATAAGGAAGAGGAAGAAGTGGATAAAGATGATCTTGACCAAGTAATCTCTTTATTAAAATATTTAACTGATTAAGAAGAAGAATATGTAGAAAAAATGAAAAGGTCAGTGTCAAAAATGAGTGAAATCACACCTCCATAGGTTAAAGAGGTAGAATTAGAGAAGGCTAAGGCCATGATCTTTGAATTTTTAAAATAAGGAGGAAATCTGGAAACTCTATAGATAAACAAATCCTCATAAAATAACAAAGTCAAAACATAAATGAAGTGGTTTCTTCTATTGTTTTATCTATTCCTACTATAAATATTCTAGTTGTAGATTTGCCTCCAGCTATCCTAGTTATTCTTTTGTCTAATTATGTTAATTCACACATTATTTCTCCTTTAATGTAAATAAAGACCCTGAAGAAAGGGGTTCAATTTCAAATGAAGTTTAAGGTTCCTATATATAACCATAAAATTCCACCAATTTTTAGAAGTGGTTAGATTAATTAAAGATCTCAATCCCACAGTCATCACCCATGCCATCAATAACTATAACTAATTAGAATATCCTAGGATTAACCAAGTTTCTAACTAAGGTTACTCTCTTAAGGTAACCATAACCATGGAAGATAGTTTTTTACCCACCTATTTAGTTCCCAATTCATATAGGTGAATCATTGGCACCATCATCGATAACACCCCCTCCCATAACTCTTACACATTCTATATCAGAAGACCAAGGTCAAGATGAATAAATAGGGTAATACATTATTCCTGGTTAGACAAAAAAAAGTATAAAATAAGGGATGAGATATATACTTTTGTCCTCACAAAGTTTCCTATAGTCTTTACCTAGTTTGAAAAGAGGAGTGCAATCATCCAAACCATGAAGAAGAGGAAGGCTATGAATTTGAGTGCAAGGGAAGATATAGAATTTGAACAAAGGTATACATGTTTCCTTTATTGAAGAATCCTAATGATCATGCTGAGTATAGTAAATAATTCAATGATTTTTTGTATATTACTGGTGTGGCCATGAAGAAAATGTACTAGATCAAAATGGAAGCATATAAAAGACTCCTATAGATTAAAAAAAATATAAATGTTAATATGAAATTAATTAATGATGTTCAAAGTGAAACTATTAACCTGTATAATGTTTTGAATAACATATAGGTTTCCATGGTAGGAATCCAATCGAAGAAAGCATATGTAACCAAGTTTTTAAATTAAGTGAGAGAATTAGAAAAAATATTAAATTTATTAGTTCAATGTTCCAAAACTAGTGCATTCAATGAATTAAACTTGATTACCAACATAGATTCATTCAAGTGAAACAACTATGTAATTACAAGAAGGGATGTTTCTCATAATATGCAGATCAAGAATCCACATAAGCTATTTGATTATCATGATAGAAAATCCTTAGAGAATTTGAGGGACATGAGGGTAACTAATTTGATCACTCCTACATGAGAGTTAGTTTACATGATGAATTTTAAGAACCTCCTCATGGTAGCTGAAAATAACTTGAAATTAGAAGTTAAAGATATTAGATATAGAACCAATGATGACGTTTTAAAATTGCTTGATTTTATTAAAGATAGGTTATGAAGAGTTAATGATCTTGGCAATAAATTAAAGAGATCAGAAGTTAAACAAACAAGGTTGATGGTTGAAGTTATCAAACTCTTCAAACCTTCCTTAATCAATTTATATCATAAATAAAGATTTCAATATAGCACATGTATTATTTGAGGAACTCAGGGAAAAAATATAAACTTTTGGGTCAGACGAAAGTATTCAACCATATGTTAGCATTCCCTGAAAAACTCACGGTGCCCATTTTTTAGGATTTATGTTCTTGAAGATTCTTATATGCCCATTTTTTATCTCTAAGGGACCCTTAGTGGTTACTTTAAATATAACTTCAATTACCCCACTGACTTCTTCAGCTAGTGATGCCACATCAGTAACTTGATTAAAATAATGATGTAGTTATATTTTTTAATCAAGTTTGAACTTTATTTTTTAACTTATTTTGCATGTACATTGTATTATTTTGAAGACTCTATTCTAAGTCATAGCATTTTTGGACTTGTAAATTTAGACATAACTTGATAGATGAGGCCTTACCCATCCCAAGCCTATATATACTTATAGATTCCATGTGCCAAAGGGGGGATAATTTTGGATATTAAAATTAATAAAAAATAATGAGAAGTTCTACTAATTTGATTTTGATGTAGAAATAGTGATCCTTCTCAAATTTTGTAAACTAGGTGGGATGTGTCATCATTATGCTATCTTAGTTATTTGATTTTTCATGAGTTATATTTTATAATAGACTTATCTAATTTAATCTAGAACTAATTTTAATGACTTTTGTATGTTAATTATAATGCCCCCTTGTACAAATGTAATATAAATCTTACAAAAATGGCAACATTTAGTTTTAGATGTTTGAGTTTATTGTGTTTTAATGTGGATGCGGTTTAACAAATTATAGTAAATATTGGTATTTTGTTTTCTTATCCTATCCTAGTTCAAGTGTTGGTATTAATTTTTTTTCATATTGTGTGGACCATAGGCCTATTTTTTACCCTTCCTGTCTCCTTTATTTTTGATTTTTTTTATGAATCTTCCCAACCTTAGTTAAAACAATCATCCTTTCACTCATATAAATTAGATCTCTCTTCATCCACAACTGACCCATCTATGGTTAACACTATATATTGTTCACTATTATTCCACTAATAGGTTTTTATAAAATTTAATAACCTACAACTAGTACCTCTGAGTGAAAAATTTTAGTTATACTAAAACGTTAGAGGCTACCTCATAAAGGTATTTATAGTGTGCATAAAACCCACGTCAAAAAAATATTAATTTGAATGGATATTGATGGTGGAAAAATTGTAGAGATACATTAATATTTGAGTTATTTCTTCTTATAAATAAGAATTTACCCTTTTAAATACAACATTACTCAAACTATATTCATTATGGTTCTCTTCATACTCTCAACTACTCCTTTGTATAGTGTAAGGGACTATAATATTGCAGATGATCCAATTTTTTTTGACATAGTATTCAGCCACCTTTATTTTTAATTCACCACCATTATCAATCATGATTGTCCTAGTTCAAGATTTTTCTTCATTTTCAAGCATCCCCAAAGTGAGGGATCAATTTCAAGTTAGAAAATGGAAACAAATCATGCTTTTGAATGTTTCTTAAGAAATATCAGATAGGATAATTGGTATGATAATTTATTCCTTTCTTCCATATGTTATTTTTAATACAAAGTCATTATTTATTGAGGGAGATGCATTATTGATAAAATTTTATCTAGCTAGTAAGGAATGGAGTGGGCTCAGGACTCTAATCTGAAAGTGGGGATTATATTTCATTGTTAATTTCTTAAAAATTATTTAAGGATTATGATATTTATTTTAAAAATTATATCCAAATCATTATAATATAGTGATCAATGAATAACATGAATTAATTATGATCGCCAGTGGAATAATTTGAAAATAACAAAAAATAGAGTAAATCAACTATGATTTCCTATTAGCTTTCCATTATAACCCTTTGAATGGTTCCCTTTCATGTTTATACAATATGATATCTTCACTCTATATAATATTATTAGGTGGTTTTTAAAAACATACAACATCATTGTTTTGTATTATTCGAATGCTGTCATAGTGAGTATGCTAAACATTTTGATGCCATAGAAGATTAGTTCACATTCCTTCTTTAGTTGGATGATAATTTTTATTTTTAAATGATTGTTAACACCTAAGTTTTAGTAGTTCTCCTTCATCAAATATAGTTTAAAATAATTGATGTATATAAATTTAATGTTATCTTCACCTCTTTATCATCTAGCATACTCAAGTGGCACTGTTTTATAATGATCACTAAATAAAATAAAATTATTTTTAATTTATGAAGGTGTTTTGTCTAAAATTTTTATTAAAAGGTGAGTAAAATATAATTAATAAAAGTTCAATAGAATGAATCTGAAGGATGGAAATGGCCTTTTAACTAGGAGAATGAACATAAGTAGGTAGTTCAATAAGATGAAAATTATTGAAGGAAGGATATATATGAATTGAAAAAGTAAACTTAGATATCTATGTTTTATTATTGATTATGTTGATTGTTAAAGAGTGGAAATAATAAAACAATAAACTTACAACATATGGATGTGACACTATAGGAGGACAAGAAGGCCAAATAGTGACAATATTGATTTCCAATACCGTACTAGTCAATAAATATTATATTTTTCATAAACAAAAGAACTACAGGTCACGTTCATGTAGGATAAATTGATTTGGATTTCTATGTACAAATTTTACTCTAGTAGGTATATATAAATACCTATAGATAACTTATCCAAGGTTGAAACCTTAATAATGAATTTGATGATTGAAAAACCTACAAATAAATAATGGTGGATTGTATTTAGGTTAAGCTAACCCTATTCACCATAACTATGACCAAATTCTACCTAAATATAATAATCTTTAAGGATCTAAATTAAACCAAACATAGTTATCCCACATAAAATGTTTTGTATAATTATGTGACTTTTAATATATGATTGGATATGAAAATGGGTTTAATAATTGATTATGATTTTATTATAGATAGATTAAATAGACTTTGTAACTTTCTAAGGAATAAATTTATCATTCAAAAATAAAATTGGGATGAATATGGAAAACTTTCTCAACATGCTATTTTAAAAATATTCCTATCTACTAAAAGAGCCAAGTGGAATAATAATCTCCTTCAGTGTGCCATTATAACAATCCAAAATTGGATTCACACACTAGGAAGAATTAAAACATATGAGCTAAAAAGGATTTAATTTGAAAAATTATCCATTAAGGGGTTAAGGAAAGGAATGTACCATAGGGATAAGAACTCCTCCCACTATTGTCCCTATTGGAGATTGTTGTCTCCTAGGGAAAAGTGTTGCATTTTTGATATGGGTTAAGACATACATAATAATATGGATATCTTTAGTAATTATAAAAATTTTGTATATTAAATATAATGATTTAGAATAAAAATAGGCCTTGACTAGTTCTTGGGATAATGTGAGGTTGAAAAATATATACTATTTAAGTTTAGTATTTAATTAAACTGGAGAATATCTAAAACTAAGACAATTAATTATTCATGGAAATATTTAGGTTACCAACACCTCCCCCACCTTGAAAATAAATGAAGATTATTATAGTGAAATAAATGTATTTCCTTTAATGTATAATACACATTTTTAATTTGAACTGGTACTCCAATTGTGAAAGAAATATTTGATTTTGGCACACCTTGTAAAACACATGAAGTGTTTTCTTTATTCTTTTCAAATATTTTTCTAAAAAATATTGAGTTAGAATTTTATCTAATATTTAATTTTTTAGATATTTGATGTTAAAAAATTATTTAATATTGAAATTTGAAAATTCATGAACCTTAAAATTAGTTTCCATTTTGACATGTTAAAACATTTTAAATAAAAAATGAGAGGAAGGGAGGAAGACAACTTATATGTGTGAAACCAATGTTGATTTTGTGACTTGTATTAGAGATGATGATTCCTTTAAGCATTTTATATGTTAGTTCTTCTCATAAATAACTTGGAGAGCATTAGTTTATTTGCTAAACCAATAGATAATTTGAAGGTGATCGAGTCTAAAATTTAATTTTTATTTGTCAAATATGAATAACACTCACTTAAAGACACTAAAACATCAATTTACCTTTGTTGGTATTTATAACCCAAAGATCTGAAATGGTTTGAAATCCAAAATTGTTTCACACACATAATGTAGAAGGAATTAAACCTCTAACTTATACACTATGCACCTAAACTAAGTGAACCACTATAGATGGCTTGTGGATTCAATTCTAACTTTATTCCTGAAGTACATGATGAGAATAGAATGGATTACACACATGCTCCTATAAATTCCACATTTATAAAAATATAAATTATAAGCACGAAATGAATCTTTTTTTACCTTAATTTAATTTTATCAGCTAATAATATTTATAAATTATAACTATTGATACATGTTCATTTGTAAAATATATTTGAAAATTATGAAAAAAATGTATTATAAACTACACATTGTGTGAAAATTTAATTTAATCCTTAAATATGAGGGCATATTCAAGGCATGTGTCGACATAATATGTGCCACTCACTAAATTTTCATAATTTTGAATATTTTTTAAATTTTATATTATATAAAAAATATTTTATTCTTTTGAAAGGGCTTATCCATGTATGAAAATACCATTGAAATGACCTGATTTTGAGTTTTGTAATTGATCCTAAATTCACTCATCTCAAAATAAATGTTATCTTTCAACATATGTAGTAATATGTGATTACTGAGAAATATAGCATATATGAAAATAGAGTTAGCATAATAAGATATAATTTGAAAATTATATGTGACATCAGGTAATGACTATATAAGTGTGTTAATGGAGATCATATAAAATAATGCACATTTATTATATGATTTATTATTAATGCATGATATCGATCATCTCACTCATAAAATTTAACAAGATTAACAAACACACACACTAAAAGTATAATTATAATAATGTTGAACAATAAGGCCAAAAGTTTCAAACAAGGGGCATGTTCAAATTTCACACCTAAAAATATTATAATGACCAACACAAACTATAGATGTTGAAATTTCACACATAAAAAAGAAAGATATCAAATATATGTTCATGTAAGATGCATAGAAAGGCCAACATGCAAACAAAATAGATAAGCAATATGTAATCTACTATGTAAAAGTAATAACGTCAATGAAACATATAATTATAAATATATTATAAACTATGTATATGTGATGAAATCATATCCTATAAAATAACATATTCATGTATATTATTTAAGATAGATATATTAGTTGAGATATTTATAAATGGAATAGAGATTAACAGTGTAGAAGCGATATAATGATAACAAATATGAATATCGTATCCTTGGATAATAATTAAAAAGTTTATAAAGGATACTATTTAGAGGAAACTCCAACATATTAATCATTATAAAAAAAATTATGGCCTACAAAACACTAATTAATAATAGTGAAATAGATGTGGTATAAAAATATTAAGCTATCTACTAATCATGAGATAAATAATACATTTCAAGGATGTAAAAATAAATTTATAACCATATTTAGGTCTTCATTTTCTATTTTCTAAATGTTTTAAAAGTTTTTTCATGTTGAAACATATGATATTTTTTATGCGATTTTTTAAATTGGTAGATAGAATTAACAGTAACTAGTGATAAGCATAGTGTCAAAAATAGAATAAGTAAAGGAAGATTTGAATAATTTTTAATATATGTTTATATATGATATGTGCACTATAAATGATTGTGTAGCCATGTATATGAAATATGACCCAATTTTAGCATTAGGAAGCATGCATTAACAAAAATAGTATGTGGAGGAATGACATATGCATCCTCATTTTTTCAAATATACACATGTCTAAGTATGTGAAGTTTATGAACACTATAGATATAAAAATGAGATAATTTTCATGGAAGACATATATTTGAATACTAAAACTAATTTAAATGTCTATAAATTTGAAGTATTAACGATCTGTGTCTTCAAACTATAATTTATATGTAAAATAATGGAAAGGATAGGATTGACCATATGCGATAATCATGTCACTCATTTCTATCATTTATTGGTTGAATATGTCCTTGATATAAAAATGAAATTATTTTTTGTAGTTTATGAAAAACAATGAGATAAATACATGAATATTGAAAAATAAAAACTATTTTGAGCTATTGAGTTCTAAAAAATGAATTAGAAGAAACAAAAGGCCAAAAAGTCAATAAGAGCAAAGGGATTAGATGAATTAATCAATCTATCACATGTTTAAATAATGAAATAATATGATAAAATATGAATTAAGGAATGTACATCATATTTTTTATTATTTGAATATTTTTAAAACTTTTTTACATATTTAAAAATGCAACAATCTATCAAATGATCTCATAAATATAAGAATCAAAATAATTTGTGATATTGATGAATGAATAACTTTCCTTTATTTATATGTGGTAAGTGTGACAATATCATAATCATAGTATGTATCATGTTTAATAAGAAAATTTTCTAGATTGATACTTTTATAATCCTAGGCAAGAGGAGTAGCTATAGGATATGAAAAATTGTGTGAAATCCCATGAGTACTAGTAGAACATTGTGCCAAATGTTGACCTGTAAGTATCAGCAATTTACAAGACATTACATGTGATTGTGATTTTTTGGAATTAGATTAAATTTATTTAAAGAATTTATTTTTCAATTCTTGATTTTAAACCATTTTCACCTATTTTGGTAATTTGATTAAATTAATTTTAATTACATGAAATAACAATAAACATCATATAGATTTTCACACACATAAAAATGTGTGTGTGTGTGTGTGTGTGTGTGTGTGTGTGTGTGTGTGTGTGTGTGTGTGTGTGTGTGTGTGTGTGTGTGTGTGTGTGTGTGTGTGTGTGTGTGTGTGTGTGTGTGTGTGTGTGCGCGCGCGTGCGTGCGCGTGTTTGTGTGAAATCAAATTATGATGGTGGTTGTGGAGAATAATGTACCATGGATTGTATGTGCTACTCACACTTCATTACTAAAATTTTGTCAACTTGATTACATTAAATTTACTTTCAGAATCTATATAATGTAAAAGGTACAATATTGATAGTTTATAAACTTAGATGTCTTAATATCATATCAATGACCCCTTTTTATTTTCAAGAACTACAAAAGGAGTAGATAGTATAATGGGGACCACTTATAGAGGCAAAATAATATGTCTTAAATTGGTTTGTTATTGTCCATTAAATATCATGAAACTATAGAATAACAAAGGTAGAGTTATGAAAGAACAAAGGAGAAGTTTAATCTAAATTTCAAACCCAGTCTTGGGTGGGAAGATGTGGACCTAGAATATATATTTGGGGAATCAAAGGATCAACTAGAGGGAGTACCTATAGAAAAGCTCAAACATGAATTGGATGGAATATACCCATGATACCTATCTTTTTTAAATAACATTTTTTTATATGAAATTTTTCCATGGGGGGAGTCTTAAGTATCACATGCAACATCCTAAAATACACCTTTTATGGGTGGACACACCATAATGAAAATGATAAATTAACTAAGAGTCATGTCACTTATCCCTTGACCCCATAGTGGATAATTATGAGGAATGCATCAACATCATTGAAAATATTTTTGAAGAAGCATTTCTAAAACATTCTAACTTCATTTTTGGAAGACTCAATATAATTAGGTCTAAAATTAATATGTTTATATAGTGAATTAATAATAAATGGAAGCCTAAAGGTTAATTGGAAGTTATGGCTATGACCAAATTTTTATTTATATTTAATTTTAAAAATAAGTAATACTTTATTAGGGTTATGATATGAGGGCCTATATTTTTTGATAAATCCAACCTTTGTATGATAAAATGGAAAGTAGGTCCTAGCTCAAACACTTGTACTTTAGAGGACATCCTTATGTGTTTATATTTTCTAGAATAACCATTGTAATATTGGGAGTTAAAAGTCATTGTGGGAATCAAAAAGGCTCTAGGTAATCCTATTGACATGGACCTAATGATGAAGTTTATAATAAGAATGGTACCTTATATATTTATGTTTTTCATCCTGAATGACAAACTAATTTACTACTCCATCAATATTAAGTCTAAATATATGGAATGGACTCGAGATATCTAATTATATATATACACATACATATGAAATAAATGTAACATCCCCAATTATTCAAACAAACAATTCCCTAAGAATAAAATAGTTTCACATGTTTAAATTCTATAGTGGATAAAAAATAAATGACCAATCATGCCACGTAAGACCCAATCCTGTCAAAGACAATCACTAAGAGGATTGTTTTCCTCTAAAATTTCAATAATATAAAGGTTAGTAAAATAGTTGAATCAGTAAAATAAACTCAATGTCATGAGATCTTAGTCTCAATCATTGAGAACCTGAATGACACAAAAAAATGCTCCATGAATACTAACAAAAATATGTTATGCCTAAAAAATAACATTTTTGTAAGTTTGGATGGGGGTTGAAAAAATCCAAAGGATAAAAATAGACAATTGAGTGGGTACTAAATGGAATTTATTGATATATTCTTAATAACAAAACTTGAGGAATCTTACCCCTACTTTATATCTCTTGAAAAAGAGAGGGATGCAAATGCCAACAATGGAGATAGTTATAAGAAAGCCCCTACCTCACAAAATTATCCCAAAACAATTCTATAAAATAAAGAGATAATATCTTGATATGATGAATCTAATATGGAAGGTTTATTGCATATAAAAAGGTAGGATAATAAGGACAAAATAAAGGAGATGGTATAATTTCCTTCTAAGATAAAATAAAATGGACAACCAAAAAAGGTAGAGAAAGGGATTCAAGTTAAAACCAGAAGAGGAAAGAAGAATGTTGATGCGAGCGAAGATGCAAAAAAATTGATGTAAGTTGTCTAATAAAAATTCAAGAAGAATGAAAATGATAAATAAGTATAAATTGGTACCAAAATCACACATTACAAACCTTTTCCCAGTACTAAAAAGTGAAAATAGTTTCTAAGAATTTCAAAGGGTTTAATAACCCTAGTAAACATAGAATAGTTAAAAATTTGAGAAATAATAATAATGACATGGTTTTATTTTAGAAAAATATAGAATATCTTGATAAAATTATAATCAAATCGGAGAGAAAAAATGGAACAAATATAAATGTCTTTGTTGTATTTCTAATGGGTCTGCAGGAGGTTTTGTGTTCATTTGGAATCCAAAGATCTTTGAAAAAAAAAATTCAATAAGAAAAATAATCAAATACATTTTATATTCATGGACAAAATGAGTAATATGGAATGGATTTTTTCCATCATATATGATACTAACTCTAAGCAAGGGTGGTAAAATCTCTAACTAAAATTTGTAAAGTTGAGAAATAATTATGATAAGTGGAACTAGTTGGTTGATGGGGGTTTTAACTCCCCTCTCTCCCTAATTGAAAAGGGGTAGTGTACAAGACCTAATTCATATCATGGAAAATATAATTGTATTCATCTTTGAATTAGGTCTATTTTATGTGTATTTTGGGTTTAAACATTTCACATGGACCAACAAAATACTAGGGGAAAATTTAATTCAAGTAAAGTTTGATAGAGTCCTTATTTCCTTAAAATAAGACATCTAATTTAGTGTTTATTTGATTATTTTTATAAGGCTTGGTTTTGAAGATAAATGGATTTTATTTTATGGAGAATACTTTCAAAAATAAAGAGCAAACAATTTAGATTAAAAAAAATTTGGACTCTCTTAACGAGTGGTGAAAATAACTATTATTTGGATCTGGCATGTACATAGCGTGAAAGAAACTAAAGAAAATTAAATACAAATTTAAACACATGGACTAAATATGTGTTTGGGAACATCTTACTTTAGAATTAAAAAATTGAGGAGCAAATTCACAAGTCATAATAATTAGTACATGTGAGTGGGTTAAATGAACAATTCCATAATTTTTTTGAAAGGGATCTTCTTAGTACATTTAACAAATTGAAATCTAAGCCTCTGGTCCCTCCTCTAGACATGAGACTTCGGTCTTGTAAAAAAAATAATAACTATTAGTTATTGTTTGTTTTGTTCTTGTCTGTTGTTTCCTGATTACTGGTTAATCAGGTATAGCTTTTATTGGTTCCAGGTTATTTCGTTTCCTGGGTGTGCTTAAGGTTTTTATCTATCTGATGTAAAGGGTTTCGGGGCCCCTTCAAAACCTATTTTTACCTTAATCTAAAACAAATTGAAATCTAAACCAAAAATAAAATCTGTGAAAAAATTATAGATGTCTGTGTCTAAAATAAGGGGAAAAATAGTAAAAAAAACTTTCATAAATTGGTATTTTTAAACATAAAACTAAATAGAATCAATGAATTCACCTTGGAATATAAGAAGGTGTATAAGAAAGAAGATGATATGGTAGAAGAGATCATATTCTACATCAAGAACATTCTATCTAAAATCTCCTCCATATATCATATTAAAGAGAAAATTCTTGGGATCTTCATCATTATTCAAATAGAAAATTAAGACCTTATCAAACATCTTTCTCTAAAAGAAGTAAAATTCATTACTTTCTCTTCCATATATCATATTAAATAGAAAATTCTTGGGATATTCACCATTATTCAGATAAAAAATTAAGACCTTATCAAACATTTTTCTCTAGAAGAAGTAAAATTCATTACTTTCTCAATGGAAGGGGACAAAACTCCTATCACATATAGGTTTTTCCTTTTCTTCTTTCATCATTTTTTTAGATAATCCAATATGAGATATTGGCACAAGTGTATGAATTTTTAAATGTTAAAAAAAGTTTTAGGAAACTGAATAATAGATTCTTAGTTCTTATTCACAATAATGTGAGGGGAAACTAGTTGAAAGGCATGGAATGTACTATCATTTGTACAAAAGTTTTTAAAATATTACCATAATTGAGGTATTTTTTATTTAACCTTTTTATTTTGTTTTTAATAAGATTATAGTTAAGTAGTCGTGTACCTTGGTCTTTGGGAGACAAACTAATCATGGAAATGTTATTTCTCATGAAATTATACATTCCATTACTAACTCTTGTAGATAATGCATGATCCTAAAATTTGACATAAATAAAACATACGACAGAGATGTCGACAATGTTCTTAAACAAGTTACTTGGAAAATATAGATTTAATGCAATAGTCAATGGTGTTATTTTAGAATTCATTACCTCCCACATCTCACAGTTATTATTAATGTATTTTTAAAATATTTTGCCCATCCAATAGAGGGATATGATAAGGAGTCCCAATAGCCCTTTACCTTCTCATTATACTGACCTATAATCTTGAAAAAAAATTAGAGAATTATAGGAATCAAATAACTATAAAAGGTATTAAAATATCCCCTATAATGACCCATACTACTCACAAATAGTTTTCAGATGACAATGTATTCTTAAGAGAAGCCACCGTAGGAGAAGCCAAGGCATTAAAGATCATACCTATAGATTATGAAGAGGTTTTTGGATAATTTATGAACTAATTCAAAACTTATCTTTGTATCGTAAACACTCCATATTATTTATAGAAATAGTTGTCCAAAATTTTGGGTTGTAAATTAAAATTCTCTTATACTTATTTTGAAGTGTCACATTTTAGTGGAAGAATGACTTAAGATATCTAGAATCCTCTTATATATAAAATTTAAAAGATGTGGATGGTTATAAAGATTTTCTGTTGTCTCGGATAGAGAAAATATAACTCCTAAAATGCTCTATTCAAACCATTACAATGTACTGGATGCCACTCTCATGAATCCCTTGTAAACTTGATATAAAAGTGGAGAGAATTCATAATTTTTTTCTTGGGAGAGGCTCAGAGGATGGAGTGAGATTTTACTTAGTTACCTATGAGAAAATTTGTTTTCCAAAGGTGAGCGGAGGTCTAAGGATGATTAGGGTTAAGAAAATGAACCAATATTTAATAGATAATGTAGATTGGAAATTCATCAAAAAGGATGGCTTATGGATTGATATAATTACGTCTAAATATAAAGAACGAAAGGAAGAGCATAATTTTTTACTTGAGGAGGGCCCTATTGATAGTTCAACTTTCTGGAAATTTATATCTAGAAGTCAATATTTCTTCAGAAAAGGAATAAAATGGAGAGTTGGACATGGAATAAAGGTGGACTTTTGGGACGACCCATGGATTTTACATTACCCTCTCACTTCCAAGGTCCATTAGCCTCAAGTAAGCATTTTATTCATGGCTTTTTTTAGACTGAAAGTAAAAAAATACTAGATTTACAATGCTAACAACAAAAAATGTAAAATATTACAGATAAAATCATCCAATGAGGCCATTTTCTGAGTTTATAACACTTGAAGGTGAAATTATAGAAAGCCCAAAATAGTATATTTCCAAAAGCATATGTTATTATTTCAAAAATAGATTTTAGTGGAGAATTATTAGTTAAATATTGGTATTTTGTGGAGCTATACCTAGAGGAATAAGGTCATTGTTGGAAGGATTTATGGATTAGTAAAATCATTAGTGCATGCTCCAACCTAAGAACTTTGGTCTCTTTACTTGTAAATCCTATAAATTTATTAGATTACGGTTATAAATCCTATAAATCCTATCAATGAAAAGACCAAAGTTATAGTTAAGAAGGATTTATGGATTTATTTGATTATTAATTCATTTGATTTGATTATAAATTTGATTTTGTGATAGGAGTATTAGTTATAAAGTCATCATGTTCAACTAAATAAAGCTCAGGTATTAGATAGTTATCATGTACATGTATTAGATAATAACCTTATTGATTGGGATAATATTATTTCATATTATCAATGAAAATTACTCCTATCACAAAATTAAATGAATTAATAATCAAATCAACACAAATTTGAACGAGCCTTCTGACTAAAACTTTATACTTTTCCTCATACTAAAAAAATATAAATAGTCCTCTCTCAACCTGAAAGGTCACCAAAAACATGATCCAAATATATGTTGACCCTATATGGTTGTTGAATATATTGGTGATATCGTATACAAGCTATAACCTTTACCTTCTTTATGTATCCATTATGTATTTCATGTCTTATGTTTGAAGCATGTCATCGACCATAATTCCTTGTCTTACATAATACACTCTAAGCTTGATGAAGAAGGTTATATTCATCTTTAACCTTAAACTATCTTTGATAGTTTTTATCATGGAATTTGCAATCAGACCATTGAAAAGTTTCTAGTTTAATGGTTTGGGATGCAACTACAAGATTTGACTCAAAAACCCCTCCTTCAAATCTAGAATCATTTACTCATCTTCATATTTGAGGGGTGTTTTAAGTTAGGATCATAGTTACGATCCTTTATCAATATTTTTTCCTTTTTAATTATTATCATTAATAAAATCTAAAAATGCATATGTTTTGTAATTCATCCCTTGAGATAATTCTAGTAATCATAATCTCATTTGAAATCATAGTTAGACAGTATATAATTAGTATAAATATGATCCTAGATTGGTGGAATAACATCCCTTAGTTATATTGTATTGAGATTTCTCAAATGAGGTTAGCCCCTCAAAGAGGCTAGTAATATTACAATGCAATTATCCTAAATTTTAAAATTTAATATACTATTTTTTATTCATTTACACTAGTATTTCTTCTATTTGCACGTGTTTTTAATATGTTGTAGGAATGATCATAGCAATATTCTTAAGAAACTATCCAACAAATTTTTTTGTAGTTACACTAGTATAATTTGGCAAATAAATGACTATGTGACTAAAACTTTTAGTAACGACAACTAAAAATGATTAAATTTCACTAATTTTTTGTAACATGGCTATAAATGACTAATTTGATCATCACATAAAAGACACAACTAAATAATTAGTCACATAAATAAAAACTAGACAGTATGATATTAAAGTGGGTAATTAAAAATTTGTTTAGATATATAGCTCACGAATGCAGAGACCTAGTTATTTTTACTACTAAGAATATATTATACACACAACTAAACTAATTCTATATGCCACTATGTCAAATTGGTTCTGATTTACTACTAAAATTTTGCTAACTAATCAAATTAATTAATTAGACATTAAAAACCCAATTTCATAAATGATATGCTAAGCAATTAATAATTGTTATTACCAAATACTTCAATATTATTTACATTAGAATAAAAATATTAATGATAATTACATTATGGTATAAATTTGATTATCAAGATGTCGTTAAGTTAAGCGTGCTAAAATATTTAATTAATCTTTATTAATTGTAATTTAAAACCAAGTAATTAAAAGATAGTTTATAAAAATCAATGAAGACGGTTAATTATTTTATCTTATAAAAATTTATCCATCTAAATAAAATAAATAATTCTAAATAATTAAATCCAAAAATAATTTTAATAAACTAATTGATAATAATTAATTTCAAATTCAACATAAAAATAAAAATATATTTACCATTAATAATTAAATATTATTTACCACTAAGAATTAAATAAAACAATGTTATTTAATTATTAGTGTAGGAGGGTTACACATGAAATAATTAAGTGAAACACATTTCAACCTTTTTTTCAAATACATAATTATTAACTTTTACAAGTCTAAAAAATTAATTAATTTATAAAGATAAATTAAAATAATTGATTAATCTCATGTAAGCCATCAAGAATAAATTTAATTAACTTTAAATTTAAATTTTAAAAATAATTTTTTTTTCCCTTTCCATTTGCATGTGGTCCCACTTACAAGTTGAGGAATAAGTGAGAGCCATAGAATTGAACTAATCTAAACCCTAGGATCTAGGTATTCATAGAAAACTCTAAATTTAGTTATGACCCAAATAAAAATTATTTTTTTCAAACTCGTTTCTCATTTTTTACTTTGTTTTCTCTCACATGAGGTTCAATATACGAAAATTTTTTAGGTTAAAGCTATTGAGAAAGCTCAAAATAATTCACTCCAATATAAAAATCATATTGCTTGCATGTATAAACTCAATGTAAACATATTTTCTGACTTTTTAAAAAATATATATTATTTTATTTTATGTAATAAATCCTTATTAATTATATATATAATCTAAAATAAAAGTACCTTAGTTCATAATAAATTATATATATAGCATAATGTTTCATAAAAAAATTAATTTTTTTTTTTTTTAAATTATTATTTTTGTTTTGTTTAACAAAAAAATGCTTTTAAGAATTTTATTTTATTTTATATTTTCTTCTTTAAAAATAAAATTCAAGTTCCATGGGCCAACACAAGTCTGTGACCTTGGCGACAACGACGACCCTTTCTTGAATTTCGCTGAGCTCCTCTTCCGCCATTATTATTATTATTATTATTATTATTATTATTATTATTATTATTATTATTATTATTATTATTATTATTATTATTATTATTATTATTATAAAATTAACTTATTATTATTTTATTATTAAAAATTTTATTTATCTA
Organism: Torreya grandis; assembly: GCA_037957365.1. Classification (NCBI taxonomy): domain Eukaryota; kingdom Viridiplantae; phylum Streptophyta; class Pinopsida; order Cupressales; family Taxaceae; genus Torreya; species Torreya grandis. Next base: position 166,818 of record JARHVA010007593.1, on the reverse strand, counting down.
TACATGATATATGTATATATGTATTTATTTATTATTATTTATTATTAGTCTTAATACTTTATATATATATATATATATATATATATATATATATATATATATATATAGGTTTCAAATGGTAATATATATTTTTGGGATATATAAAAATATATATGTATTTATTTACTATTATTATATGTATTTATTATTATTATCTTATTAGTCTTAATAATTAATTTATAGATATTACTGAAATTGTGTGTGTGTGTGTGTGTGGGTGTGTGTGTGTGTGTGTGTGTGTGTGTGTGTGTGTTTTAGAATAAAATTTTATGGTTTCAAATAGTAATATATATTTTTGGGATACTATGAACTACAACATCGTTGCATAAGGTAAGTGGTCAAGTATCATATATTAACTAAATTTTAACAAACTCTAAGTCATTTGAGGTGAGCATAAACACAAAGAAATTTGGATGAGATAACCAAAAAGTAAGAGTAAAGAATAAAATAATGATTAAAATGACTAAATATACTATCAATTGATGGAAACCAGTTAATATAAATGACTAAATATACTACCAATAGATGAAAATCAATGAACAAAAATAATGAAATATACTACCAATTGAGGACAATTAATGATGATAATGACTAAATAAATGACTACCATGACTAAATAAATGATCAGTCAACAACAATCAATGATTAAATTAACGATTAAATGTACTATCAAATTGATCAATAAAAACAACCAATAAATGACTTAAAATGGTTTATTCACCAATTTGGTCACATTATAAATGACTAAAAATAAACTATTAATGGTTATGCAATCATTTTTGATCATTTATTTTTAGTTTTTAGTAGTTTTTTTAATCATATATTGTTATTTCTGTACTAGTGTTAGATGAGGGAATTACATACATAATTACTATAACAAATGATGTTTTCTATGTTTTCCATAAAATACATATGGGAAATGTGTCAAATATAGGTTTATGTCATCACACCTCCATCAAACAACATTGAAGATATAATTCATAAACACGAGATTTATTTTGTGACTAACATTCCACCACTACTTTTTAAATAAATGAAGGCCCTTACTTGTCTAAAATAAGGTTCACATTATACATCCTACTTAAGACTCGTAAATAAACTTGATGGACTATTTAACCCTGAATCCATAATTTCAATGGATACATGTAGCCACCCCTTTATAGAGATAAAAATATCATTATTTTGTTATGATGCTCACTTATTTTATTATTATTTCATAGATTTTTTGTTCTTAATTTTTGGATCTAACAAGAATTAAATAATTTTAAGTGTTATTCATTGGTGGATCACATATGATCATTCATATATTAGATTTTAAAATACCATAAATATAAACGGTAATGTACATTGATTGAGATTAATAAGAATCACATCATTTTATGATTTTGATGCCATTCATCAAAGGAAATAAGTATTCATTATATCATTGTAGGACATTCTCAATTATCACTTTGAATTTATCATCATTTTGATTTTTTAAGTAATCATTATTATGTTATGCTTGTTCACTTATAAATTTATAGACCTCCATCTTAAATAATATAAAAGGCATTGAAAAACTCACACATCTAAATAATTCATAACCAAGGAAGTGAGATAGAAATGATACCACACTCGAAGAATTTGAAGTAACCCAAAGTGGACATGTGTCCGTATTCGATCATACTAAGTAAATCAAATGTTTTGTGACTCTATGAATATGATACAATCAGAAGGTCCCAAGTGTGGTCTCATATAAATAATAGAAAATGAAAACTTATTTAATTTAAGCATCATATTAGTGTTTATTTAGTTCTTAGGCCATGATACCTTGATAGGTGTATGGTTGACCAAAAACTAAACTTTAATTAAAATGATTGGTAAATTTTTATAAATTCCATGGATTCAAGCAATATAAATTAAGCAAAGAAAATGCAATGATACTATGTCAACACAATGATTTTAGGAAAATGATATCATAATGTAATGTCCCCTTTTCCCAAAAGTGACATTTTAAAATAATACTAGTAGCCTATTTTATTCTTGTAGGCTATTTTGTTTAATGTAATGGATTTTAGTTTGGAATAACTATTCACCAAGTACTATTCATTAGTATTATTCACGGATCACACTATCATGTGTAACTATTAATGCTTACATGGGATAGTCTTGGGGTGGCATAATGTTGAGGTGACATAGGGGATGTTGCTTGGCCCACATAGGAGTTATTAATTATTTAAAATGGAGGAAAGAGAAGTGTGATGCAATTTTTCACTTGGACATGTGAATGGAATAATTAAGAGCATATGAAGATAGAAAGTGATTTCGAATCACATAGGGGAACATGTGAAAGGTCAAAAGAATATCCTTTCCATATGTGAGTGAACACCCCTCGCACATGTGAGAGACAACATGCTCTATTCATGAATAGTGCTACCACTTAAAAAGATAATGAAATTGTTTGCTTACACTCCATGTTTCCTCTCTTTTTATCTCACCCTCTCATTTGTATTTAAGGGGAGCTTCTTCATTGTAATGAATATCTACTAAAACCATAAACCCCCTTATTTTCTAATATTGAACTTATATTCATATTCTAATCTCTTGAACTAATTAATTTGAGTGTTGTAACTAGTTTCATTGGTGAAATATCCACCATAGCTAGTGTTGGTGATTCTATTCAGGGATTACACATGGGCTACATTTAGAGTTGATAGATTTGGTGGTAAGAGATCCACCCTAGCTAATTATATTCATATTTAGAATTGAAGTATCATATTCAATGTTTTTAGTTTGTAAGTATGATGTTTAAATCATATTTATTTGTAGTATTACATTTTATGTCAGTGTTTCCATATATATATATATCAACATTTTAATATATTTATGTGAGAGTTATGTTTATGGACTTGTATCCATCATTATCATTTGTAATAAAAAAAGTGTAGTGTCTTTCGATGTTTATTGTGTTGTTCATGGGTGGTCCACATATTTTATTTATGTCTATTTTCATATTTTAGTTTATGTTTTCAGTTTAGAATATTTTCATTTGAGTGAGAGTGTACTAGTTTTGACATTTTATAATTTTACAGTGTTTTAGTAAATATCCCAATTTGGGATATTTCAGTGGTATTAGAGCTTTAGTGTTTTTATTGGGATTTGTTATAGTGTTTTTATCAAATATCCCACTTTTGATATTATAATGGTATTGGAGCTATATATCTTACCGTCTTGTGTAATGTTTTATGTTGTATATTTGTTTGTTGATATAGGTATCATGGCATGGAGGTAGCTTCCAAAGCTTTTACTCACAAATAAAAGAGGTGTTCAGATAAAGACAAAATTAATTCATTTTATAAAGACTCAATGAACATCTCGAGTAGCAACAATAAATCATCGATAGGCTTCATCAACATATGTCAGTAGAAAAGTTATGATCAAGTGCAAGGGTAACCACCATCCAAGAGCTAGTTGGAAACCATGTGATTATTCAAGGATCACCCAAAATTATTCAAATGATCAAATATTTTTAAGAAAGTATTAAAGATTCCACAATCAAAGAGGAAGATGAAGGACATCGAGGTCCTAAATTTGATTAAGACAATGGCAACATGGATGCTGGAGAGTTTCAAATCCTAGAGAATTTCTTTAGTCCATCTCTAAAAGAGCATAATATTTTTATTGATTTTCCCATGAATAAATAATTTTTTTATTTTGGAATTTATACAAATGGCAATTCATTCTCTTTACATGAGTCTAGAATTCATGAGGAGAGCATGGAAGTAGAGTTGCCAATATTGGGTATAGAGGTTGTGTATTCAAGTGCACACAAGGAGATAACTATAGAGGATCGTCCCTTTGAGGAAGATGAAATCTAGTGTATGTCGGAGATTGAAACACTGAAGCTCACTGAGTAGGAGGAGTTCACTATGTGTATGTCAACTCCAACATGTGGTGTAGATGAGGCTGTTGTAGTCAAGATGGAGAGCCTATTTCTAGTTCTTCATCAAATCAAAGTATTGCAATAGAAGTTAATTACATCACAAAGAGGATTGAGGATGGAAGATTGTAAACTCCCATAGTTGGTTTGGGATTCTGGTATCTAGATCTATGAATTTATCTATGTTGCTTGAAGATAGTTAATCTTTGGAAAGGGATGATTTTTAATGTCCCCTTTTTCCAAAAGTGACATTTCAAAATAATACTAATAGCCTATTTTATTCTCATAGGCTATTTTAGGTGTTGTAAGGGATTTTAGTTTAAAATCACTATTCACCAAGTAATATTCATGTATCACTATTCATGGTGATGTGACATAGTATTGAGGTAGTATAGTGATGAGGTGTCTTAGGGCATGTGTCTTGGCCCACATAGTTTTTTTTAATTATTAAAAATGGAGGAAAGAGAAATGTGGCACAATTTTTCACTTGGCCATGTGAAAGTAATAATTAAGAGCATGTGAAGAGTTAAAGTGATTGAGAATCACATGGGAGCACATGGGAGAAGTCAAAATAAGATTCCTTGCACATGTGAGTGAAGACCCCTTACACATGTGAAAGATAACATGTACTATTCATGAGTAGTTCTATCACTTCAAAGGATCATGTAGTTCTTTACTTGCACTTCATGTTTCCTCTCCTTCTCTCTCTTCCTCTCATTTATATTTAAGGAGAGCTTCTCCATTGTAATGAATATCTTTTGAAATCATAAACCCACCTATTTTATGATATTGAACTTATCTTCATATGCTCCTCTCTTAGACTAATTCCATGGAGTGTTGTAACTAGTTTCAATGGTGAAATATCCTCCCTAGCAAGTATTGGTGATTTTATTCAGGGATTGTATGTGGGCTACATTCAGAGTTGGTAGATTTGGAAGAGAGAGATCCACCCTAGGTAGTTGTATTCATATTTCGAGTTGAAGTAGAAGATTCAATATGTCTAATTTGTAAGTGTGATGTTTAAATCATATTTGTTTGTACTATTACATTTATGTAAGTGTTTTCATATATATATCAACAATGTAATCTATTTATGTGAGAATTGTGTTTATGGAATTGTATCCATCAATATAATTTGTAATCATGAATGTTTAGTGTCTTTGGAAGTTTATTGTGTTGTTCATGGGTGATCCCCATATCTTATGTAAGTGTATTTAGAGTTTTTAGTTTAAGTGTTGAGTTTAGATTCTTTTAGTTTGAGTGAGAGTGTACTAGTTTGGATATTTTATAAGATGTTCTATTACAGTTTAGATTAGAATAAGCCCACCTTTAATAACTAGTGTGGGTAATAGCCTCAGACACATTAGGAAGTGTGGGTCTCCCTCTAGTTGGAAACAACTGACTAGGATTACAAAAAGGACCCTACTAAGAGAAACATCAAGAGGATCAAGTATCCTCATGGTCAGAAATAATTAACTATGAAAACTAGAAGAACCTAACCTAAAGATGTAGCTATAGTAAAGGACCAGGAGGGCGTAGAGAATAGGAAACAATAAAAAATTAGAAACCACCCTGGGCACAATGTGTTCAGGTTCCCATGAAACAACCAATTTTGAATGGGTTTGGAACAAAAAGAGGAACATCAAATCTTGCATTTGACTAGTGTGACAACCAGCTTGTTTTAGCTAGCCCAGAAACTAGGCTAGGATAAATTACAGTCTAGGTCTTGAGATACCATCAGGGGGACCAAGTCTCCTCCTTGCCAGAAATAGCTAACCAAGAGTAAAATGAGAACCCAATTGAAAGAAATAACATCTAATTTTGATTAGATCAAGAAATAGTAGATAAAGATCTGACCCCACATTTGACTAGTGTGCGAAGGAAACTATTGTGGGTGTAATTAAAACCAGAAGATCTTCCACATTTGACTTGTGTTGCAACCACCAGGTTTTAACTAGATGAAAAACCATCTTGGGCATAAAGATCCCTAGGACTAGCTATTTAAAGAACTTATCGTGTCTCTAGGGGATCAAAAAGTTGATTTTGGCTAGATCAAGAACCATCCTCAACACAAATGGAGGTCTAGGTCTCTAGTTTTTCTTCTCAATTTTAACTAGCTCCATTTTTGGCTACATTGAAAACCATCATGGGCTAGATAAGCAAGAGGCCCAAGGCTCAAAAGAACCAACATGGTTGCAATAGATTAACAAACTGATTTGATTGGATTGGAGGCCAGTCTGGACACAACTGGAGGTCCAAGTCTCCAGGTACAAAAAAGAAGGATAAACACTTTTTGGGATCCCATAGGACAAAATTCAAATAAGGCACATCTAAAAGTAAAGCAGGAGAACCATACCACCGACAAGGGTTTGGAACCAATCCTCAAATCATAACATACCATATATTTACTATGTCTAGACCCAACGTGGGCTCTTAAGGACGCCCGTGTCTCCAAAAAGACAAAGCCTTCTCCCTTTAAGTATAAAACATGGAATTTCAAATTCAACATTAAAAGATAATTTTCCTTGCAAAGATAAATTTTTTTTCCAAGCAAAATTATTTTCCACAACACAAAAATGTCACAAAAATACAGTTTCATAGCATGAATCGAAACTATGTCACTAAACAAACCCTCTCTCCTAAGAGCCAGGCCGGAGAAGTTCAGAGCCGAAGACAATAAAATGTCGAAACTAAAACTACATTTCATGATCTGTCTATTAGGATACACCAAGATATTCATTCCAATGTCATCTCTAAAGACCATGATAAACCATATTCTCCACCTAGGAGACCCTTTAATCCTATTAAACGACCAAAATGAGGCGAAACAGAGCCAAAACATAAGTTTAACAATAAAACCAGCCCCAACGTAAGGATAGAGGGTATAGTTTATAGAAAAGATCAACAAAAACAGTCCCGAAGCAAACCATCCTTGTACATGGGGGGGCTGGGGAACGCGTCAGCTAACAATAGTGGATGGATTCAATCAAAGTATCGGCTTTTGAATCAGCACCGAATAATGTCCCGCTTTACCACCAGTGAAGCAAGAACCTTTCATCAACAAAATCAGCCTTAAAAAACCGGCCAAAAACATAACAAATCTTACTACTAGCTCCACGCAGCCCCATTCCTATGAGAGTGATGCCAGCATGGATATTTTTTCGGTTCCACTGTCCGAGAGCTAGAGCCAAGCCCAAAATACGTTTCAATTCAATATTTTTCAATAGAGATACGTGCTGATTAGCCTAAAACATTGCAAATAACAAGGCAATCTTCTTAACAGAATCCATAGCCAGAAGACAATGACAACCAGACCCAGGGCCAAGCAACTCGGTCCCACTCAGGGAACGCCACCAACAAAGCCTATGCACTGGTATGTATGGCTCAAACCTATTGAGACCGTTCTCTTTTCTTCCAAATCCCATAATAGCAAACAAATCTTCTATTAAGTACCCGTCATGTTTCTCCCAAACTATCCAGTGATCGGTTGTTAATGCCACCTTTGGGGATTTGAGAGGATAAATAGTCTTCCCCAAGCCATTTCTAAGTGAGACAATAGACAGAAAAACTAGACTTTGATGAAAATCGTCTAGATCTGTCCAAAAAATCCCCTCAAACGCTTCACCATCATTGTCATTGCCATCCTCTTCCTCGTCCCTTGCTTCCAGATTCAAAACTCCAATTATGCTCCCTTATGCTCCCTTTCTCACTCATGGCAACTGATAAAAAATTATGTACTTTGCGTTTATAGTTGGTGTAGTCTTTGATAAATATTAAAAATTGTCTGCAACCATATTTTTAATAACTGATAAGGCTCCTTTGACTAGATTTAAAATAATGACTTAATGGAAATCTTTAAATATTGGTCACAAGACCCTAATAATCCTGTTTGAGATTTGGATATAGACACACATGCCAATAAGATATTGGCATAGAGGGTAACATTTGAAATGATTTATATGAATGTGTTATACGGAACCTTATACATTGTTTATCTGAAAACAAATATACGGTTCGCATTTTGGCCATGATGATAAAAGATATAATGTTACCAACTCCAGGTGAGACAATTTCATAAAATTCGAAGAATTGGGTCCAAGGAGTTAAGTAGGGCTACGGTTTCTATATGATGTCATAAACGGTTTATGGATTTGTGCCATAGTTAAATTTAATCATTAAAAATCTTCCAGATGTCTCAAATATTCCCGTATTCTTGTTCATCAACAATATTGGAAATATTGTGTGTTCCATTACTAGAAACACATAACATACATTTGAAATATATTTTATCCCCCTCTGTGTATGGAAATAATTGAAAAACAAATGCATAATATTGTTTATTGAAGTGTGTAAATATATCATAGATCTTTGAGCTTACTTATATTACTATGGTTATATAGTGATCAATATTGAAGGTATATTAGTTTCCTCTTTTAAAATCAAAATGTATGTGTTAGATAGGATAACTGAACATTAAAAAAATTATAATTTTTTTAAGAGGTAAGAGTTATTACTAAGTATCAAAATTATAAATAATGATGATATCCATCTCTAAGGATAGGGAGGAAAGTTTACAATACTTAACTATTTATTGAACAATTTTGTACATGTAAGGTGCAAAGAATCATCTTTTAATATAACGAGAAATTATATGTAATGTAAAAAGGTATTTATAAACTTTGAGAATAGATGTAATTTTACTTTACAATTATAGTTTTCATCCCAATGAAAAATATTATGTGAATCCTAAAAATATAATGAGGTGATATAAATGTTGAGTGTTGTGGGCCTAGTCAAACCAAAATTTCAACAAACAATGTCATATAAAACAAACAATGTCATATAAAGTTGAATAGAGTCCAAATACATACCTTTTTTTAAAGGATACAAAGGTAGTAGATACACACCTCAATAAGACTATATTATAGGGTCACCCAAAAAATTCTCCACATATAGTTTAAACATCATCTTTAGGGACTTCTAAGTGTTCGAATAAAAATGTCCCCTTCTATTTTTTATTTTTTTTGGAAGTATAACTTCTCTAACCACTTTTACTCATTTATTAATTTGATTATAGAAACAATTTCCAATGCTTCAATTTAATTTGAAAAAATCTAAATGAAATACCACTTTTTCCATCTATTTTGACCATCATAACACTCAAATTTACATTAGGCAATTTGCAGTGTAAAAATTTAAATAAAGAACCCAAAACCTAAGGTTAGTTCCTAATATAATGGCATATAAAAAAAAAAATGACTCTAAACAACTATATTATTAACAAAATTAGTAATCCTTACTTATATGACACATAAACACCTTTAGATCCTCAAGTTCATGTCATCATTACACATCATGTTTCATTACCACTTAGAAAATCACTTAATATTTAGTCAACCTTTATAGTGAATATGATTTGTGGACTCCCCAGTATCATCAACTCAATTATATTTATTCAAAAGAAACATGTTCGTCAAAACATATTTAATAACACTTCCACTATTTCCATTGTAATCTTGTATGAAGTGAAATTGATCTTAAATATCTCAAATGCTATCACTTTTTCTCTCTCTTTTCTTTTTCTTTTCTTAAATGAGAAAGTTTTGAACATTATAATTCCATCTCCCATTTCTTCATCCTCTATACCCATTTCAGTTATTCCCATTGTCACTACCACATCACCACCATTAATTATAATTTACCCAATAATCAATCATAATGCATTCATTATTTAAGCGTTTCCTCTATCCGATGTGTCCCTAATAGTAACATAATAATGATAAAGTTCTCAAGATGATTTTATCTATAAATTATAATGCCTTAAGTCTAAAATGGCATAAGTTATCATACATGGTAAGTTATAAATAAAATAGAAAATTAAGAGATATAAATAGAAGATTAAAATCATAATTCTTAATAAGTTCACCTTGTAATTTACACACACTTTATACTCTTTATGAAAGAGAGGAGGAGTTATTCTAATTGAAAATTCAAAAAAAAAAAAAAAAGATGAAGCAAAGGTATATCTAAAACTCGTAAATATTCATGTAGTGTTAAATAATATTTATAAAATCGTTAATATTTAGTCAAATCATTCTATCAAATAATATACAAATTAGTTTAAAGAATGAAACAAAAAGTATAAAAACATGAAACTTAAGCAAAAATTCTATTTCCTGAAGCTATATTTGATAGTGTAGATAATTCATTATGTTTATTTTTAAAAATACTTATGAATTTAATGAATCCATGTTCAACATTGATATGATAAATCAAAAAAAGTTCAAATCTATTTAATATAAATGATCAGAATTAATACTAAGTTGATAAATATTTCCTTAGTGGTTAAAAATATCCATTTTCATTGCTGAAGGTAATGACTATGTTTTACTTAAACATGTGTTAAGACATAAAAATTATAGTGAGATCCTCATTGGAAGAATGAAATGAAAATAATAATGTCTCAAATATATGACTTCATTAAGAATATATTAACTTAATAAAAAAATTAAATATTCCTTAATTATATCAATATGCCACATTATTAATATCTTCCACTGAGTTTTGGGTATTTATAATCAATTTAATGGATTAATTTAGACCTAAAGTTTCAAAGGAAAATAGAGTGGGTAGTTAGTCATAATTTTTAACACGATAAACAAATAAGACAGAGAATGTCAAATAAACCAAATCTTATCTTGGGACCCCTTTGGAAAATAACCATCACTCTTAACTCAAAGATAACCCCTGATATGAGATCCTATCATCAATGTGTGTTAAATAAATTAATATTATGAATTAATTTCTAAAGCATTCAAAGAACAATATATATAAAAATGAGGAATGTGTTTCTTGTGATAAGTCCAAGTGGATTCGAGATCTCGAGGCTTTGAAGCCTCTACCTTATAATATTTATAGCTTTAATTTTGGATGATTAAGTTTATAAATATATTATATTCCATATAAACTAATTTTATAGATGTCGTGGTTTCCATCCCTTGTTATACATACATTCATTGTGAACCTTTTGAGAAGAGGAACAATTTGAATACCTAGCATGACTACTAAATCTTTGTAAATGTTCTATAATTTCATTATTTTTATGCTTTCTTAGAACCTTAGATTAATATTGCAACTGTTTGTGCTTATGGAAATAATTATATAACAATTACATGATATTTCGAATTGGTTAGATTGATTATTTAACTAATTTAATTGTCTTTATTGATAGTTGTGTTTATATTTAATTATTGTAGATGAATATACTTTTTGCAGTTTATTATGTATAATTTATATAATAATGTGATGTTGTGAGATTATTTCATACTCAATTACTCAAATTATTATATGTGTTTGTGAATGTTTGAGTGAGTAATAAAATTAATAAAAAATTTCTTATCAGAAAGGAATTTCATAAGGTATTTAGTTTAGCAAATTTATTTTAGTGTGGATTCTGAATAAAAATTGTGTCTTACTCTTTCTTTTTATCTAATGTTTTTACGAGATTTATATGTCGTAAAAAAATATTATTATGAATATCCATGTTTATTTTACTTTTGGGTGTTCTTAATAAATATCTAATGTTTTTACATGTAATGAATTCATAAACAACTAATGTTTTAAATTGTTCTAAAACTTATACCCGAGTCATAATTTTTTACCCTAAAATGATATGATGCAAATAATTAATCTACTGGATTGAGCCATAAACCCACATAATCAAGGTAGTTGGCACTATAAGGGCCCCAAACCATTAGCTTGAGAGTAATAACCACATAGTTCCATACCCTAAAAAATACTAAATTTGATGAAACTAAACCAATATGTATTTATCATAACATCTCAAAATATATTCATCTGAATAATTATTGTTACAAGTTTAGCATTTATAGGTATAGCAAACAATTAGGTCCAACATAGGTAGACCAAGATTATCTAGGACTCATGCCATTTCATGAACTGATCCAAACTTCATACCATTAACCCCCATGGATTCTTGGCTTGATGGAATATAAATTAATGTCTAATGAGACATACATGAGTTATTGTTGGTTAATTGTTTTTGAGTCCTAGTTCTACAATAGATTCAATCATGCAATTGATTTAATAATCGATTAATATTTAGTCAATCTATTTTTAGAATAATAAATTGTTAAAAAGGTTGTAAATAACTTTATTTTTATTATATACAAGTTTTTTTTATTTTTATAAATTTAAAATATATATATATATATATATATATATATATATATATATATATATATATATATTTATTTATTTATTTATTTTGAAAAGCATGTTCATGTGTTACATATATATATATATAAAGATAAAATTATAATCATTCTCCATAATAATAAAGATAAAATTATATATATATATATAATTTTATCTTTTTTATTATGGAGAATGATTCAAATAACTTGAAGAAGAATTTTTTTTCTGGTTATGCATATTGCATATAGTTTTCTTTAAGTATCTTATTTTTTGGTTTTTTTGGTCCAGTGGTTTATTTTTATATATTTAAAAATCTTCAATTGGCATCAAAGTTTAGTTTAGGTGATTGTTTCCTGTTATGGATCTTTATAAAAATTGATCATGTCAAACTCTAACAATATTTTTATTCTAAAATTTAGTGGAAATGATCATGATTATTAGAGCATTAATATCATTACACTTTTGATAGAAAAAAAGTTATGGAAGATTATAAAAACTAGTTATGATAAACTAATTGATAGGGCCATTGTTCCATGTAATGATAGGCAAGACAAGAAGGAAGATAAGAAGAAGAACTCATGATATTTATTTCATATTTAAAAATATATACACAAGAGCCTATTTCCAAGAATTACAGGTGAAAAGAAAGCCAAGGATTCCTAGAAGACTCTACAAGAAGCTTACCAAGGTAGTGAACAAGTGAAAGTGGTTGGATTGTAAACATTGAAGAGAGAATTTAAGACTTTGAAGATGCAAGAAGATGAAAGTGTGATTGAGTTTTGTGTTATATTAAAGGATGTAGTTAAAAATATGGATACACTTGGATAAATTTTAAATAGAGAGGTTTTAGTAAAGCAGGGGTTAAGTTCTCTAACACCATAGTGGAATAATGTTGCCATCATTATTGAAGAAAGAAAGAATTTGAATAATCTTGATTTTGATCACCTTGTTGGATCCCTTGTATCCCATGAAGAAATACTTACACATTAAATGAAAGTGATGAGAAGGATTTTACCTAAAAATATAGATCATAAAGAATTAAAGTACAAAAACTAGTAATAAGAATAGCCATATACAAGGCAAAGACAATAGGAAAAGCATTCAAATACAAGGTAAAGACATGAATTAAAATAATTAAAGAGTATAAAATTATTCAAGAGGATACAGAGGAAGAAGATGTGGTTCAGTTGCAAGAGATAGAGATAGAGGTTGGTTTGATAAAAAAAATATTCAATTTTATTATTGTCAAAGGAATGGTCACTTTGATTGGGAATGTAGATTAAAATTATGAAATGAAAATAGAATTTATAATGATGTTAATGATGATGGTCATTATTCATGTAATTTATTCATTTTGTATGACAAAAATTAAAATAGTCCTATTGAGCTTTGGTATCTAGATTCAGGTTCTTGTAATCACATGTCAGGGAATAATGTGTTGTTTTCTAAAATAGATAAAATTTAAAAACAAATATCAAACATGGTGATGATAAATGTTTGGAGGTAAAATAAAAAATAAATATGAATTTGAATACTGTATAAGGTAAAAAAAAGTATTAATGATATTTATTACACCCCAAAATTGAAACATAATTTGTTCATGTTTGACAGCTATGTGAAAATAACTATAACATTATTTTTTATGAGAATCAACTCATGATATATGAAATGTATTAAGTAAATAACATTTATACAATTCTACCTATGTTTAATAATAGGATTTTTACATTGAATTTTATAAATCATAGTAAGAGCCCTATAAATATGGCATATGAAGATAAAAGTTGGTTAAGGCATCTCAAGTATGAACACCTAAATTTTCATAGTTTGAAATTAATAACATTGCGAGAATTTGTTTATGATTTGTCAAATGTTTAATAGAATAATAATTTTTTTGAAGGATGTGTTAAAGGATAACACAAGAGATAAAAGTTTCCAAAATGTAGTGCATGGAGAGCTTATCATCCACTTCAATTGGTTCACTATGATATTTTTGGTCCTATGCAAAAACTAAGTTTGGGTAATTCATTATATTTCATTACATTTATTGATTATGATTCAAGAAAGTTTTGGGTTTATTTATTTAAGAAAAAACAAAATCATGTGATACACTTAAGAGATTTAAATCCCTTGTAGATAATCAAAGTGATTACAAAATAAAGTGTTTAAGGATTGACCATCGAGGTGAATTATGTTCAATATATTTTATGAATTATTATGATTTGAATGGCATCAAAAAATAAATCACAATTGCCTACACCCTAAAAAAATGGTGTGGATGAAAGGAAGAATTGTATAGTGGTTGAAATGGTGAGCATGTTACAAACAAAGTGATCAAACAACTTTTTTTTGGGTGATGTAGATACTAAAATAGTAGATATTTTCAATCAAAGTCCCACTAGTGAACTTAAACAGATGATTAATTGTGAATCATGGTATGGAAATAAGCCTAATGTCAAATATTTCAATGTTTTTGGTTATTTAACTTATGTTTATGTAGATGATTAGAAAATGAAGAAATTATATCCAAAGAGTGAGTCTTGTATATTTATTATGTATAACGAACAAAGAAAAGATTATAGGTCTTATAATCCTATCACTAATAGTGTAATTGTATCAAGAGATGTTGTTTTTTTATGAAGGGGGAGTTTATGGTCATGATAAATATGAAGGAAATATTGAGAAGTCTAAATCTATTTTTATTGATGGTGATTATGATGATATTACTAATGAGTACCCCATAAGTACTTTAGTGCCAAGTGTTACAAGTATATTAAGTATTCCTTCATATAGTGTGTGTATTCCAATTCCAATCCTAATTCCATATTCAATTACAAGTCCATTAAATATCCCCTCATCTAGTGCATGCATTCCAAGCACAACTCTAGATTCAAGTCCTAGTTCTTTAAGGAAGGTAAAATGTCGAGTGAAATTTAACAATGTATAATCAGCCAAACATATGAATAAGATCCAAGAGGTGGCACAATAAATTTTGCTTTAATTACATAAGTTGAATTTGAACCATCATGTTTTGAAGATTCATATACTAATGTTTTTTGGATACAATAAATGCAAGAACAGATAGATTTTATTCATAGAAATGATACTTGAGAGCTTACAGAGCTTCCATATGATTAAAAAAATATTTTTACTAAATGTTTCTACAAGACTAACTATAACATTTATGTTAGTGTTGAAAGACATAAGGCACAATTAGTTGAAAAAAGATTGACTCAAAGAGATGGAATGGATTATGAAGAGACATTTACACCAATAGAAAAATAGGATACTTTTATAATGATTATTCACTAGAATCTCAAAATAAATGGAGAATTAATCATAGGGATGTGAAAAGTGCCTTCTTGAATTGGTACATAGAAGAGGAAGGCTATGTAGAATAGCCACAAGGTTTTTAATTGTAAGGTAAATAAGTCCAAGTCTATAAGTTAATGTAGGCTTTGTATGGACTCTGGTAAGCACCCAGATCATGGTCTACAAGGATTGATAGATATTTTTATCAAAATGGATCCAAAAGAAGAAAAACTGAGAAGAATCATTACTAAAAGCAAGAAGGTAATGATATACTTATTATAATTTTGTATGTTGATGATTTGTTTTACATGCACAAAAAATCTAAGATGAAGGATGAATTCAAAATTGTAATGATGAATGAGTTTTAAACAAAATATTTAGGTATATTGAAATAAATTTTATGGATGGAGGTTTGTCAATGTAAATATGGAATCTTGATTTGTCAATCAATGTATGAAAATTATATGTTAAAAAAAAAATATGGTTGATTGTAAACTAGTCTCCATTACAACTTATCATAGGGTTATGTTATGTAGAGAAGATGGTGATGAAAGAGTTCATGAGACAACTTATAGAAGTATTGTTGGAATATTAATGTTTCTAACTCATACAAGACCAAATACTACTTATTCACTTTCTCTTATATAAATATATATGTCTAAGCTAGCTAAAATTCATATGAATGCAGCCAAAATAATTTTGAGGTATGTGAAAGGTACTATTGGCTTTCGTATTCATTATTAAACTACTAAAAAGATTGAACTTTTTGGTTTTACTGATTCTAATTGGGGAGGTAATTTTGATGATGAAAAGTCAACATCTGAGAATTATTTGTCACATGGTTATATTTTGCTTACATAGAGTTAAAAGAAGCAATGTTCATTTGCTATTTCATTTACAGAAGCTAAATATATTGTAGTCACTTCAACATGTACACAAACATTGTGGCTCTGAAAGGTTTTAGAATAAATTGGAGAAAAGCAACATCAACCTACAATGATTTTTTTTATAATTTAAGTGCTATAAAATTAGCCCAAAATCTAGTGCATCATAAAAGGCTATATAATTATAATTTGAAGTACTATTTTATTTTATATTTGGCTCAGAATAAATATATAGTTGAATTATATAAACACACAAGAACAAGTTGTAGGTATCTTCATAAAATCTATTATGAAAGTTCAATTTTTATAACTCCAAGATCAAATTGTTACTTCACTTAACATCAATGGGGATAATTTTGGTTAATTCATGTTGAGTCCTAGTTTTAAAACATATCCAATCATGTAATTGATTTAATAATAAGTGGATATTTGGTTAATCTATTTTTAAAACAATAAATCCTTAGAACGGATGGAAATAAATATAGTTTATATTTCATGCAAGTTATTTTATATTTATAAATTTATGATATTTTATTTATTTATTAGAAATTCATGTGTTGGAGAGTTATAAATTATGTCTCCAAGATGGCCAAGAATGTTGATGAACTATCATGTGTGCTAGAATGACAATGACAATGTGTTCTTATATATGCTTTAATGTTCTTGCATAGTTCCTTAGTTTTTGATTTGGATAGGTAGATTGTGGATGTTATTGATGGTGTGGATATGTTTAGAAGACCATATGGGATGTTATGAGTTCTTAGAGTTATTATTTAAGTTAATAGAATTCATTAGAGTAGTGAATTGAGTGTATAGGTTAAAGTGGTAAACTTGACATATAAAGCTAAGTATGAAGTTTGATGATGTCATATTTCACATGTGTGAAGGTGGAAGGAGCAGATTTATATATTGATAGATTAACCTATGTTAGGAGATCATATGGTTAAATTTTTAGCTCTAGACATGGAGCGTAGAAAAATTTATTAAGGTTCATAGTTGGCCTCTTAGACAGATTTCACTATGTTCACATACTTAGCTAAAATTGCATTATCGAACATCTATGGTGAGCATTTAATCGGATCAAATATATATGGTGAGTAATAAATCTAATGGGATAAGGATCTAATGGAGAATGTAATCTTTTTAGATAGTGATCCAATGGTGTTAATGAAGGCACCAGGTTGGCAAGGTGCTTAGAATGCAAGTGGGACTATTAAGTGGTGTAAGAGTGGGGACTAACAGACAAAGATCCAATGGTGAGTGTATGATCATGTAGATAAAGATAAATGAGTCACATGAATTAAATAATTCAATAATATAATTATAATATTCATGGGGATTCCAAGTGGTATAATTTCATTGAATTCAAATATTCAATGTGCTTAGAAGGCACAGGAGGGTGCCAAGTGTCTTGATTGCAGTAGCGTAGATCTAAGATCAATGATGAGAAATGTAAGGTAAAGACTAGGCTACTCCTAAGGAGATAGATGGATTGATTTTTTTAAAATTTATTAGGAAGCATGAGATTATGTTAAATTGTTTGATGTTTATCATTAACACAATAACCATTAGAATTTGAATATTCAAATTAATGAGGGAAATCTAGTCTATAGTTTTTGAGTTATATCTTTTGATCCAGGACAAATTTCGTGTTGGTGTAAAAATAAAAATTTAAGAGGACTTCAAGTCACATCTAGAAAACATAAATATAATATTTGATTGTTCATCTAGTTATAGTTATTATGCTTAAAATTTTAGTGTTTGTTCTTTCATGGTGTTATTGTACAAAGAATATTATTTAAGCAATTTGTGCTTTATGAAGAGATTGTTTTGGTGGGGATGTTCATTTGAAAATGTTTTAGAGGTCATATATATTGGAACCATGTATTCTAAAGTGATATTTTTCTCTTTTTTTTACTCTATGAAGTGCTAAAAATGTAATAGGTCTCCATGAGACCTATAAAGGATATGAAGGCCTAACTAAAAGGTGTACCTATTTAAGTATGACCCATAAATGCTATGGCTGACCTATTAGAATGGATTTGAGCTATGTATTATCATGATATAATTATTAAAGGTTAAGTCAATTCCTATGGCTGACCAGGAAGATAACATTCATGAAGACTCTATAAAGAGTGAAAGCGAAGGTGATGTTTTATAGACTTGTAAGAGAAGAAAGAAGAAAATGTAATATTGAGAAAAGGGGAGAACCTTTAAAAAATGAGGTATAGGTCAGTGGGGACCATCAGAGAGAAAATAGGATCAGTTATCCAGGTGATTAAGGTGAACACATAGGTCATAGGACCTAATAATCCTAGAAGATGTAGATTGAGCAAGTAATCCCTAGAGGTTATTTGAGAGAGAGTGATTAGTGGATGGATTGAAGAGAATAATAGGTTGAGGAATGTGTGCATGACCTACATGTCATATTTTTGATGTTGTGATATAGTTTTTACAATATTTTATGATTGTGTGTGTGTTATGAATTGAATACTGATCCAAAAGGGTGTTTTGGATGCATTGTGTGTGTGTGTGTAAGTTAATAAAAGTGTAAATAGGAAAGAAAAAATGTAAGAGGTTTTCATCATCAAGTGTATAAGACATTAGATCAAAGGTGGAGATAAAATCAAGGTAGTTAAATGGTTGTTTGGTTACCTATGGGGTTGGTTCCTCCTTGTGCGATGGGTGTCTCACAAAACTAATGAATGGGTGTTCCGTGATCAATTGGTAATGGTCTAAATTTGAATCTTATTATTATAACACTATAGTCAATTTTTAAGGTTCCAGTGGGTTTTACTCCCCAAGAGGGCTTCCCACATAGATCTTCTAATATGTGTGTGATCTTTTTTATCCTTGTTATTTAATGATATAAATAATGTGTATGTTTCATGAATGATAATGTTATTTGGTTAAGGGTTTAGAATGATCAGAATTAAAGTTTGGATTATATAACATCATTGATTTACACCCACCCCCTCTCAGTGATTGTACCTTTAAAAATTGATATTAGATTAGGACCTTCATTGCAAGTTTAACCACTTGAAGTTAATCCAAGGTATAATATGGAAAATCAACAGATGTAGGGTTTCTCATAAAATCCATCACTAATGTTTAATAGGTATAATTATGGATTTTTTAGTGAAAATATGAAGACCAAAATCATTTCAATAGGGTTTGACATTTGAAAATATGTTATGGATGGATATTCAGACCTTCTTATCCCTCCAACTAGTGTAGTTGATAAGAAGCTATGTGAGAGTAATTATAAGGCAACGAATGCCATCACCTATGGTTTTTTCGAGACTGAGTATACCAATGTAATTAATGGTAAATCTACCAAATAGATATGGGATGACTTGTAGATAATTTATGAAGGGGATTCAAAGTTTAATTTGGCTAAGTTGCAAACTCACCAAAGATAATTTGAGATTCTCAAGATGAAGGAAGAAGAATCTGTAGCATCCTTTTTGTATATATTTGATGATATTATGAACATTATCAGAGGTCTTCAAAAGAATATTAAAAAATATCCTATAGTACAAAAAGTATTGAGGTCTCTCTCCCTCAAGTTTGATTCTAAAGTGTCTAATATAGAAGAAAGTCATGACCATACTCAAATGAAGATGGATTAATTTCATGTCATCGTTATTTGTTATGAGATGACAGTCAATGATGACAAACTACCAAAGGAGAAAACAACATTCAAGATAGAAATGAAGTGAAACAAAAAAATAAATCAAGGTAAGTAAGTCAAGTATGATGAGATATTTAATGATGAACTAATAACTTTGTTTACAAGTAAATTAAAAATAGGCTCAAATAAGTATAATGGTAAGCTACCCTTCAAATGTTTTAATTATGGAGAAGTAGGACACTTTGCTAATGAGTGGCCTCATAAAAATAAGAAGAATGGTGATGAAGAGCATGGTGAAATCAAAGATGAAGGAAAGAAGAACTTTATGTCTAATAATAATAAGATATGATTCATAAAGTTTGATAGCAAGAATATGTCCTTTAAGAACAAGAACTGTCTCTACACAAATAACAATTGCATCTCATCATATGACAGTGAAGATAGTGATTTTGAGTTTGACAGTGAAGATGAAGTCTTCTACATGGCTAAGGAAGGAAGTTGATCATATCAAAAATATTCTACTTATATTGATACATATAATGAATAAGACAAGGAGGGTTTTGATACTGAGTTAAGAAGTGATCGTGAAGAACTGAAGATTTAGAAGAAGATTAACATGAAAATGAAGTCTCAAATCAAGGAATATGAAGAACAATTTAGTGTGTTTAAGGAAATAATGAATGAATTAATCAAGGAGCATGAAGATATAGTAAAGCATCTAGTTTTCAATTAGAATTTTTGTCTAAAATCTTGAAAGCTAAAGAAGATGAGTATTCAAGGTATGTGATTGAAAATCAGTCATTGAAAGATAAGTTAGAAAATAAATCTAGTAAGATGAAGTCTTTTATGATGTTTGAAAATAGTTTAACTCATTTAGACAACATTATGAATAGTTAAAAGAATAATAGTGTTAGAACTTGACTTGCTTATGAAGAAGAATAAAATAATGTAACTCAAGACAAGGTGAAGACTAATGTGAACAAAGACAATCAGACCTTGAGAGTCAATAATGAAGATAAATTAGATCAAACAACCAAATACCATGAGTTATACCCAATTTGATGGTTATTGTTACACATGTAATCAATTTGGTCATAGGGATAGAGAGTGTAGAAGAATTGTTAAGAATCAGTGGAATTATCATTAAAATGGTGTAATCAAGGTTGAAAGCTTCAATTATTATGATGTCATAGACTTTGTAAAAAATTATCCAAATAAACTAAGATAAGTTGATTTTCCTTCTAAAAGAGTGGTTTGCTACAACTCTAATAAGATTGGTCACATTGCTAAGTTTTGCAAGTAAAGGCTATCAAGTCAAAACAAATTTAATCAGACTCCTAGAGTGCAAGGAAGAAGTCTAGTTAACTCATGTAAACCAAAAGTATAAAGTGTGAGTCATTATGAGACTATATGTCCAAATGGTCTATTTGTTGTGGTAGTGAATGCTACAAAGGTTAAAGAAAGCCAATATCTCTCACTATCTGCTTATGTTTTGAATTAAGAGAACAAGCTCAAGGAGAATACCAAGATGCTAATTGAGGATAGTCCTAAGGTTTGTATAGATCTAACTAAACATCTTGTTATTGTTGAACAAGTTTCATGTCAAAAACATCAGTTATCAATATCTAGTAATCAGGTATGGCATGAATATTTGTTGTCTCTATGTATTATCAATTCAATCTTAGAAGAGAAGGAGAATGTTGTATTAGATGAGCAAGTTGTTTCTCTTAATCCTAAGAATAAAAATAAGGACAATCAGTTCTATATCTATAAATTATCCAAAAAGGAGAAGGAATATGAGGAGTTACTGGCAACTCCTTATTTCACATTGTTCTAGGACATTGTGGGTTTGGGTGTCTCGACCTATGCTTCTTAAGAAACATCTTTCTTGTGGAAGATCAAGTATGTGGACTCGAGGTGTATTCATGGATTTTGGTCCTAAAGGTTTGCAAGTAGAATATGGAGGTTCTTAGATGTCAAAACATATTTGGTTAAGAATCCCTGTTGAAGATGACTTTTCAAATAGAGCATGAAGTTAGGGGGAGCTAACTTAGATAGTTTGAGAGGCTTGAAAAGATGTGCATAATGTAAGGGGGAGTCCCTAGTAATGTTTTCAAGGTAATTTCAAGAATTTTATGTTTCTCTTATCTGTTTTGTGTTTATAAATCTTTGTATGATCAACGAAGAGTGTAGCCATGGAGCATGTTTGAAAATATCAAGGTAAGAAGATCTATGCATACTGTTAGGGGGATTTTGTATCATCTCTAAAAGATGGTCCTTTATTAGTATTGAACTTTGAATTCCTTTTAGGTCTTTAGGATGAGAAGATGAGCCCACTTTTTCATTATGTCAAAGCGGGAGAAAGTGCTTGAAACGAGAGACAAAGTCTAAGCATAAGTTTTGTATTGCTGTTTACATCAATGAAAAATGGGGATACGGTTTTAGAGTTGTCAATCATGTGTCCAAGGTGGAAAATAATTTTTATGAGGTTTCATGTGTGTTAAATTGACAATGACAAAGTGTGCTTCAATATGCATCATTATTCTTTCATAGTTTTTTAGTGTTTGACTTGGATATGTAGATGGTGGATGTTATTGATGGTGTGGTCATGTTTAGAAGACACTATGGGATGTTATGAGTTCTTATCTTTCCTATGAAATTGAATAAAATTCATAAAAATAGTCAATTGAGTGTCTAGGTTCAAGTAGTCATCTCGATATATAAAGCTAAGTAAGCAGTTTGATGACATCATATTTCATACATGTGAAGGTTTCAGGAGTATCTTGATATATGGATAGATTCATCTATGTGATTATATCATATGGTTCAAGATTTAGGTCTTGACATGGAGCATAGAAAAAGTTATCAAGGTGAAAAATTGGCCTCTCAAATAGAGTTCACTAACTTCCCATACTTAGCCAAATTTGCATTATTAAAGATCTAAAATGAGCATTTAATCAGATCAAATATCTATGTTGAGAATTAAATATGACCAAATAAGGATATAATAGAGCATTTGATCTTGTTAGATACTGATCCAATAGTGTGTATCAATTCAACAAGTTAGCATGGTGCTCAGAATGCATGTGGGACTACCAAATGGCATAAGAGTGGGGACTAGCAAATGAAGATCCAATGGTGAGCATATGATCATGAATATAGAGATCAATGACACACATAAAGTTAATAATTCAACATGATACTTAGAAGATTTGTGGGTTTTCCAAGTGGTAAAATTTCATTAAATCTAAACAGTCAATGTGCTCAAAAGGTCCATGAGGGTGCCAAGTGTTTTGATTGTGGTAGCATAGATATAAGATCAAAGGTGATTGATGTAAGATAAAGAAAAGGCTAGTCTCAAGAACATAAATTTAGTGCTTTTGTTCTAAGTTTTCAAGGAGTATGAGATGATTTCAATTTATTAGATGTTTAGTATTAACACAATTACCGTTGAGATTTGAATATTCAAATTAACTAGGGAAAACAAGTCTATAGTTTTTAAGCTATATCTTTTGAATGAACACAAATTTCATGTTTGTGTAAAAATAAAATTTTAAGAGGAATACAAGGTGCATGTATAAAAGTTACTTATAATATTTTAATATTCATCCAATTGTAGTTATTGTGTTTCAAATTTGACTATTTATTTGTTCATGGTGTTACTATGCACAAAATATTGTTTAAGCAATTTTTGATTTAGAAGAAGAGTTTTTTGTGGGATTATTCATTTGAAGATGTCTTATAGGTCATATAGAATTTACCCATGTATTTTAAAGTGATTTTATGTTATTTTTTTTTTCTCTTTGAAGTGATAAAAAGGTAATAGGTCTCCATGAGACCAATAATGGATACTAAATCCTAATTTTAAGGCGTAGTTACTTAAATGTGACACATGTATGCTATGGCCAACTTGTGAAAATGGATTTGGGATATGTCTTATCATGATAGAAGTGTTAATGGTTAAGTAAAGTCATATGGATGACCAAGAATATAATATTCATGAAGACTCTATAAAAAGTGAAGGCAACACTGATGATTTTTAGACTTGTGAGAGAAGAAAGAAGTAGATGTGATATTGAGATAAGGAGAGAACCTTTGAGAATGAATTTATAAGTCAGTGAGGAAAATCAAAAATCAAAGAGGATTAGTCATCAAGGTAATGCATGCAAACACATTGTTCATTGGACCTAATAAGCCTAGAAGAGGCAGATTGATCGAGTAAGCCCCAGAGGCTATTTGAGAGAGTGTGCTTAGTGGATGGATTGAAGCGCAGAGGAGGTTGTAAATTATGTGCATGACATACATGTCATGTTTATGATGTTATGATAGTGTAGTTATAGGTTTTTATGATTGTGTATGTGATAAAAAGATAAGAGTGCTCCAAAAGGGTGTTTTAGATGCACTACTTATGTGTGGAAGTTTATAAGAGTGTAAAGAGGAAAGAGATCAAGTAAGAGAAGTCCATCATCAGGTGTAGAAGACATCAAATCAGAGGTGGAGATCAGATCAAGATAATTGAGTGGGTGTTTGCTTGCCTGGGGGGTTGGTTCCTAATTGTGGGATGGGTGTGTCACTAAACTAAGGGATGGGTGTTCCTTGATTAGTTGGTGCCGATCTAAATTTGGATCTTGTTATCATAAGACTATAGTCCATTTTGAAGGTTCCAGTGGATTTTATTCCCCAAGAGGGGTTCCCACATATATCTTGTGTTATGTATGTGATCTTGCTTATTCTTCTTGTTCATTTATATAAATGATGTGTATGCTTCATAGATGATAATGTTATTTTGTTAAGGGTTTTCAAAAATTGAAATTGAAGTTTGGATTATCTATCATCATTGATTAACCCCCACCCCCCTCTCTTAGTGATTCTACCTCTAACACCATGCTCACATGCAATTCAATAAATATATTTTATTTGATATTTATTATTATCAAGAATGATTTGAATAATTTGAAGAAGTAATTTTTTTGGTTATTTTGTATTTCTACTAGTTATGCATACTACCTAAATTTTGATGTGAAACTCATATTTTAAGGTTTCTTTCTGATCAACGGTTTATTTTTTATATATTTAAAAATCTTCAGTTACCAAAAAATCATGAAATATATATCCCACATTCCACAATTGATTCAAGGAGAGTAAAAAGAATATATTTGTAAAATCTCATTTAAATCTGCTAAATGTGGAACAGAAAGAAACTTCATGTAGTTCGTTTCCATTTTAACCACAAGTCACCTCAAGAAATTATTTTATAAATATATCAATGAACTCCATCAATGGTTGGAACTAATCACAAACTACCTTTTTGGCCAAATTTGGCTAGGTCATTGATCTTAGTGTTCTATATCAGTGATTTGACTCAAAGTAGAATCTAGTGAACCCAATAAGGCCTTTAATGTAATATTTTAAAACATGTAAAATAATGCCACTCCTTTGTGATAGACTAATGTTGTTTTGTCCTTTTGGATGTACAAAAATTCATTGGATCCATTAAAATATCTACTCATAAGTGACGACCTTTGATCCTATGATGAAGCCATTAATATTGGTAGAAAATTGAATCCCTAAAAACCTATTCTTCTAAACATTAATCAAAACATACCAATTTTGAATCTACGTTTGAATTATAATCATAATGCTCCCGTACTTAACTGAATTCCTATCATAAATTTATTACCTTTAAGACATGCTTCCCCTAACCGCATCTTGCTTTTATAAATGATTGGCTCATTCAAACCATAAAAAAAATGAAATTCAATCCTTCATACCAATGTTCTATATTGACCAACATTTATACAAAATTCATCAAATAATGAACTTAATGTAATTCAATGCAAGGGAAAAAAAAAATCAAATTTTTTTCTAAATATTAAAAAATGAGTTGAAAATATTATTAGATAAAACGCAATAATAAAATTTTCATTACAAATATATAATCATCCACCAAATCCCATGAAAAATTATTAGCCATCTCCAAATAGTTTTCTTGATATTAAATTTTATGAGTTGACCTTGCCTAACTTATGTAGGATTCACAATACAACCCAACATGGATTAGTCTATGATGAGTTCATTAATGCTTTAGAGATGCTTAAAAAGGAGAGGAAAGGGTGTGAATTGGTCCTCAACAAATATATTACTATTACTACATTAAATTAAACCACTTCAACAATTATGGCGGACATATTTAATTTTCCTACTCAAGAGGACAAGGAACAAGACGAAAACATTGACGAAGTGAATTCTTTCTAACAATACCATCAAAATAAGTATGCATTGATGCAAAAACATGTCAATCCCTTATAATTTCCGCACCTCTATAAAAAATTATTACACTGACTGATCACAAGGAGAAAATTATCCCCCTTCATCTAAAGGAAATGATGTGCGTAACTAAATCGATACACACTAAATCTAATTAAACATAGATACAACATAGTTGAGGATATAAATAAAATTATGGAAAAAATAAATTTACTTGACCTGAATCGTAGTTATAAACAATGATGCCATAAAAAATTAGTGTCTGAGAAAAATATTTCCATTATACACATAACATCACATGCAAACATAGTAATCCACAAAGAGACAACTAAAGCTTTTACATTTTATCTTTAAAAAATCGGATATCCAGAAATATTTTACATAACTTTTTAGTGGATTCATGTACCTTAATGAATGTCATGCTTACCAATATTTTAAAAAATATTGTACATAAACTAATCAAATCTGACCAGATAGTTGTCCAACTACAAAATTTAGAAGTCAATTTGGTTGTCATAATTTTTAATGTTTACATGATGCTATACATTCAATTTATGGACATTCATAAACAATATGGCATGCTCCTTAGTAAATATTAATGTAAACCACTTAATGGTTACATGACTACAGATTTATATCATATCTAATTACATTAGAAAGGTGTGGAAAACAGAATTCAATTTGACAGGGAATATCAGATAAAACACATGATCGCATAATATATTATGAATTGTGAAAAACGATATGTAGTCTCCACATACATTAACATTTTCAGAGTTACAACTAAACCCACTATCAAGGAAAGAAAATAAAATAAAATAATTACACATTCAGAATCTGGTCCCTTTATTTTGATGAAGCTCACATTAAGCAAGGAGCCAACATAGGTATTATCTTGGTAGAACACCCATGAAAATTATTGTATTATTTATTATAACATGAAAATCCCATATACTAACAATCGTGTTGAGTATGAAGATATGTTCTTACACTTATAATTTCATTTCACTCATAAGGTACGACAATTGAAAATGTTTATAGAATATGAGTTATTGAATAATCAAGTCAAAAAAATTCGTATGTAAAGCTTCTTATTTGAAGAAATAAAATCATAAATCTTGGGACATATTATGCGATTTCATGCCTTTTAACATTAAATGAAATTGTAAGGAAATCAATCAAATCATGGATCCTTTTGTAGTGTGACTTGAAAAAAAATTATGCCTAAATGATTCCAAACTAACTCTATTTTTTACGAGATAATATAAACACCTTCAAAAACAATTATGCTTAAATTATTTCAAACTATAATAAAATTCAATCTAAGTAACCCCATGTCTTTTTTTTATGAGATAATATAAAGACCTTTAAAGCATTTAATGTTAACAAGTAAATTGTTGAGTTTGTGCACAATTCAAGTATCTTTTATACATAGGTAATAGATGAAATGGACAAATATAATTCAACATAAAAATATATTGATGATGAAGGGATTATGAAATTAAAATAAAACATAATCGTTGAGGTGACGCTTTCATTTAAGATACTCTTTTGCCTTATATGTCTATTAAAAAAATTTCAACAAGAAAAATCTAACACCAATTTACTTTAATGAATTGACATTTTCCTTAATATCCCTAAAATCTTATTATAAATCTACCTTGGACAAAATATGAAAAACAAAAACCCAGACAAATTCTAATCCAATACAATTATGTGACCATTTAAGCATATGAAGTCCTTAAAATATTTTATCCAAGAGTCATAACTCATATTATCCTAAATAATAACATTGGTCAAAAACCTTTTAAATAGAGATAATGACAAACTAACCCCATTTATGAGAATTTAAATTATAAAGAAGTTAAGAAATTTCTCTCAGCAATGTTTTTTTTTCCAATCAAATAATCTAAAAGGGTAACCAACCTAGTACTTGTTTGAAATATGAATGGACAAATAAGGACATGAGTTGATTATATAAATATCAGCAAAGCTTTAGACTTGGACATTTCTACTTTTGCATTTCTTGATGAATTTGTTCAAAAATTTAATGGTACTAAGATGATGTCTTTTTATATGAAATTTAGGGTTATAATTTAGGTATTGTTTAATAAATAAGACTTAATAAAAATATCCTTCATAATAAAATATGGAACATTTAGTTACAAAATAATACATATTGGTATTAAAAGTGTGTTATATTCAAAAAATAATAGTTTTTACATTTTAAGGTTTAGTTAGGAAATGCATCATTATATACATTGATCGTTTAATTATATCTTCTAAGCACACGTCATAACATGAATATTATTTATGTGATATATTTGAAAGATTTAGGATGTATGGTAGTTTATTCAACACAAAAAGAGTGTCTTTCATAGTATAGAAGGTAAGTTTCTTGGCCACATCATAACTGAGAAATGTAAATCAATTGAACTCAATAGAGTTAGCTAAGCTTTTTCAAAATTATGCTTTTGAATAGTAAGGAGGATTTTTTATTTTTTTTTAATATTAATTTTATATATAAATTAGTTTCTGGATTTGTTTATACTATAAATAATATTAACTTCGTGTTGAAAAAGGATGTCAAAATGGAGTGCATACACCAATCTAAGGCCATGCTTCAATATGTCAAGGATGTTATTATGTAAACCCTAATATTTATTAATCCATATTTCATTTGATATTTTATCTCTATTATTTTAATTATAATTCCACCATAGCTAGAGTTCTAACACAAATAATCGATGAAGGGGAACATTCCATTACATTAATGAACACAAACTCTAAATATGTAAAACTGAATTATTTAGTATTGGATAATCAAACATATACCCTTGTAAAGGTATTGAGGAAATTACAACAATACATCCTCCACAATAACAGTCAAACAATAATGCTTCACCCCATTGTGAAACTTATGTTAGGTTAGAGTGAGATGGGTAAACACAGAGAAAAATGAATGGATAAACTATAAGAGTATGACATAAAAATTAATCTAGTTAGAACTATAAAAAGGTTAAGGTCATACTCAGATATGTTTATAAATATACCCAAGGATTAGTGTGATATAAGTAAATCAATTTCATAAAACATAACATGATTTCTATCATGATTATGATAAAGATAAAAATGATGACATAATAATCTCTCACTTGGAATATGCTAGTATATTTGAATTCTTAATTGACGAGATTACAATCGCATCTAGTGAATGATAATTATAAGTCCATGAAACCATTGGTGTGAAAGGTAATTTGAATGAATAATGTCTATATCACATATATTTGGAGAAATATAGATGCATATCAACACAATTTTGTATTCAATGGCCTATGTAGATAAATCTTAGTATGTTTGATGAGGGCTTATAAATGTACTCTCAAATGTAGTTGTTAATCTCTTTTTGACTCATTCTGAGATTAGGCTTCCCCCTCAAAAATTTTTTATCTATGTTTAGCTTAAGGATTAAAGTCTATGTCTATAAATAATTAAAAATGGGCACAAGTTGAATCTATGATAAAATAATAAATTATAGTAATCAGATCTGAGTTGTAGTAAAAAAGGGTAACTGAAAGTATGGCAAAGATTGAAAAATAAATGGGAACGATGAAAATACAGAGAGATATAGAGAGAAACATATGGGAGTAATTATGAATTCTAAAAATAAATAGTATGTTAAAGTTGAATCAACTCCAATTTGGAAATTTTAAATTGACTATACTGTAACAAAATCATCATGTCACAAATTTTCTATATGACAAAATTCAAAGGTTGTCAATTTTAGATATATCTTAGTTTCGATTATTTAAATGGTCAATAAATTTATACTCATTTCATTTTATAATTTAATAATTTTTTAGGCAAGTGTGCAGGGTGATGGCAAGTACCGTTATGTGTTCACTTCACATACTTTTTTATAAAATGTATTGAATTTATTATC
The DNA here is from genome assembly GCA_037957365.1 of Torreya grandis. NCBI lineage: Eukaryota > Viridiplantae > Streptophyta > Pinopsida > Cupressales > Taxaceae > Torreya > Torreya grandis. The sequence goes on along the minus strand of JARHVA010007593.1, from coordinate 136,603 downwards.
TTTTATTCCTTATCCCAGCCCTTAATTGTCGAAATAAAATGGTGTGCAAATTAGTGATCTCAAAAAAACTTTTAAATAGATTAGCTATAAATTTAAAATATTTTGAATCAAAACTAATATACTTATCTAATGTTTGTAAGTGAAATATAAACCGAAGTAGGAGAACAAGCTTCACTTCTATGCCAAGTAATCAAATACAATTATATACTCTTATTATAGTCTTATGTTCACACAAGGTTATAATAGGTAAAGAACTTTGATTTATATAGATGAAAAAAAGATTAATGTGTAGGCTTCTTCATAAGTGTACAAATAAATAAATTTTATGTGTAAATCAAATTTATGAAGGTTTAAAGTTGGTGATCAATTTTTTAAGAGTTGTTTAAATGGATTAGAATAGAATTATTTATATAGGGATCACTATTACAGGATATTCATATGCCAACCATGAGATAGTGTGATAAGCAAAATTTACAGCAAGTGAAATCAATCCAAGGTCCACAAAGGGATGAGGAACAACATACATATGCCTTTGATTAGTCCATGACAAAATCAGACCACTGATTATGGCCTAGGAGCAAAAAAATCTCATAAAATAGATAATACTATATAGAGAATGGATGGTTGGGATATTGACGCTAACAACAGCAAAAAATAACTTGAAACTCAAGATATTTAATTAGATCAAAGTCAATGAGATGTTAATAAGAGAAAATAAAGTGTCGGAAAATATTAAAATGTACATAAGTGTGGAAATGTATGACAAAGGCGGAGTGTGAAATGGTTTGAAAACCAAATTAAATGTCTAAAAAATACAAAAATGGTAGAAAATTATTAATTAACTTAAGAATAGTTTATAAAAGAAAGCTCACACTACTAAAAATTGTCATATTGTTATGATCATGCTTCCTTAAAAAGTATACTTAACTCAAAAGTATTATCATATATAAAATCTTATATTTTATGTCTTAACCTTGACCAATAACTTTTCCCACTTGAAAAGGTCCAAAGAAGATAAGTAAGAAGAATAAGGATAGATTTAAATTCCCTCAAGCCTATATGTGTAATTTCATAGGTTATATAAATTACAGAGAACAAAAAAATTAGTATCCAACATTGGACGCTGGTCATCAAGTTGAGATTGACTCATATGTTAAGAAAACGCAATTTTATTTTGAATATTACTGTGAAGGAAACAAGATTATAATTATTTTAATAAAGCCAATTCTGTTATAGTAAAAAAAGTTCCCCAAAGCTCAAACCTATAAAGAAGGTGTAGCTCAACCCAAAAAAAACTATATTGCTACAAATATCTTCAAAATGAAGATAAAAACTCCTTTCTTAATAGACCTCGAGCAACATACAACATAAAAAGTCTTGGCAAAAGTGAAGATGAAAACTCATTTCTTAAAAGACGTCAATCGACATATCATTTAAGGAGCGTTATAGGCTCTTTGAAGGTGGCTCCGAGATATATTTTCGAATAACTAGGGCCCGTGAACGTGACCCCAAAATATGTGTAGAAGAGCTCTGTAAAATAATCTCAATACGAATGGTAAAGGAAGGAGACTTACACCTTGAATGAAGGTGTACCATGCTAAATGCTTTTTCCCAATTAAGCTAGAGCCTTTTGTTCTCCAATATTCTAATCATAAGAATAGAATTGGGTTATTGCTTCTTAAAAGCAAAAGAGGACTAGATAAGTGGGTAGTGATCAAATCGGAGTCTATTCCTCCATGCATGTTGGGCCTGGTATAATCCAGTGCCAATTAAAAAATTCTCTCTTTTACAAGAAAAGTATTGGCTCAGTTCATGTGCTTTATTACCTGAAATTAAAGGTTCTGCATATAGCAAGTTCTAATGAGAAATGATTAGTCTAGGTGAGGATTCCATATGAATGTTTGATTTTTTTGTACATTGTTGTAGAAAAAATAGTCAAGTACATTAAGAACATTAAATCATGTTGATTTTTGTAGCTCAAAAGGTGGAATGTGGAATTGTTTTAAAGCAACTCAAGATTAGATATGCTTTAAAACAATTCGAGTTGGATTTTCAGCAACAGTAGTTTCTATTCTTTAAATAGAATGTTTCTGAGTTTGTAAGGATAAGATAAATCCTAGAGTGATTTTATGTGTAGAAAAAATAAAATAAAAGGGCCAAAGAAAGCAAGGAAAGTTCTTTTTCTTGCACGCTAAGTAAAGCAGCTAGGCTCTCCTATAAAATTAAGATTGTTGTAGCAAACTCCAACATTGTATTTTTTCGAAAGAAAAGTTTGTTGTTAGGCTGAATAGAAGATCCAACATTTTCAGGTTTTTTCCCGCATTGGGGTTTCCTGGGTATATCTGTGTTATTCTCTTTTTTGTATTGGCTTATTTTTATTTCTTGCCTCTGCGATTATTAGTTGTTAATTAACCCAGTTGTATTAATCATTATAAATCATATTTATGTCTGTGAATTTATTGTGGAATTAATCTGTTGCTGGGTTATAGAAATTAACATGGTATCAGAGCTCTAGACTCTAAATACGAAGCCAAGATTTGTAACACAGATTTCAAGAAAAAAAATCAATTCTTTCATCCTCAGTTCTTTTTGTGGCTATGGTAACCAACGTTCGATACGAAGACAGGCTCGAGGGTGTGTCTAACTTCTTGCAGTGGAATTCGGATTACATATGTTCTCAAGGAGAACAAGGTGTGGATCTATGCTAGCATAGAAGTGACTCCATCAACAAATGATCCTGTTGCCTTAGATTCACATGAAGTTAAAGAGGCCAAGGCTCAGAGGATTATCCCAGATGGAGGAAGAGATAATTTAATTCCTCATTTATCAGAGAAAGACACCACCAAAGAGATGTGGGATTCGCTCACAAAACATTATCAGAGCGATTATTAGAGTTGTAAGATGACGCTCAAGGACAAATTACATAATACCAAGATGTCCAAAGGCGAGAGTGTGACCTCTTACTTGTCCAAGTTGACACAGGTCAAGGATGAGCTTGCTAGTGTTAGAGAGACGATTATAGAAGATGAGTTGGTGCGTATAGCCTTGAATGGTTTTTCAAAGCACTGGGAAGTGTTTGTCAAGTGTGTGGTTGGTAGAGATCGGTTACCTGATTGGGAAAGACTTTGCGATGATTTTGTTCAGGACGAGATCCGTGAAAGTGCTCATTGAGGAGATCAGACAAAGAAGGGTCAAGATGAAGAAAATCTTGGTCTTGCAAGCAAGGGTAAGAAGAAGTCCAATAAAGAGCAATCGGAAGGTTCTTCTTCCAAGAGTGGGAAGAAGAAAGATCTGAGCAAGATTAAATGTTTTGCTGCCACCAGATGGGTCACTATGCTAGTCAATGTCCGAATAAAAAAAATAAGGACAAGCAAAAGAAGCAATTTGCTCCTACAGCAGAGGTGGATGAGTTTGCATCAAAATTTGAGAATGAGTTTTCACTCATTGCCTATCTCTCAAGTTAAAGTGCCAACAGAGTATGGTATATTGATAGTGGGGCTTCTTGGCACATGATGGGAGTCAAAGAATGTTTCACCAAGTTGGAGGAGAAGAAGCTGGATTTCTATATTGAGCTCAGAGATAATGCCAAGTACCATGCAAATAGTATCGGCACTATCAAGTTTCAGAGGGAGTATGGCAAACCTTTGTTGGTGGAGGATGTGTTGTATGTCCCTGGCATGACAAAGAATTTAATCTCAATTTTTTCCTTGGAAGACAAGGGTTACATCATGACCTTTGAGAGGGGAAAAGTCTATATTCATCCCAAAGATTCCAAGATTATGAAAGTGATTTGTGTCAGGCATGGTACCCTGTTTCAATTATAGTTTGAGCCAGCACATGCATTGGTTACTAGTTGTAAAGGGATAGGAGAATTGTGGCACAGGGGGATGGCTCACCTTCACCATGGAGCACTTAATATTCTTAAAGAAATAGTGACGGGGCTGCCTAAGATAAAGTCAAAATAGCATGAGGTGTGCAAGGGTTGTGCTCTTGGGAAATATGCTAAAACCAATTTTCCAAGCAGCGACACTAGATCCGAAGGGATTTTGGATCTCGTACACTTAGTTGCATGTGGACCTATGTCAACAACATCCTTAAATAGATATGAGTATTATGCTACCTTCATTGATGATTTCTCCAAGAAGACGCAGATATATTTCATGAAGAATAAAGATGAGGTCTTCAGTAGGTTCAAAGAGTTTAAGGCTCTCATGGAGAACCAAACTAGGAAGAAGATCAAGATACTAATGTCTTCTAATGGAGGCGAGTATACCTTGAATGCCTTCAAATACTTTTGTGCTCAGGAAGGTATCAAGAAAGAATGGATAGTTCCATACAACCCTCAACAGAATGGGGTTGTTGAACGAAAGAATAGAGCTATCATCAGAGTAGCCAAGGCCATGCTTCATGATCAAGATCTGCCTTGGTTCTTATGGGCAGAAGCTTGCAACATAGCTGTGTATTTGTAGAATAGGAGCCCTCACAAAGTGTTGGGCAAATTGACTCCAAAAGAGGCATTCACTAGTAAGAAACTAGATTTGGGGCACATTCGCATCTTTGGATGTCTTGTGTATTGTCACATTCTTGATGAGAAGAGAACCAAGTTGGAACCTACTGTAGAGAAGGGTATCCTTGTTGGGTACAGTAAAACTTCTAGGGCTTATCGGGTTTATATTCTTGCTCTCAGGAAAATAGTGCTTCATAGAGATGTGAAGTTGAGGAAGAGAGGGCTCTTCAAAAGTCAAGTAACTTGATGAATAAGGAGGAACAAACATCCATAGTTGAGGTAGCAAAAATTCTTCAAACTTCAGTCATGCAAGTTGGAGAGCAGAACAAGCAGGATGATCAGATAGAGGAATAAATAATTCCTCGGCCTCATATTCCTATTAATGAGAAGAGGAGAAATAGGGCAGCTGAGAAAACATTAAGAGAGGCTCAAGAATATGTAGGTGATCCTCAAGATTCAGTCACACAAAAAAGGGCTCCCATACATTATTCAGATTATGTAGCACTTATGAGTGAATTAATTGAAGTAGTGCCTTCTAGCTTTCAGGAGGCATCCAAGCACCAAGTATGGAGAGATGCCATGGTGGAAGAGTATTCTTCCATCATGAACAACAGTGTGTGGGAGGTAGTACCAAGACTAGAAGATAAGTCTGTGGTGGGCTCGAAATGGCTGTATAAGATTAAGCATGCTGCAGATAGTAGTGTGGAAAAATTCAAAGCTCGATTTGTGGCTAAGGGGTTTTCACAGAAGGAAGGAGTCGACTATGATGAGACTTTCACTCCAGTAGCCAGGTACTCATCCATAAGAGCTATCATTTCTATATCAACATAGATGGGTTGGAGGATTCATTAGATGGATGTAAAGACGGCCTTCCTCAACGGGGTGATTAAGGAAGAGATTTACATAAAGCAACCAGAAGGGTTTGAAGCACATGAGAGGGATTCTCATGTATGCAAATTGAAAAGAGCATTGTATGGACTCAAGCAGGCTCCTAGGGCATGGTATTCACGTATTGATAGTTACTTGTAGAGTGTGGGCTTCATCAAGAGTGATGTAGATTCGAACTTGTACTATGTTCAAGTGAAGGGTAAACTTCTCATATTATTGTTATATGTTGACGACCTATTTCTCACAGGGTCAGAGGAGCTCATAGCACACTGCAAGCGGGATCTTGCAGGGGAGTTTGAGATGAAGGACATGGGGTTGATGCACTACTTTCTGGGATTGGAGTTGTGGCAGAAAGAGGGAGAAATCTTCCTTGGACAAGGGAAGTACTTAATTGATACATTGAAGTGATTCAGGATGGAAAACTGTAAGCCTATGTCAATGCCACTTGTGACCAACTGGAAGAAGATTGATGCTTCTAAATCAGAGGAAGTGGACCCTACCTTATATAGACAGTTGATAGGCTCTCTTATGTATCTGGTCAACACCAGGCTAGACATTTGTTTTGCAGTGAACTCACTCAATCAATTTATGGTGGAACCTAAATGTGTTCACTAGATAGCGGTGAAACATGTTTTGAGATATCTCTAAGGCACAATTGATTATGGGCTAAAGTATGTTCAGCAGGATGGAGTGAAGCTCAAGGGGTTTATTGATGTAGACTAGGCAGGCAGTGCATCTGATCGAAAGAGCACTTCAGGGTGTAGTTTTAGTTTGGGATTAGGAGCAGTCTCTTGGTATGGCAGGAAACAGAAGTCAGTTGCATTGAGTTCTGCAGAGGCTGAGTATATGGCAGCCAGTATGGCTACATGTGAGGCTATCTGGATTCGAAAACTTCTAGCTGGGCTCTTTAATTAGGCGCTGGATCCTACAGTCATTTATTGTGATAATCAGAGTTGTATCAAGCTCTCTGAGAATCCAGTGTTTCATGACAAGTCAAAGCACATTAAGTTCAAGTATCACTTCATCAGAGATTGTGTGGAGAAGGGGATAGTGAAGCTCAATTACATTCCTACGGATGAACAAATTGCAGATATCTTGACGAAGGCCTTGATGAAGAGCAAGTTTGAATTCTTCAGAGACAAGTTGGGTGTGGTGCAGAACACCTTCCTCGCTAAGAGGGAGTGTTGATTTTTGTAGCTCGAAAGGTGGAATGTGGAATTGTTTTAAAGCAACTCAAGATTAGATATGCTTTAAAACAATTCGAGTTGGATTTTCAGCAACAGTAGTTTCTATTCTTTAAATAGAATGTTTCTGAGTTTGTAAGGATATGATAAATCCTAGAGTGATTTTATGTGTTAAAAAAAAAGGGGGCCAAAGAAAGCAAGGAAAGTTATTTTTCTTGCACGCTAAGTAAAGCAGCTAGACTCTCCTATAAAAATAAGATTGTTGTAGCAAACTCTGACATTGTATTTTTTTCGAAATAAAAGTTTGCTGTTACGCTGAATAGAAGATCCAACATTTGCAGGTTTTTCCCCGCATTGGGGTTTCTTAGATATATCTGGGTTATTGGCTTTTTTGTATTGGCTTATTGTTATTTCTTGCTTCCATTGTTATTAATTGTTAATTAACCCAATTGTATTAATCGTTATAAATCAGATTTATCTATGAATTTATTGTGGAATTAATCTATTACTGGGTTATAGAAATTAACAAACCAGATGAAATCGGCAGTAACTCTTTCATCTGAATGTAGCAGAATAATTGCAACAAGTACTCAGTGTAAACCACTTTGAGACGAGTACTTAGCTTGTTCATATATATTCCAACAGATATGACATTTGTCACTAGATGTGCATCGAGATTAATCACGAAATGTATGTTTATTTTACTGTCCCAACTACTTGTTATAGTGATTTAAGGCTGACCAGTCCAGAAAAAATATACACATTTTTTATATATAAGGTCCATTTGGCATGTTGCAGCACCTACTTTTCACCTTTTTTACTAAAACGCTGGGCTTTTTCTTCCGTTTCACCACTAAATGTCCCAAACCTGAAATCGAGTGGAATCCGCCGTTTCTTGGCCCTTTCAGTCTATATTTTAAATTATTTATATTTTTCTGTATCTTTTTAAATTATTATTTTCTAACTATATAAGATATAATTATATAAAAAATTATTTTATTTTTTGAATTTAAGGGATTATTATATTTTACAATCTAAGAATAGTCTTCCACCATTCTGTTAAAGTAGGAATTGGGGTGAGCGGTCCAGGGACTCATGTGTCATACTGCTTTTATAAAGCTGGTGTCTAGGTTTTATATCGCTGACGAATATTAAAGAATGTTGGTATTGGTGTTGGAGACGTTGATTGGACTACTCTGAGCGTACATAAAAAATTTGGGTAAATTAATCTCATCACAAACAGACAAATCAATAAAAATTGAACCTAAAACCTCATCTTAACAGATACTCGAACTTTACTAATCAACTTAAACCCCATTAACTATATAAATTATTATATCGAAAGCATTTTCATATCCAAGCCATTCTCTGTTTTTCGTCTGAATGTTTATTAATAATAATTATGCAACATTAAACATAAATTAATTAATCATAAATTAATGCACCGTATTTTGTTGCTTCTCATTATTTGTTCGTGTCGCTTGTGACCAGCGATCAACACAGTAACACTACCATTAGCAATATCGAAGGATAACGTTGCATTCAATGTGGTGCAAAGTCGTCGAAAAGCCCAAAACTTCTTCAGGTAGTGACTAAAAATATATAAACCATTTTCCTATAATTATTCAATTAGTCACTAGAGGGCGGTGAAATCATGGAAAGTGTGAATCTCATTTTATTTGTTTGATGTTGGATTGAATTGTTTAAACACCATAGCCGCCTAAGCTCTTTTTGATCTTGTGTTGAATAAAAAATGGTGATTGTTGAACAATTTAATGTAGAGGTTAAACTTTTCGTGTTTTGTTATGAAAAATGTTTCCTTGTCATTTGCTTATAAAAATATTGTTATGCATTTTTATTATCATCATATATATATATAAAGATCTATAATGATGGTTTGAGTATTTTTTAAATGTTAAATTTTTATTTTATATAATAAATTAGTATTTTATAATTGAAAATATCAGTTATGGTTTAATCTTTTAGTTTATGATTATTTGGTAGTTAAAAGATTCACGTTCGTCATGTCATTATGCCTAAATTCTTATTTTATAGTCTGATCTTGATATTGTGATTATTTATATTTCTTGTAGCTCACATTATATTTAAAACCTGATTAATATCTTACATGTTAGCAGTTAAAAATCTTCAACAATTATTTTTTCTCTAGGACACTGTAGTCCAGACTAGGACATGAGTGTCCTAGGTCTAACACTAGTGTTTGTACCTTACAAACAATCAAAATTACAAATATTTCAATATATATAAGTCGGGTTATTTATTTTAATTAACCCTCCATTTAGAGATTTTAAAAATCTATTTCCTAAATATTAAAAAAAATAGTTCACTCAATTAGACATCTAAAACTACCAAACAATCACATATTAAGCTCGCTAAATCATTTGCACAATTGATTTATACTATCATATTCCTTCTTATTTATATATGAGTGACATAAGTAGTCTTTTTAAAACTTTGAAGTATTCTAAAATCATCCCATGAATGATATTTTTCAATTTACAAGCTATAACACTACATGCACTCATATATAACATATTACATCATTGTACAAATAGAAGCCCACATAAGTCGGGGAAATACATTACTTTGAGGTTTTTATCAGATTATTTATCTATGCAGGAATCATTCAATAAAAGATGGGTTTTTGAAGTCAACTCAAGTTCACTTGAACCCACTAACCCTTGTTTTAAAAGATCGTGTGCCCTAATAAGAGGACTTGGGGCTTTGAGCTAGACAATGATATTTAAAATCTATGTGTCTGATCCAAACAAAGATTATGTAAGGTGATAGTAAGATGTAATAGAAGCGAGTGTAATTTATAGAAAATGGTATGTACTTCACTATGGATAGAAGAGTTGAAACCTGGATAGAAGCATCGATGCTAGTGTCCATATTCTAATGGTAGTGTTCAAGACGACATAGAGTTGATTTTGAGAATATGATGAATCATACATGAGCATCACTCTAACTATTTTTGCACTTATATAACCCAAATTTTCATGTGCATTAGTGAACAAGTTAAGTATTATCTCTTCTTTATTTTTAGGTAATAAAATTACTTTTGAGCATTGTACATTCTATATTTATGGTAAGTGCATAAAATTAGGGGACAATTCCATGGACACTACCCATAATATGATCACATTAATTATTAACACAATCATATTGTTTAATTAACGTGATCACATTATTTAAATCTAGGCTTGGGATTGCTAAGCGATAATGTGATTGTGTTATATTAAACAATAATGTGATCGTGTTATTGACATTTATAATCACATCATCACATTATCTATGTGTAAAATAAAATAAAAAAGGAAACTTGAACCCAAAAATACTCATTTTACATTCGGGTTCCCTAGCTCTCCCCTTACTTTCACTATCAATTTTTTCTTAGAAGACTCGAAAGAGCACGAGGAAGTTTATAGATTCATTCCATAGACCTATTGATCGATGATGCCATCGCATAAGAGAGATAAGTGATCAAAATCTTCCCTATTTAACCCTAATTTTTCATAATTTTCATTGTTTAACCCTCATTTTTTATTCTAATTTGTTTTTTTAACAGATCATCCTACTAAACCCTCTAACTCTCCATAAAACTTTATGATTTCTCCTTCAATCCCTCCACCTAAGCCTCCTACAGTTCCCCTAAACCCCATGGTAGTCAAGTGGTTTTGATTAACAACATTGTGTGAAACAAACTTGAAATTGAAGAGTTAATTGATAGAATGAGGGATCCCAGTTCGACTAACCCCTACTGTACCCAGCTAGATCATTTCCTACATACCTTATTAAGTCAAATTGATCGATGGACCTTATATAGTGATACTTTTAGGGCATATTATTCTCATAAGTTGTCATCCTGTAAGGTCAAGGATTTAATTATTTCAAAAGTTGACATTTACATCCTATTCTTCGACCCAGCCACCAATGCCCCATTTCCAATAGCCACTAAACATTTTCCTATGCATCGTTGTGTACATAACTTAATCATGGAAAATTTTTGGGATCGATAGTGGATAATATTTGACTATCCACCATGTAACAACCATGAGGTCCCATTATATTTTTGGGGTAAACTTTATTGTTATTTTGTCCTCAACCAAATTCATGATTATTTTGATTTTAGTGAATATTAAGGCTAAAAAAAGGCTTTGTATAAGATCGAATAGGTGTACATCATGTACATAACTATCATGTACCTAATTGACCTACATGGATTTATATCTAAAATCCTCTTAAGCTTGAGATCCCCTTCATGGTTCAATAGGTCATGGAGATAGACACTCTCCATGCTCTTACTTCACTCACCAATACACTCACTCAGCATACGAGTAGGATTTCATAAAGTGATACTAAAGATACACCACAGGATACCCAACTTCAACCCCACCTTTGTAGTTTGTTTAGATCTATGTGCACAAGACCTTCTAATGATGATGATGTTGACGTTTCAGATGGCTTAGATCATATTCTTATGAGTGATGAGTTTTTAAAATGCTCATTTGGCATGTAGACATCAGTAACCACATAGATGCATGCATATTTTATATAAATATCATGTTAAATTTAAGTTATATTTACAAATTTAATTTTTAAGCTAATATTTAATTTACATAGAAATTTGATATAATATATATGGCATTTTGTATGTCGTAAAAGGTGATAGTTCCTTCATCATCACAATTGGCATTTATAGCATTCAATTTATCATAGCTACTATTTTATTATTCATATCTAATTGCATCTACATCTATTAGGAAGACATCATTTACCTGTATAGAGGTAAAAAAAAAAAAATAGGTATATGTTTTTCTCTTTGAATTTGTTAGGAATGTAGTTGTTTACATATATGTTTTTCTCTTTGCCTCTAATTTACTTCTCTTCATAGGAATCAATGCAAAAATAACATAACCAAAACCATAAAAGTCATTAATGGTCTTATTTTGGACTATGCTTCCTTGGGAGTAACATCCTAAAATGCTCTTACATTAGTGTATTATGTTCAAAATTTTGTACCTTATTCCCAATTATAACCAAAATTATCCTAAGATATAGACTGCATTTCATTGGCTCATCATGTATGTATCCCATGTACTAAATAAAGGTTAAAAAAAACATGCATTATATTCCTTTTCAATATTGTCATTTTTATACAAGTTATGGAAAGCATTTACTCTATCATTTAAGTAGTTTTCCAGCAATTATTGTTGTCTTTCCTTGAACATCACCCAAGTGACTATGAACATATCTAAATTCACAATTATTTCTTGATAGTCCCAACACAAGGCTGCTTCATCTAAAAGTTGTAAAATAAATAGCATGTCCATACTATTTATCAAAAAATATCTTATTTTAAATCACCTTTTCATACCTATTAGCCAAATGTTAGCTTCCCTAACAAATATTCATCGATTGAATTTAAGACCCTTTTCACTTTATTTAATTTAAAAGTAATTTCGTCTAAGCTTTGATGTGTGTCACCATTGTCATGAGCTCCCATAGTGGATGATATTCCATGTAATATATTGGTATCTCTCTCTTACTACACATTATGTTCATAATCACACTCATGGAATGATTTTATCATATTCATCAATTTTTCCCTAGAGTCATCCTATCATTGAGTTTGCTTAGCACTTCACATATTTCTAAGTCGATGGGTATCATAATTATCTCCTCTTTTCTCTCTATCAAAGATTCCCCAAGTATCAAAACTTCAATATAAGTTTTTTGTTATTTTCCTCATATTTAATGGGTATCTTATTAAATGGTAGTCTCGTTCATATACCTCTTTCCTAAAGACATTCCTAATAATGCAAACTAAAATTCCTCTAGCCATATTGCATCTAAAACCATAGGGACACAAAATTGACATGAATTCACATGTACCATAAATACTTCCTCATATTTGATATGGGTAAACACAAAAAATCCCTTTTCTCTCTTTCCCATTTATATTTATGCACCCAACATTTGTATATAAGATCCATGTGTGCATGTGTGTATTATGATACGCATGTGCAATAAATATCCCATACCAATCCACTTAAACAACCATCTCCAAAAAATATTGAGGAATTACTATAATCATCAATGTCATGCCCAACACATACATCCTTATGTTTAGGCTAAGATTCAGCATGAGTGTCAAAACCCACCCATTGGTTGCCCAAATTAGTTCTCAAAAAGGGGAAATGATTGTCATGCATACGTACTCTTTATTCTCCTTCCTTGAAAAGTGATATAATAAGATTGAAAATGACCTTGTAAGACCATACGAAATGGAAGTAGTTACAGGGGCTCTACCTAAGTCAAACCCTATTTTTAGACAAGTAATAAATCAAAAACCAATATAATCTAAAATGTAATTTAGTATAAATTGAATATCTTGACCCAGGTATCTTTATATTTGTAAATGAAAAAAAATAAACTAGTATATTATATATTTCCTTTCACTTTAATCCTCTAATTTTGGTTTTCGTACAAGGCTACTGCTCTAACACTTCAATAAATTGCTTACCAATATAGAGCTAAGTGTATTTTCATGTGAATGCTTGTATTTTTATTTACTATAATGTGTCATTATAGTCATATAACTATAAGATAGACCTTTTATATACAAGTGCTTTTTATTGATTATTTTTGTCTCCATATATAAGATTTGATGTACTTTATATAAAACTAAGTGAGTTCTTATTTACATGAATAGTTGATGTGTGGAGTAGACACTCCTCCCTCTCTATGAGCAGAGATAAACATAGGCATTACTGGTAAAATGTCATATGCATAGGAACTAACAGAGGTATATATTCATTCTTATAATTTTGAATTTCAAAAATAGAATTGTTTTAATAATTTTAGTACATGTACTTGGTGCAAATATAACTTATGTAAATGTATTATGTATGCAGGGTTATCTTATAGCAGTTGATAGTCCTAGTCAGATGGTAATTGGGGTAACTTGTCATGTTCCTCCCATATTTTAGATGTTTATTCAGAGAGTTAAGCCTATCATTGACTTGATTGAGTGTGAAAAATAGATTGAGCAAGATCACGAACTTGTAATAATGCACATGTTTAAATGAATTTTTATTATAGTTTAAAATTAATTTCTTAATAATTATTTGAATGTATTATACATTAATTTCATATAAATTATTATATTTGAATAGGTTTATCTTCAATCTAACTATGAGTGTAGGACCCGTAGTTAGACCTTGGAGCAATCTAAGGAATTAGAGGGGTCTCCATGTACTAGCAAAGCATCTCTGGGAAAATCTTCTTAAAGGAAGGCAAAGAGAGGGAAGTTATTTGATAAATAGGATGTATTACACAAGAGATGAATTTTTTTGTATTCTTATATTACAATTGATGTATTTCTAGCATTGTATATGGGCATATGACATTTATTTAACATTAGATATTATGTTCGTAGATGTAATTTTTTGTATGCATACCATAGAAATCTATGTATTATTGACATTAGACATGTATGTACCTATATTGTATGCCTGTCATGGAAGTATATCTAATTTATATTTAGTTTTTCTTTTCCATTATGTGTTATTGTACAATGTTGTTCTGATATTCCAAATTATTATCTATCATATCTTATATTTAATGTTGTACATGCACAAATGAGGATTCAAAATTTATTCTTTTCAATCCTATAAATCTATGATCTTCCATATTTTTTTTAAATTAAAGTTTTTATTTCATTATTTTTAGAGTAAATGACTAATGACACTCTTATCACTTAGGCTTAATGGCCTTTTTCTCTTTGTACCTATTTCTTGTACACTTTGTAGAAACTTCTTAGTGTCATTAGATCTCTTAAAAATGTCTCACATCCATTTAATTTCATATTAGACTAGACCATAGGCAAAATAGGGTATATGGGTATATGTGTTACTCATTTCTCTATAGGTATGTATAGGTTCAACACATTCAAAACTAATAGCTTGACATCTCACAACATACGAACTTGGTGGAATCACTCCAATCTCCCTTCCTTGATTGTGACCTATAGTCACTTCTTGGTGAACACCTAAAACCATTCATCCACCTGCAACCTTACACAAATGATAACATATGCATGGCCTCAAGGAATTTCAAGTATAACATGAATCTAATGTAATCACATACACTGAATGAAAAATACACAACAAGTCACTTTATAGGTCAATATGTCAATAAATAAATAGGTCAATCACTCAATGCCACCTTATAGGTCAATAGATCAAAGTTGTCAAAATTATCAAAGTTGTTAAAGTTATCAAAATTGTCAAAGTTGTCAAAGTTATCAAAGTTGTCAATGTTGTCAATAGGTCAATAGGCAAATAGTTTAGTAGGTTAATTACTTAATACCACCTAATAGGTCAATATTTCAATAGGTCAATAGTTCAATAGGTCAATTACCACCTAATAGGCCAATAGGTGAATAGATCAATAAGTCAAAGTTGTCAAAATTGTCAAAATTTTCAAAGTTGTCAAATTTGTCAAATTTTTCAAAATTTTCAAAGTTTTCAAAGTTTTCAAAGTTCTTAAAGTTGTCACATTAGTCAATAGGTCAATAGATCCATAGGTCATTAGGTCAAAGTTGTCAAATTTATCAAAATTGTGAAAGTTGTCAAAGTTGTTAAAATTGTCAAAGTTTTCAAAGTTTTAAAAATTGTTAAAGTTGTTAATAGGTCAACAGGACAATTACTCATTAAGTTTCTAGGTCTCTAGTTTAAGTTGTCAAAGTTGTCAAAGTTCAAGTTATGGTTGCAAAACTCTAATTTTGATGGTTCCTTAGTGATAAATAACACTACCAACACATCCAATGTAGTGGATAAAATCTATAACCAAGTTCTTGGCCTCCCATCAGGCCTGATCAACAAGCCCACCACCCATTCTGGCCTCAAGAACACCCTTCCCAATATAAGAAAAATGCAACTTTTTAGCCTAAGTTCAGACATGCATAAAATAAAAACTATAAGTCATTCCATGAACCATTAGATCCCTCACATACCTACTTAATCCCTCTAATCACACCTTGGATCACTGAGGTGTGAAATTCAAGATTAATATATTAGACAAGTTGTTGTGACAGGTCCAAAAATGCAAGATTTTATCTATGAACAAGTAATTTCTTGAGCTTCAACTAGAATTTATACCTCTAGGACATCTTCCTATGAATATATAGATTTAACCACATCCACATAGGTAAATTACATGTTATTACACTACCATAAAATTCAAATCCACCCTAAAGTTCAAAAACACTACCGTTCTAGAGAGCAGAAATACTCACAATAAATGTTGTCAAAGTTCAAGTTATGGTTTTAGAACTCTAATTATGATGCTAATTGAGTGAAAATTGACACTACCAACACATAATTTGGATATATAACATTTATGACCAAGTTCTTGGCCTCTTTTTAGGCCTGATTGACAAACCCACCACCCATTTTGGCCTCAAGAACACCCTTCCCAAAATAAGAAAAATGCAATTTTTTAGCCTAAATTCAATAACACATAAAACAAAAAATCTAAGTCATTTATGTGAAATGTTAGGTCCCTTAAATACCTATTTAATCCCTATACTCTCAACCCATATTAATCAGGTGGAATCTTTGATATCAATAAGATATACAAGTTACAGTAATGGGTCCAAAATGTATGTTTTTGTCAATGAACAAGCAACTTCTCGAGCTGTAAATGGCATTTCTTCCTCTAGGAACTCTACCTATGAGTATATCACATTTATCACATCTATATAGTAAAATTTCATGTTATCACACTATGAAGACATTTGAATCCATTTGCAAGTGCAAAAACACTACCATTTTGGAGAGTGGAAACACTGACAACAAATGTTGTCAAAGTTCAAGTTATGATTACAAAACTCTTATTTTGATGCTTCCTAAGTGAAAATTGACACTTATAATACATTTACAGGTTGAATAGAATCTAGTACTAGGTTATTAGCCTCTTGTTAGGCCCAATTTTCAAACCCACCACCCATTTTGGCCTCAAGAAGAATCCTTCCCAATACAAGAAAAATATGATTTTTAGCCTAAGTTCAAACATTCATAAAATGAAAATTATACATCATTTTTACAAAATTTCATGTCCCTCATGTACCTCCTTAATCACTCTAATATCACCCTAGAAAACTTAGGTATAAGCTTCAATATAAATCCACTATAGAAGTTGCAGTGACGGGTCTGAAAATGCATGTTTTTGTTAGTGAAAAAGCAACTTCTCAATCTTCAACTGGCATTTCTACCTTCAAGAGATCAACCTATTAATATATCACTTTCATCATGTCTAGAGAGGAAAACTACATTTTATCACACCACCACAATTTTCAAATCCACCTTTAAGTGAAAAAACACTATTGTTCTAAAGAGAGGAAACACTTACAACAAATGTTCTCAAAGTTTAAGTTGCGGTTATAGAACACTGACTCTGACACTTCCTGAGTGAAAACTAATAACAAAAACACATTTGAGGTGGTAGATGACATCTATGAATAGGTTATTTACTTCCATTTAGTCCCAATCAACAAACCCACCACAAATTTTATGCTCAAGAACACCCTTTCAAATACAAAAAAAAAATGCAATTTTTTACCCTAAGTTCAAAAGCCCATAAAAACTAAAATTCTCCTAGGTTTAATAATATAGAATTATTTATTCATGATGCAAATTGTGTGAAGGTGTAAGCTTATCTAACACCACCAACCTTAAAAAGTAATATTAAGTAATTAAAAATGAAATTTATTACCTAGAAAATAAAAAGCATTAGGTAAAATTGATTAAATATAAATTTGAAAAGTCAACATACCTCCATATTTCAATCCAATGAACCACTAGGATAATCTCTAACCTTGATAGTATCAATAATAGCTTTATGATCTGACTCCCAAACTTTTTATACTTTCATGTTTAATGGCCTCCCATTATATTTTTATAATTGAATATTCGTTGCAAGATTCAAATTTGAATAGTATAGTATCTTCCAGTGTATTTCAAACTCTTCAAAAAACCATTGATCTAATATTTTTATAGGATATCATCAAAACCAATTTTTAGTGACTACAATTTACCTAGTCAGATAGTTAATGTTTCCTCCATTTATAACTGTGGAATTCATTTTATCTCTCTCTACACATTCACACAAGTAGTAATTAGTGCCTTTTTCACTATCCTCATCTGCAATAACTAAAAAAAACATACCTTGTATCATAAAAAGTGATTTTTAGAAAAAAATTGAAGATATATTTAATGAGAATAAATTATACATAATGAAAAATATTCTACTTGGCTGCACTAGATTAGGTTCATGGTCAAAGTCATTCATTGAAGTCATATTTTTAAGTTGTAATGATGTTGGATCCTAATATGTGTTGATCGGAATTAGATATTTGGAACTCCAATCATACACCCACTCTTATGACCCTCACTCATTCCAAAAAAAAATCCATGCATGCAGAAAAGAAAAATACCAAGTGTCTCGTATAAATAGTCCAAAAATTTGCATTTAAGCTACAAAAACAATTAGAGATATACAATCCTCGTACTTTTCCATGTCTTCTTCCTCCATTAACCACAAATGTCTGTGAATAGTATAATTTGGTTGAGAACCATGACACATTTTCTCATTACACCATTCAAACATAGTTTTTTCTTCTATCAAATGAACACCCTCTTCAAATTTCAACTCCTCCCTTGCAATTTATTTTTGTACACATGCTCTAGCACCTTCAATCTCCCCTTTTCCATGGATAGCCTCACTAAAAATCTAATTATATTTTACACTAGTCATAATATGCATCTTGCTCAACCAATAAAATATCCATGCATTTTTGAACTGTGATATGCAATTATCTAACCAAATGTAATGTTGATTAAATGTAATGTTCCTCTGACTCAACTATTTATAAACCTTTTGAAAATAACCTTGCACATACTCTGAGCAATGGGATATGTCATATTTGATATAAAAATGGTACTCCCTTAATATTTTTATTAGTTGATATATGTTATTAGGTGCATGCATGAATGTTATTTGCATGAATATGTTAACCTATGATTAGTTGTGAGATTGTGATTGAACTTCCTTTTCAAGTTTGAATGTGTAATTCTCAACAAAATCAACTACTAAAATAATGGAACCAAGTGGAAATGTATCCTTACATATCTTGAAATGTTCATATCCTTGCACAATCATAAAGAATCTTCTCCCCAAATTTCACCAAAATTTGGAAACAAGTATCTTTTCTATAAAAATCTCACACTTTTTAGATTCTTTGCCATCTTTTAATTGATAAGTCATTGATTTATATTTTATTAAACCAATTAATTCCTTTCCAATTGCACTTGTAATCTCCTCATGGATATATTTTTTTAAATTTGGCAATCCACCACAAATTCTACAATTTCCATTTAAACATGATTTATTGTAAAATAATTGCCTATCTGATCTTTTTTAGAAGATAGTTGGAATAAACTCCATATCTAATTTTGGTGTCAATTCAATGCCACACTCTTGTAAAATTTTAGTATACAAATTAAAATGAGTATGTCTAAAAAATCATAGTGCATTAAAAATTTAACATGTTGCCTACAACAAGTGGTGCGTTTGTGATTTATTTTAGCATAAAAAGGATTTTCTATCTCACAATATCTTTAACAAATATACATTTGTAGATATTTTTCCAAAAAATTATATTAAAATTGTGTTTGATTCATATCTAATAGATGTTTTTGATGCAATTCAAGATTATGAGAACCAACTCTTTTTTTCACATCTCTTATATTAGGAGAAACTCTTGTATTGTATTTCTAAAATTGAGCAAGTAACTCTTTGAGAGTATTAAATAGAGCCTTGTCCTTTCATATAAGTCTACCACAGAATGCAAAGAGATCATTAGTATTAGGTTAATTAAGTATTTCATTTATTTCAATTGATTTAGTTATTATTTTTTGTTTATATTAAGTGTTCATCTTGTTTTTGAAACCATTTATTTTTTCCTTTTTTTGTCACTAACTACACAAGTTGTATGTATATGTCGGGCAACATTACAATATTTGGTGAATGAGTTTGTGCCTATAGTATGATATGAATCATGTATATTTTAAATAATTTCATCATTTTCAACATACATATTAGATGTTATTATTCCTAACGTGTACATTATAGGTTTCATATTAATAAATTTTATCAATGGAATAAATAACTCACATCTTTGACTATTATACTCCAAACTATGAAAGAAAGAATCTCAAATTTGTTGATCCAATCTTCTTGAATAGAAATCATATAAGTTGTTATGTATTTTTTTTTAAATATTTTCAATGTCTTAAATTACATACTTGTCTTTTATATGCATAATTCATAGAGGTTTTGGTAGTGGTGGAATTTGTTGATAAGGTGTGTCAAAACCGTTATTATTTTCATTGTTTAGAGGTGGGATGACATTAAATTATTCATTATATGTTTCCATGAAAGTTTATTGATGTTTAGTTTTGTCATTATTTTTTTCCATCAAATTTTCTCTATTCATGGGGGGTGAATCATCATACATTGACTCATCATCAAAAAAATCAAAAACATGGAACTTTGAATGTGAACTTCCAACATTAACTAATTCATTATTTTTAATTTAATTATTATTAATTTAATTATGGTCAACTTAAACATTATTAAATTGATTATAGTCAATTTCATCATTACTTAATTCATTATTTTTAATTATCTCATTATCTATGGAATTTCATTCATCAGGATTAGAGCTTGTACCTTATTTACCATGAATTTTTTGCATTTGTAGCTTGTGTTTCTCTCTCATGTATTCTAATTCCTCTTGTGTTTTTTATTCAAAAGCTTCCTCTTTCTATTTGAATGTGATCTAGAACCCATCAGAAGGGATACTTGAGAACTTTTCAAAGGTGGGGTCAAGTACACGAGTACACAGAGCTCATAGAAGTATGCAGAGAATGTTTATGGGGATAAAAGTCTTGATTTTGGCTAAAAATAGTCATTGATAAGAGATATTAATATAAAATATTAATAATTTGATCACATTTTAAAATATTATAATCACATTATGTTTTCTATAAGGTCATATCCCATTCAACCCATTGAGAAGCATTTATAGACAACAACATGATTGTATTATGTAATAATACGATCGTGTTATTATCAATATAAGCTTTCAGGTTGGTAATTGGAAATGAGGATTGAGTGTTACCTATGTTAAGAATAACATGATCACATTATTAAATAAAATGATCAAGTTATACTCAATATAGATAAGGGATTATGGAGTAGGGATTTAGGCAATAGTACATAGGATTTATGGATTAGGGATTGCGGATTAAAATTTATGTTTTATTGATTAGGGATTATAATTTATGCTTTAGGGTTTAGGGATTATGGATTAGGGCATGTAGGGTTTGGGTTTAAGGGTGTATATAAGGTCTAATCACTATATGTCATATGTGAACCTAATTTTTACTACAAAGGATGTTAATTGGGACTAAATCGATTGGTGAATAGGGAAAGTTTTTGGTTTACAATTTACTGTATAGTGTTTAGGGCTTAGGTCTACGGTATATACGGTCAACATATAGATTGGTAAGTTCCAAAGGATTTATCCATAGGTTTAAAAATTGCATTTTATGACATCTCATGATAAAAATATTTATATCATAATGCACTTATGTTTGTGGCATGTAATTGGGATTAGGGCATCGAGCTTACAATTTATGTTTTAGGGATACATGATTGGGGATTAGGGCATAGGTTTAGTTTTAATGAAATGTATATTAATTTTTTGAGTCACTCTATGGCATGTAAACCTATTTCTTACTACACAAAACATGCTAATTAGGACTAAATTGATTGGTGTTTATAGGGAAATCTTATGCTTTACAATTTAAGGTATAGTGTTTTAGGTGTCATACAGATTGAGTGAATTGGTCAAATGGGGTAATCAATCATGTGATTTAGCCTAAATTAAGCCCTGTGAACTTAATTCTTGTTCTAGAAATGATATTAATTTGGGCTAAAATCATTGGTTCAAGGTTTAAAGAGTTTATATTTATGTTTTAGAGTTTAAGGATTAGGAACTTTAATGGTTATGGATTAAGGTGTAGGTTTTATGGTATATTTATACAATCATGTAGGCAATTGGGGAAAATTTAAGAGCCTTGAACCTATATATGTGAGTAAAGAATGTGAATTTTGGATCAATTATCCCCCACATCATCATAGATTGATCTTGTGAAGCCATTTATGGTAATGAGTGATGCAATTTTAACCAAATTCATCCCTTTCAAACTAATTTTTTCTATATATATCCTTTATATATATATATATATATATATATATATATATATATATAAAGGATGTTAATTGGGGATAAATTTATTGGTTTAGGGTTTAGGGTCTATAATTTAAAGGATTTAGGGCTTAGGGCTTATGGCATAGGTTTTAATGTAAATGTTATAGAGTAACTTATGGTTTAAGATATCAAATATAGGGTCCAATCACTAAGTTGAACTTAACAGGGGTAAAAATATATTAAGAAGACGAAAAGTCCAAAATTACAAATCATTCTCCTGGTTCACCAACTGAACCAACTCCTGATACATACTAGCAGAGAACATTCTCGGGTCAGTAATACTCCACATGGATCCATTCTCCGAAGCCCATTTGGCAAGGCGGTCAGCAACACCATTCCATTCACGTGGAATATGTTTGAAAACAATAGAATTCGAAGAGGTACTTAAATTCTTTATCTGAAGAATAATAAGATTAAGATCCCAATCCATTTTACCAGCATTACCGTTATTCAGCAAATTAATCACCACTTGCGAATCCGATTCGCAGATGATATTGTAGCAACCCTGTTGACATCAGAATTTCAAAGCCTCCAAAATCACCATGGCTTCCATGAGATTGTTTGTGTGACGGCCTTTGTAGATCGAGAAAAGAAATTGTATGCATCCGAGGCTATCCCAAGCAATACCCCCAATTCCATCCTCCCCTGGGTTCCCCCATGAGGAGCCATCAGTATTCACTTTGATAAAACCAAGTTCAAGGCGGGTCCAACATCCTTCTCTATTAACTGGACACGTTTTAGCATTCTACCCATACTGTGCACCACAGTCCACTGCCAAATCATTGGCAGGCTTCAGAATCAACCCCAGCTGCTTGAGTTGACCATCCACCTCAGCATTCAAGTATGTGCCCTCCAAACACTTAGCACGCAAAGTTTCCTGCAGTGAATTAATAATTTTAGCCCACAGCTGTCGCCATTCAAGTCACTCTCCCCTGAAGATTCTCCTATTTCTCTCTAACCACAAATTTCATAATATAAAGGATGGGTCGAAAGGCCACGCACTCTGCAACAGGGAGTTCCTAGCAGGAGCAGGGCCGAATTGATTCCAAAATTCACTCAGCGAATGTACATGATAGCAGGGGGCACCCCAAGCATTCCACCACAAATGCCAGAACTGAATAGCAAAGGGGCATTGGAAGAATAAATGCTCCCCTGTCTCCTCAGTGCTGTGGCAGAAAACAAAGACCGAAGGCCCCTTAAAGCCACGTTTACAGAAGTTATCCCAGGTCAGGCACTTGTTGTGTGTAAGAGTCCACAAAAAAAAGTTACATTTGGGCCAAGAAATTTGGTTCCAGACTTTTTTCCCCCATAAAAATTGATTACCATTGAAAGCTTGCTTAATCAAAAGCGCATATCTAGACAAGACAGAATACTGGCCAGTTGTATCTCCCCCAGGTAAGAATGTCTCTGCCCTGAAGATAATTTCATTCTCTGGACTGAAGGATATGGCATAGCTCACTTCTAACCTCAGCAGATCCTCTCAGAGGCCAATCAGAAGAGTTTTTCCATCTATATCCAATAGCCATGCCCAAGCTGACAGCTTCCTTATAATGCATCACAGTATTCCAACCAGCTGAGATAAAGATATCAGCTAGAGGCTGTAACTGAGGATGAGAAACTAACAGAGGTGGTTCACCATTCCAAGAGTCTTCCCAGAACAGAGCTTCAGTCCCACTATTGCACACCCAGAATAGACTCTGCTTCACCAGCTGCGCTCCAACCTTAAGGGTGCTCCACACCATCGAACCTCTACCAGCAAGAGGAAGTCTGGCCATGTCATGAGGCGCAGTGCCTGGGAGGTACTTAGCAGTCAGAATTTTGGCCCATAGGGCAGAATGGTTAGAGCACCACCTCCAGTATAACTTAGCGGCTAAGGCTTGGCTACCTAAGATAGCTGAACGTAACCCCAGGCCCCCTCCCTGCTTTGGTCTACAAACCGTGTCCCAATTGATGAGACTCCATTTAGTGTTCTGTAGATTCCCACTCCAAAGAAATATCTGAGAGAGGGCGTCATATTCTTTAAGGAAGTAGATAGGGGCGGTTTGAATCATGCACCGATAAATGGGCAACGCCTGAATAATAGATTGCAAAAGAATCATGTGACCAGCAGTGGAGAGCCATCTATGGGTCCAATGGCTGATTTTCCATCTTAGCTTGTCCAAAACATTCTGCCAAAAAAGCCTGGGCTGCCGCCCCACAACAATGGGAATGCCTAAATAAATAACAGGAAGAGCTTGAATTTGGAATCTAAGAATGGCAGCTATTCTTCTCTGGATAGATTCAGGCATGTTGAAGAAGAAAATGGAGGACTTGTGCTCATTGATCATTTGTCCCGAAGCCTCCAAATAGTTGTCAAGGGTGTGGCGGAAAGCTTCAGCTTCATGGATCCGAGCTTTACCAGCTAAAATGGTATCATTGACAAATTGGAGATGAGTCAATGTAGTAATGTCATTTCCCCATTTCCAGCCCTAAAGGGTATTCTGTGCAACCCGAAGCTTGAGAAGCCGTCCAAGCCCCTCAGCCATAATGATGAACAAGTATGGTGAGAGCGGATCTCCTTGGCGAAGACCTCTCGAGGCCCCAAAAAGTTTCGTAGGGGCTCTGTTAATAAGAACCAAAAAGGAGGGCATCATGATACAACTGAACACCCAGCTGATCTAATCCTGATTGAAACCAAATGCTAATAAGACTTTGCTCAAGAATCTCCAGCTGACTCTGTCATAGGCTTTGGCAAGGTCAAGCTTAATAAACATAGCTTTCTCTTGAGAAGTACTCATAGAGTGGATTGCTTCAGCTGCAATCACCACTCCATCCAAGATCTATTTACTAGCAACAAATCCTCCTTGCTCCTCCGAAATAAGGCCAAGGAGGAATCCTTTCAGTCTTTGAGCAATAATTTTGGAGATGATTTTATAAATAACATTACAAAGCGCAATTGGCCTATACATCTCCAACTTATCAGCCTGTTCCTTCTTTGGAATAAGAGCCAAGAATGTGGCATTCAAAGATTTGAGCATTTCTCTATTGGAATACGATTCCTGTATCACCTGCATTAAGTCCTGATTTATAATGCCCCAAAAATCTTGAAAGAATTCAGCCGGGAATCCGTCAGGACCGGGGGCTTTACCTCTCTTCATGCTGAAAACAACCTCTTCCATTTCTGGCAAAGCAATTGGCCGCATAAGGCATTCATTCATTTCCTCATTCACCAGAGAAGGAATGCATGACAAAACAATATTTTCAGCCCCTTCATCTGGTATAGGATCACTAGCGAACAGTTCTGAAAAGTACCGGATAGCTTCTTTGCTAATAGCTTGGGAAGAGGTTAGGCAAGTTCCATCCTGAGAAACAAGAGAAGTAATAAAGTTACCATTGCGCCAGGCCTACACAGACTTATCGAAGAAAGCCGTGTTCTTGTCTCCCTATTGAAGCTAATCATTGCGAGCCTTCTGCTTTTAGTAGATCTCCTCCCTAAGTTCCCACTCCGCTAAGGCATTGGCAGCACTAGCTTCTTCCAGACGAAGCACCTCCGAGAATCCGCATTCTCTTATTTGCCTGGTTATCTTATCAAGCTGCTCTTGTGCCATCTTTTTCTTGCATTGTAGATTCCCAAAACAATTTCTATTCTAGCCCTGCAATTTCCTTTTAACATACTGAAGCTTTTTAAGAAATGAATACATAGATGTTCCATACGCAGGCCCTCCCTGTCTCCACCACTGTGCCATGAGGTCATGAAGGGATGTATCTCTAAGCCACATCATCTAAAACTTGAAAGGAGGCTTTTTGGGCCTTTCTATGTAGCCAATGGCCAGCTTAATAGGCCAGTGATCAGATCCCCTCCAGTCCAAAATTTCAGAATTGATAGAAATAGCACTAGATTGCCAAAAACAAGAAACTAAAAATCTATCAAGATGTTTGGAGATGGCAGCATTACCTGTTCTTCTGTTTCTCCAAGTGAACAATCCATTAAAGGGTCTAACATCAGATAAGCGCAGCGCTTCCACATTGTGGCGAAGACAATCAGCAGAGGGACCTAGCCGATTCAAGCCGCCTCTTTTTTCCTCAAGACTCAGCACCGCATTGAAGTCTCTGGCAACTATCCAAGGCAGGAATGGGTGAAGGATACGGATGTAACGAATGTGCTCCCATAGTTGCATTTGGCTAGCAATATCAACAGGGGCATAAACAGTGGTGATAAGGAATCTTTCCCCGGTGTCAAGAGAAGAAGCCAACACAGTTAAGGCAGACATGTTGGATATCCAAAGAATAGGTAGAATTTTCCTTGGATTCCAACCCAAAGCTAAACCTCCAGCACCACCGCAAGCACCTATACATTGCCACTGACCTCTAGGCCAGACATTTAACATACAAGTAGAAAATGCTTCAACCGACAATTTAGTCTCCTGAATACAGAGGATATCCAGAGAATTATCCCAGACCAAATTACGCAAAGCCTTTTGTCTAGAGGAGCTATGCAATCCCCTTACATTCCATGACAAAACTATCATTAGGTGGGTTGAGGGAAGTGTTCGTCCATGGTTTTGACAACCCCGGTTTCCACCAGCAATTCACCAGTAATTTTCAATCTATCTTGATCCTTTCTTCTTCTAGCTTTGGAAGGAGCAGCCGAGTTGGCTTTCTTGAATTGTTTTTGCATAAGTCCAAGAGTGCTGCTGGCTCCTTTTCCTTTTTTTCCGGCTTCCCCTTCTTTGGCCAAATCTACCCAGCTCACTTCCTTCTCAAGTAGCTCATAATGGGCCTTAGATAGACCTCCCTCCTGCTGCAGAGGGCAAATAAGAGGTGCTTGACCCTACACATTAAGAGCTTTGTTGAATTCAGAGAACTGTCTAGGTTGCAACATCTCTTCCCCCTGTTCCTCCATCGGAATGCCATCTTCAATGGCCATACAATCTAGAGCTTCGAATCTATTAAACCCCAGGTCTGCCTGTCTCTCAGTATTGCCATGCCTTGGTCCCCGACCTCTTGCTCGCTTTTTGACTGTCGTGAAACCATCCGTTCCTGCTTGAAATTGTTCTCCAGACCCTTGCGCCAAACTTGGAGAAATTGCATTTTTCCCTTTATCTAATTTATCAGGTAGAGATTTTGTGTTTTCAGCCAAACTTATGTGCCCATTTCCTTTCCCAAATTCAGCTGTATAAGTCATACCAGAATTTGGACCAGTGTCATTGGTTTTAACCGCCAAGGGGCACTGCCGATGAAGGTGCCCATATACATGGCATATTTTTCACCTGAAGGGGATGGATTCATAATCAAGCTGTTGTATCCAAGACAAAGATCCCATATAGATTTCTAAAGAATCTGGTAGCGGATGGTTTAAGTCCATGTCAACACAAATACGTGCATATGAAATAATCTTCTTGTCAAGTGACTGGTGTGCAATAGTTGTTGGTTTACCCAACATTGCCCCAATCTGTTTGAGGATATCTTCCCACCAAAATTCCAGCAGAAGTCGTGGAAGACGGACCCAAACTGGGACACAGGCTGGGAGTTCATCAGCTGAGTTGAAACCCATGTGCCATGGTTTAATAAATAGGCCCACTCTTTCATAGAAGTAGGGACCTCCTTCAAAAATGCGATTTCTATCAGAAACAGAGGAAAAAATTACCAAAAAATAGCCATTTCCTGCCAACATGAGGTCAAAATCTCCTTCAATGACCCAGGAGCGGTGAATCCAAGATTCTAATGCTGCCACAGGGATTCTAATACCCAAAAATTTGTAGATTAGGGTGTGTGCTGACAAGTATTCCACATCTTCATGGATTGCTTCCTGTGGAATGACCAATACAGGACGGTCATGGGTCCTCAAGAGGTATCCATTGACTTTTTTGAGCCGTGAGCGCTCACTGTTATAGAAGTGTTCCTGGCCGTGAAAGTTCGCCCCAGGGGTCTCCGCCTCTTGCCTGGGGCCTGTCAACCGGCCGCCTGTTCCACCTCCGCGCGTAGCCATGTCTTTGAGATAATTTATTCCATCCACACATTTAAAGAACTACATGGATGTCTAATTCTGAGCATCAGTCCAATCACTAAGTTAATTAAAGAACATTTGAGATATTTGTGACACCTATTTACGACTTTATTACCTTTATGTTCACATTTTTGACAAAATTAGGGTTAATTATTTCATATACATATTATGCAATTGATTGATCCATAAATTTGGTTTAAGGGCTCAATTTAATCTAGTTCACACAAAGAATTACATAAATTTACTAGTTGGATTAATTCATGATAGAAGTTCAATCTTTTGATTTTTCCCCAAATCATATATTGCTATTGAAGGGGTTCAAAATGGCATTAAATGCCTTATCAACTTAAATAATCAACTAACTCCTACTCTTTGGTTAATTAAGTTAAAGGGGATAGAAATATCCCCAATTTACTTCAAGTGCACAACTAGATTGGTACTCCAAAGGCTTTAACCATAGGTTTAAAAAGTGCATTTTAAGACATCTCATGATAAAATTAGCTATATCATCTATGTTTATGGCATGTAGTGGGCCTTAGGGCATAGGGATATATTACAATTTATGTTTTAGGGATTAGGGTTTAGGTTTAAGTAATTATATTTATTAGTGTCTTATCGTTAGATATGCCATTTGTTGAAACATTATTATTACTACAACAAATTTTAATTAGGACTAAATTGAAGTTGGTAAATAGAAAAAATTTATGGTTTATAATTTAGGGTATAGTGTTCAGGGTTTATGGTTTATGGCTTCTAGTTTTTAATGTATATACATGATTTAGGGTATACAAGGTCAATCACAAAGATAATTGAGGATAATTTGAATCACTTGGACCCATTTGTGATTATAGAATGTGTTTTTTGGTTGTCATTATACCATGGATGTCATCATGCAGATTGATTGAATTAGTCAAATGGGGAAATCGGCCATGCGATTTAAGCCAAATTGAACCCAATGAACTTAAATCTTAGTCTAAATGATGATAATTTAGGCTAAAATGATTGGTTCAAGCTCTAAAGAGTTTATATTTATGGTTTAATGTTTAGGGATTCAAAAATTTAGGGATTAGGGATTAGGGTATAGGTTTTAGGGTATATAAGGTAAAATCATGATGGTGATTGGGGAAAATTAGAGATCCTTGAATGTATATCTATGAGTAAATAATGTGAATTTAGGATCAATTATCCCTCACATCATTATAGATTGAGCTTGTAAAGTCAATTATGGTAATGATTGATGAAATTTTAACCAATTTTAAATCCTTGTTAACTTAATTATTACTATATATAGAGGATGTTAATTGTGGTTAAATTACTTGCCTCTGATTTCATACCATATTGAACCAATCAAGTATTTGGTTCTAGATTGTACATAATTAGGAATAATTGAGGCTTGCCCAAGGAATTGTGTCAACATAATTTTAATGGAAGACCTAATTAAACACCTTATTCAAATAATCAAATGTTTGATTGAATCTGATATGAAATCAAGACCAATTGAACCCTTTGTAATGAATTACATCCATATAATAACAATTAGGATTCTGATTATGCACCAAATTCAATATAAATAATATTTGGTTCAATATGATATATGAAATTTAGTCCAAACAAACCTTGTGTAATAAATTTCATCATTATACTATCAACAAGGGGATTTGTTGGTCCCAAATACATAACATATTGAATCAACTAAGTATCTAGTTCAATTGAATTTATGCAATTATGGCCAACCAAGGCTCATGCAAGTAATTGTTCATAAATTTAATGTTAATTACAACTTCGTTGGCCCTGATTGTAAGTTATATCTAGCTAATCATGTATTTTTGTTTTTATTATAAATAATTGGGGCCTATTAAGCCCCACGAAAGTAATTTTGTCCATAGAATTTTCCATTTCGGTTCCATTAGCCCTGATTGCACACCATATTGAACTAATTGAGTATATAGGTTTAATATGATATGAAATTGGTGCCACTTAATCCCCAACCAAGTCTAATTAAATCCATGTATTGTCATTTTGGGATCTAATTAGACAATATTAAATCAATTATTTTTTTCAATACTATACGCAATTGAGAACAACCAAGTCCTATGTAAATAATTGCTTCCACCTAGAATATAAATCAAGGCATTTTTTACCCCATTCAATGAATTATGTCTATTTAATGTCCATTGTGAATATTTTTCCCTAATTACACATCATATTTTACCAATCAAATGTTTTCTTCAGTATATAATCTATAATTAAGAGTAATTGGTCCCCATGCAAGGAATTCCTTCAATTTAATGTTAATTAGGGATTTGATGCACACCTTATTAAACTAATTTAATAATTATTTCAATCAAATACATAATTAGGGTTAAATGAGCACCCAAAAATTAATTATGTCTATATGATGTAAGATGAGTCTCTAGTTGCACACCATATTGTAAAAAACTAAGTATTTAGTTTAGTTTGATATATAGTTTGGGACAGCCAAGCTCCATCCAAGGAAATATGTACATCTAATGTCAATTTAGGATTTATTGTCCTAATTGCACACCATATTGGGATCAAAGGAATAATAAATTGATTTATAGGTTAATACATCTCACATTTATCATTCGATGCTATCAATTCTTGACAAGAACATTGATCCCAAACATCAATCTTAATTAAGTAATATTTTATCTTTATAATACTACACCTAATGGATCCTATTCAAGTTTTATGGTGTTCACAATATGTAATGTGACCACATTATTAAATACTGCAATCATATTACTATCACAATTAATAACATGATCATGTTATTAATGTAGTTACTAACATGATTGTGTTATTAACACAATCATGGTATTTGAATTTGACTTCAATTCGCCTACATTTTGGCTCAAGAATGGCTTGGATTCCTAATCCAAAGGATTGGACTATCAATGTACACCCAAGAATTGAAAGGTATGAAAATAAATAACAAATTTTAACTTTGACTGCTAAATACACTAATAATTTCAACATGAAAATTCAAAAACTTGATACCGTCATGATGATCATGATCTCCACTTTCTAAAACTATGACTTTTATAATTTTTTTCACTAATTTAATGTTTCAAACTATATTTGTTTCTAACTATGCCTTTTTTAGGCCACTACATGCCGCAAACATACATGCCTATGCATGTTCATGTGATTTTCCATTTATTGATCCAAGTGAAAAACAAATTATACGATGACCAAGTATGCCTAATTATACATACATTCAAAAATAAATTGATTCTCATTTTTCTAAGGTAGTTAGGCATGTCGCATAGACAGTTATCCATTTCTTTCTTAGTGTTTAGGATCTATTTATTTTCAAAATTCCTAAAAAAAGTATTCATTAAAAAAATATAAAAAATAGGTGATGTGCTAGAATATTTTATCTAAGATTTTCCCCAAACGGTATCAAATAATGTTAAATTTTTCCCCAAAAATGTTTCACATCACGGCCATCTATCTACTATGTTTTCTAAAAAAATATGAGTTCCTATTTAAATTTTAGATGTTTGACATATTTATACTTATCCATTTCTAAAAAACATTAGTGTTTTAGAAACTAGACTCTACATTCTACATTTCATGTTTTAACACCATCCTCAAATTTGGAGTGTAGATATCTTAAATTATCTATAAAAGTCTACATCTCCAAAATTTTAGAAAAATCATGTCCATGGGTAGGCCACTTTTTCTCCCCCAATTTTTTCACTTACCCTTTAACATATTTAGACATGACAACATTGTAATTGAATATTATGAATGAAAATTATTTAATTGAATTACTTAAATAATAATCTATTCCTTAGTTGATAAAGCTATTCTCCCAATAATTATTTCTAAAAAGTGGTAAAAATTTGGTAAATCTTAATTGTGAGTCTTCCTACAAAATCATAGTTTTCTCTAGGATTTATATCTTTCTAAATTTTCATATTTCTAATTTGATTTTCTAGATTATATCTTTACTTGGGTATAGTATAGGTGATGCTTTATTTCCTTATTTCCATAGCATCTATGCTCATTTTGTTTGATCTTTTCCATACTTTCATATATAAAATTATACTTCCTCTTATTTTCCTAATCATGGATGATATATATTATACGTGATAGCCTCTTAAATCTCTCAAGCGTAATAAATGCTATTCATATAAATAACTCCATGTTATCATTATCCCAATAGATAAGTTTATAAACCCTATAATTTTAAATTAATTTAATAAATATGTCATCCCTTAACCCCCTCAACCACCCACATATTCCCTTCATAGTGTGTGTATGAATATTGAATCTAAATTACCTATCATTTGTGATTATGAATCCCTACATGATAAAATAATCACTATGACAAGGTCAATAAAATAGTTATAAAATTAAAATTCGTATTTTTTTTAAAACATCACATCATGGGAAAACAATAATACACCTAAAAGGAATCCAAAATATCCTAGTGTTAATCATGTGTTTGCATCTTCATCTAGACATTTTATGTTGAAAAAGACTTCATCTTGAGATCAAAAACCCCAAAAAAACACATCTACAACTAGTGCTTCAAGAAGTGAATAAAATAATAAATAAATATCAAGTGAAATTATGAGATAAATTATTTGAAATAAAGTGATCAAATTACTTTCTATACATCTTCTTATAAGATAAAAATACTATTTTACATATCATAAAATCCATGGGCATCATCCAAATCATTTTTTTTCCTTGAAGAACAAAATAAAAAAGATAATTGATAATGGTGATCTAATTATTGATACATGAATCAAGCAACCCACTCACACTATGAGTGTGTATCTTCAAGCACAAGTGCAAAAAATGGTATGGGTACCAAATGATAATTTAGATTGAAAACTATTGTAAATTAAAATATTATAGCAAGAAAAATCTAGAGAAAGAAATGATACACAATGATCAAAAAGTTGAATAAATTTTTATTTTTATTTCTTATGTTCAAAAAAATATACAAATACTTATCTAGTCCATAAAGAGAAGAAAATTTTATACAATGATAAACATACTCGAGAAAAACAAACTTTCAAGAAAGAAAGTTCAATTTATGGTCTAATTGGTTTTTAATACATAGATGTTAAAAATGGTGTATCACAACCTCAAGAACAGCCCAATAAGTTAAATTTATCCTATAATAAATATTACATTTATTATTAATTACTTAAGAATGCACAATATATGTATGATATTGATTTAGAAGCTTATACAGTTGGCAGTTCTTCTTATTCATAAGCAATCTTTCATTCACGTCATGTAGGAGCATAGTTACGCTCATAATCTTCCATATTCATGTACACATCTCTTTGATTCCATATTTGGCTTATAATACCACCCTTACTTGTAAATTTAACCTTTTATAATAAAAATTGAAACAAATTAAAAAATTAAGAAAATACATTAACATGAAAATAAATAAAACATAAAAAATAATATTTAGCCTTTACATGTTTACTAGGTTTTCCATATGTTGTTTACTTCATGGTATTAGACATCATATTTGTTATTTAAAAAAATATGTTTCACATGTAATTGAGTGTGATATATGCATACACTAGATCCATGATACATGCACATACATATGTTGGATGTTTCCTCTACCATGTGACGCACTATGGTTGGGGGCATATGATTCTATTGATCATAATTGATACACATTTTATTATTTCATGATCACTCTAAATTATCATGTTGTATTTATATACTAGTATTTAAATATGCCATACTCATTCTTACATCTTATACAGTGTAATTGATATGTTATGCTACAGGGCATTTTTATATCTCGTATATGCTTGAACTCGTATAATACACTTTGGATTGTTGCTTATATTTAACATATTCATATTATTATTTGTCTTAATTTAGTTTACTTATTGTTTGATCTCTTATTTGTATTGTATAACATTTTAGCATGTTTCTTATTTTTTGGCATCAATCCCTTGAATGATGTTTATTTGGTATGTGGACATTTAAACATGTCATATTCTTTGAGTGTGTCGCATTTAAACATACCCTTTGCTTTTAGTCTCCTTTGGCCAATTTGGCATGACACTAAGTGTTCTTGTATGTGCACTTGATTTTTAGTTGAGCTTGTGATTATTTTTTCTATATATTTCCATGATCGATATCATGCATCTAGAATATTTTTATAGTTTAATACTATAAGCTTCATTGATACAAGATTATTCCACTATATGATTCTTAACAATATGATTGATACAAATATGTAATAGGTTTATTATCTTTTTTATATAAGGTGACTAGAAGATATTATTACCATCACCTCAAAAGGAAGAATATCATTTAGGGCATGCCATAGAGACATAAGTCAAAATACACATGATTAGTACAATTGATAAAAAATACATGATGAAAATACACACTTGCATCAAAATATCATGCATGCTTGGCACTGATTTCCACATGTTTGGGATATATTTTTTCATATTTTTGATAGATATTATATGTATTTTATAGATTAGAGGCTACATTTTTATATATGATTCATCTTGAGACACATTTAAGGTTCATATGCCATAGAAATACACCAAAATCAAATATATAATTTCATATTTTATACACATTTATGAACCAACCTTTCCAAGATGCATTGTTTGAGATTCTATTTATATTCATAATTTGAAGCATTTAAGTATTAAAACTTATATTCAACTCTTCTAAATAACTTGGAATTAAATTCATGTCACAGGTTTATATCGATATACCATTTGAATTGTGAGAGATTGACTAGATAGTTATATTAGTTATACACTTGGGTTTTGTTATTGAGATCTAATATAAATGATGTGTTAGAGGTAAAATAATTGAGTGGGGTGAATCATTGATTCCAAATAATCCAATTAGATTCCAAAATATTAAGCATTCGACACATACAATCATGATTCATATAAATTAACCATTGTAATGAACAAGGAAGATATTACAAGAACAAACACATAACACAAGATATATGTGGGAACCCCTCTTTGGGGATAAAACCCATTTAACCTTAAAATATGGAATAGAGTCCTACAAAGACAAGATTCAACCTTTATATTAGCCACAACCAATCAAAGAACACCCATCCATTAATTTAGTGATACACCCATCCCATAAGGAGAAACCAACCTCCTAGGCAACCATGTACCAACCCAGCTACCTTGATCTAATCTCCAATTTTGATTTATTGTCTTCTAAAATTGGTGATTGACTCATCTTACTTTATCCCTTTACCTTTTACACTATCACAAATTTGTACATAAAAGCAAGGCCTCCAAAACAACTTTTTTGATCACCCTTCACTTTTTAGCATATACACAATCAGAAAAAATAAAAAAACTTTGTCACAACTTTAGTAACATGACCTTTAGGTCATGCACACAGCCCTAAACCTACTCTAATCTTCATTACATCCACAAATCAAACTCACTCAATCATCTTCTAGGGCTTACTTGCTCAATTTCCCTCTTTTAGGCTTATTAGGTCCAATGACCTATGTGTTCATCTTCATCACCTTGATCAAATAAGAATGACTAATCCTCTTCACTCTATATTGATCCTAAATGACCTATACCTTATATTTTAAATTTTATCTCCTTTTATTAACTCCATTCACTATCAACTCCACTCTCATACACTCACACAAATATGCTAGAAGGCCTTGTACTTATACAACTCTCTTAGTCTAACCCATCTTGTTCAGAAAAGATACTTCACACACTTGTCATAAAATATAAATAGGTTTACATACATTTTAAATGGTAAGAAACTTAACTCCATAGGTCAGCCATACTCCTTAAGACTCAGATCCTCTATTAGTCCTTAATGAGACCTAAAACAATTAGGCCTTCACATCCACACGTTACTCATGCAACCTCTTGGACCAATTCTAGTTTTCACCAATGATTATAACACATCGAAAATATTTCCAAAATACATTTTATAACTCCCTCATGGGTCCATTCCACCTAGATAACTAACTCAACACTTAAACCTACCAATTAGGTCTCCTCACTCTTTAGGCCTTTAAGCACAAAAAAAACATAGTTTGAAACTTATGAAGAAATAAATAAAATATTTAAAATATCCATATGATTATATAACATGGATGAAAACTTAAGGACCTATTTAACATATCTGTGTGCCTTAGACACTTAAACATAGGCTCTAAGTACTCAAATCAACTCTCTTAGAATGACCACTCAGACTGGTCATATATAGTCAAAATACAATCAAGCTATTTTGACTCTTCACAATTGATCAGGGGAATATCATGACATAAAATGTATTATAGTAATCCTTATATAATTATATAACATATCCATAATCATTTATTCCTTAAATATACACAGGACACCTTCAACTTACCTCTGTAAAATGGTCACTGAAATTGTTAGTGTAATCAATAAACACAATCAAATTCTAAGCCTTTATTCATACTAAATATGGATTGGTAAAACCTCTAAAATAAATATAGATATTATTAAAAGACTATAAAAAACTCTCCAATATATATTTCATATTTAAACATAAAAATAATATAAATAACAACTCAATTATCCTTCTTAGGTCACTTGCAGAACATGGTCAAACACACAGTCAACTTTTAAGATTAATATCTTTTATTGACAAAAAATCAAAATTTCTAACTCACTTATATGTATGTACATTAAATTAATCTTAAATTTAATTTTTAATTCTTTAATAAATCCATTCTATATCAAAATATATATCTCAAATACTATATACTAGTTATTCTTTTATTATTTAAAATACTAATGGTCACTCTGTAATGTAAATATTGACGAGACATGTCTTCATCTCATTCCCTCCCATAACTTTAAAAAATATGATCCATCATTCTCCTTATAATTCTATTTAATTTAACTATCAATTATAATTTTTTATCTTAGATCCATGCTTCCACGATCAAGCCATTTAGCAACCCCACATGCCCTGTGTGTACCGTGCAGTCAATCTTCCAATGTACTTTTGCCACTTGGAAGCCTCATGTGACTTTTGGGAATCCCATTAAATTATTGACTCAATAAAATCCATTATATAAAAATTTTCATGATCAAGTGCTCACTGTTGATCTCTATCTGATAGGTTTCGTGCTCGTCATTAGATCTATTGCTCAAACTCTATGATTGTGACACATGTCACTAACACGTACCTTCTAAGAATACTTTGACATATTGAATTGATATGAACAATTGATAATAATATGAAAATATCATTATTTAAATTATATCCTTATTTTATTAGATAAAATTCTTTCTATTATATCCTTGATTTGATTAAACACTCATCATTAGATTTCTTTTTGTAAATTTGGCTAAGTATGGGAACTTAGTAAAATCTGCTTGGAAGGCCAAATTTTCACCTTAAAAAAATTTATAATCTCCAAATTATGACCTGAAATTTGAACCACATTAACCCCTTTCATATCTAAATCTGTTCATGTATCAAATTGCTCCTAAAACATTCAAACATGTGGAATATGATGTCATCAATCTGTTCACTTAGCTTTATCTATCAAGATGACTACTTGAGCTTAGACATGCATATGATTGTTTTGATGAATTTTGTTCACTTTCATAATAATTATAAGAAATAATAATATCCCATAGGGTATGTTCAACATGTTCATATGATGCAGAGCTCTTTTACTTCTTTCCCTAATGTTTTGTCTTTGTCCTTCATTCATTCATTCTTCCATGTTCCTTTTAGACCTCATGCATAATGGTCATAATATTTCTCACATTTTTGTAAAATGTATATAATTATTATAATCCTTTTATACCCCTTAATTCATCCACAATATCCTCCCTGATTTCTCAACCCTTTTCACAACTCTGCTCACTCTTTATATCAGTCCAAATGTTACTCCTTGACCTTGACTTTTTAGTCTATTCTTCACTACTTTAGCTAACATATTCACCTAGTTACCTTTATGAAATGAATATTGATAAATTGAGATTAATTAACCATATATGCCATTCACTCAACTTTTTCCACTCTATCTTAGTCTTACTTTCTCCCTTTACACAATTTTGCCTACTCCTCACTTTGTCTTTATAGCCTTTTCATATCCATTAATTTATATTACTAAAATAGTAAAATAATTTAATGAAAACCAAATCTCAATTATTTTATAACATGACAAAATATTCCTATGTGCCAAATTTATAGACCCAACTCTTTTCCTAATTACTCTTTCCTTCTTTAGACCTATTCACTTATCCCTTTTCTAAGCCTAATACACCTTCAACATTCAAAATTTGTACTTCCACATCCATACACCTTCTAAAAACATCATAATCCATTAGGGCACATTTAAATTATTAATATTACAAATATTTAGCCTTTTGGATGGTTATAACCTTGGATATGAGTTAAACCCTAGTTTAGGGTTTTTGGCTTACTATTGTAACCCAAAAGCACTTAAAATTCTAATGTGTGTGTTTTTATGCAGTTTTAACGACTCCAAATATGTTCCTGTGGTCTGTAACACATCTCCACACCTTGATCCATCTTTTTATGTTCATGATCAATCCACTATTACCTTTTTCATATAAAAATGCTCTTGATTTTATTAGCAAATGCATGTTTATAAGACTGTGTCATAGTTTACCATATCATACTTCATTATTGATCAATATAAAGAGTCTTTAAACATTAAATGGAATAATTTTCACTTACCAAAATGTTCCTTACTTTTGAAACACAATATTTTTGATCATATCCTTTCCAAAGTCCAATGCACAGTCCACTATGACCATAAATAACTACAGGAAACTAGGTTTCTTGTCATAACTATCAAAACCATATGAAATAATATGAATTATACACTATATCTTGATAAGTTTAATTTCAAATCACACACTAAAAAATTACCCATTTTATAAAATTATGCTTCCACCTTACACTCTCAATCCTTGAATCACATAGTCTACACTTAAGGTAACTTACACAAAATAAGGGTGTGTTCATGAAAGATTATACATACCAAATGGATTAAATAATATTTCTTGAAATATATAATATTAAGCACATTATTATAACCTTAAAATACATTAATACCATCCACAAATTTTATCATAGTACCTATCTAAAATCATAGTCTATCAACAAGCGGAAACCCTCCTAAACATGGTTTGTGTTCCTTTCCTCTAATATTAACTTCCTTATTAAATTCTTAACTCTTTAATATCTTTCTAAACAAAAATCATTATATTTAAGTCACATTTTAAACATTCTCAATGACATAATTTCATCAATCTCATGTATGCATCCAGTAATAATAGTAAAGACCTTAAAATATAGGTTTGTAATATGTTCATTCATTCAAATAAGGGTTTCACTGTTACCCTTCATACCATCAATTCACAATTACATTCCTTATCTTTTTTATTTCAAATAGAATTTGTTCCTATATTCTAAAATTTACTTCTATCTCTTACAAAAGTGCATAAATGAATCTTGCCTTCTTTTCCCATGTATATTTGTGTTTTTTACATAACATTTTCTTGATTTACACATAATATGATATGTTTACACCATAAATATAAACTAATGACCTTTGTATGGACCCTATAATACATTTATCATCTATAATTTACATAATAGACCATCTAACAACAAAAATGGATCATTTTTTAGGTCCTCATGGGATGCCCATGCATCATACTCTCAAGGGAGATAGATATTGAGCTCCAATGGATTATTATGATGCTCTCATACCAAATGATGCAGATCTCTATTAATCCTTTCCCTAATACTCTACCTCAATAAAATACTAACTTTATTGAATCATGTCCTTATTTTCTTGCATCAATAAATTGTACTTGATGTACACTCTCTTCTTCCTCTTCATCTTTTTCACGTGGGATGTAAATTCCCAAATATACTATTGCAGCTCTTGTAATTTTAACTTCTTCTGATTCCATATTCATACCTGCAACCAATACAGAAACAATGTCTTGCCTAATTATTGTGTTAACTAAATCCAAGCCTCCATAAGGCTTCACATCTTTCACCTTCTATATTGTTTCTATCATTTCTTCTCCATGCTCCTTTTCCTAATTCATGTGAGGTTAAACTGTTGCAACTTATTCATCTTCTTCATTCACCTTTACTTCACCTTTAAAATCCTTTTATATTACTACCAATTTCACCTTTAGTTTCTCATTTATTTCATATATAAACATAAATTCAGAATTTATACCTTCTTCATGTGGTTGCATTCCTTTATCCAATCCTTAAATGAGGCCTTCCAATTGATCTTTATCTTCTTTGTCATTCTCAACACTTGACTAGCTACAATTTTTATCTTTTTCTTCACTCATACTCACCTCATCCACATCAAGGTGTTTCTCTTCTTCTTCTTACATCCTCATCTTGTATCTCTTCATTGCATTATTTAGTTGGTTGTATAACAACTTATTTTGTTCTTTATCCTCTCTCTTTGCTTGTACCTTTCTTCTCTTCAATAATGGGATGAGTGGCCACTTGAGTGGCTTCTTCCTCATACCCATCCAACATGTGGGCTTACCATTTCTCTTATCTTCTCTAACATAACCAAAATCCTATCCATATACTATCTTATCTCAGCCATCTCTCTTTCCATTTCAATTTTTGGCTTTGTATCATCTTGCACCATCTTATTCTTTTGATTGGTTCCCTCATCTACTATGTCTTGTTTCTTCTTACCTCTATCTTTACTCATCTCCTTAAATATTTATATCAATTCCTTGGACTCACTTGGACCTATACCTCTTTATGAAAAGCCTTCACTCACTTGCTACATCTTGACCATTCACTTGGTCTATCTTTCTCTCTCTTAACCTCAATTGTGTCTCTCTTCTTATCCATACTTGGGACTTCTAATCTTGTCCTACCTATATGTCTCTTTCTCTCTTCTAAGTTCTATTGTTTACCCTCTCTCTCACTTGAGCTTGTTAATATCTCTCTTGATCAATAATCCACACTTGCTTGTAGGGTTGCTACCAACTTCTCTCAACCTTCATGCACACTTCAACACATCAAATCAAAATAAAAATAACAAGTACTTTTTCATGATTGTTTTTTGCCTTTTATTTTTATAAATAATTTTTAGGCTCTAATACCAAATGATGTAGAGATAATTTACTCCTTTCCCTAATACTCTGTCTTTGCCCTTCATTCATTCTTCCATGTTCCTTTTATACCTCATGCACAATGGTCATAAGATTTCTCACTTCTTAGTACAATGTATAAACTTATTCCAATCCTTTTGGACCCCTTATTTCATCCACAATCTTCTCCCTAACTTCTGAACCCTTTTCATTACTCTACTCACTCTTTGCATCAGTCAAAACATTACTCCTAGACCTCCACTACTTAGTTTATTAGTCACTACTTTGGATCACATATTCACCTAGTTACCTTTATTAAATTAATATTGCTAAATATATGTTCATTAACCCTCTCTACCCTTAACTCAACTTTGTCCACTTTGTCTCTTTCTTACTTTCTCCCTTTACATAATTCGGTCTACTCCTCAATTTGTCCTTGTAGCCTTTTCCAAGACATTAATCTATGGTGCTAAAATATTAAAATCATTTAATTAAAAAAAAAATCTCAATTCTTGTTTCACATGAAAAAATATGCCTATGTGTCAAATTTTCAAACCCAAATGTTTTCCTAAGTTCTCTTTCCTTCTTTAGACCTATTTATTTAGCCCTTTTCTATCCCTGATACACCTTTAACTTTCAAAATCTTTACTTCCACATCTAAATTCCTAGAAAAATAATAATCATTTATGGCACATGTAAATTATTAAGATTACAAACATTTAAATTATAACCTTAGATATGAGTAAAACCCTAGGCTAGGGTTTCTTGCTTACTGTTAACAACTGAGAACACTTAAAATTCTAATGTGTGTTTTAATGGAGTTTCAAAGACTCCAAATAGGTTTATATGGTCTGCAACATATATCCACACCTTGATCCATCTTTGTATGTTTGTTATCAATCCATATTTACCCTTTTCATATCAAAAATTCTCTTCATTATATTAGCAAATACCTGTTTATAGGATTGTGTCATAGTTTACCATCTCATACTTCATTATTGATCAATCTAAATTGTATTTCAATGTTCAATGGAACAATTTTCACTTAATACAATTTTACTTACTTTTTCAACACATTATTTTTTATCATATCCTTCCAAATGTCCAATGCGCAGTCCATTGTGACCATAAACAACTATAGGAAATTAGGTTTCTTATCATAAATATCAACACCATATGAAATCATATTAATTATTCAATATAAATTGATAAGTGTAATTTATAATAACACACCATAGACTTACCCACATTAGAAAAAATTTCCTTCACCTTTAACTCTCAGTCTTTGAATCACATAGTCTGCATTTAAGGTAACTTACACAAAATAGGGGCATGTTCATAAAATATTATACATACCATATGAATTAAATAATATTCATTGAAATATATAATC
The DNA here is from genome assembly GCA_037957365.1 of Torreya grandis. NCBI lineage: Eukaryota > Viridiplantae > Streptophyta > Pinopsida > Cupressales > Taxaceae > Torreya > Torreya grandis. The sequence goes on along the minus strand of JARHVA010007593.1, from coordinate 94,073 downwards.
TTAAACACATTCTAATAACCTTCAAAAATATTAATACCATCCACAAATTTTATCACATTACTAATCTAAAATGACAGTCTGCCAACAAGTAGAAACCCTCCTAAATAGGGTTTGTGTTCCTTTCCTCTAATAAGAACTTCCTTATTGAATTTTTAACTCTTTAAGATCTTTCCAAACAGAAATAATTAAATTCAATAACATTCTAAACATTCTCAATGACATAAATTCATCAATCTCATGTATGCAACTAGTAATAATAGTAAAGACCTTAAAATAGGGGTCTGTAATATGCTCATTCATTTAAATAGGGGTTTCAACATTCCCATTCATTCCATCACTTCACAATTACATTCCTTTTTTTAAAAATATAATGGGACCTTATCCTATAATCTAAAACTAACTTCTATCTCTTTCAAAAGTGAATAACCAAATCTTACCTTCTTTTCCCACATATAGGTTTGTTGTTTACATAACATTTTCTTGATTTACACAGAATATGATATGTTTACACCATAAATATATACTAATGACAATTTTATGGACCTTATAAGACCTTCATCATCTATAAATAACCTAATAGACCAACTAGAAACAAAAATGGATCATTTTTAGGGTCCTCATGGGATGTCACTGCATCATCATACCATTAATAACATCTACCCAATGCATGATTAAGTTAAACATTGAAGAATCATGTAAGAAAACTAAAGCCTATTGAAGCACTCTTTGTCATTATCATTATAGCATACATGAAACCTCACCAACATCCTTGGTCACCTCAAAGACATCATTGATAAAAATCCAACAATCTCCCCCTTTGTCATTGATGTCAAACACCAATACAAAGATTATGCTTACACTCTCTATATCTTTCTTCAATAACTTTCTCCCCTTTTGACACAATGAAAAAATGGGCTCAACTCTTGATCCTACAAACCTAAAAAGACTTCAAGGACAAATAATAGGAAAGGACCACCTATGAGAGATGATATACACTCCCCCTAAAATTTTGCATACCTCTTCTTACCTTAAGCTTCTCAAGAATGACCCACTGCTACACTCTTATTTTGATCTGGGCAAACAATTGAGGTGACAATTTGGGTGACATTTCCACCCCAATTGATGATGGAAATTCTGGGAGCCATAACTTTTGCACCGTAGCTCCAATTGACTCACCGTTTGAACTATTGGAAATCTAAGAATGAGTAGAACATCGTGAGATGACATTAAGCTCTGATAAATGAAGTTTGACCCCTGAAAACCCAATGAAAGTGCCAAAAATTTCAATTTTAGTAGTGCAATTTAAAAATAGTAAGTTTCTAAAAATAGTAATTCCTTGAATTTTGTATTGTTTTAAATCTTGGAAGTCAAACCACTTAATCTCCATCAATATTGGTGACCTTCCACATCCTCCCCATCCTTTAAATTTGTGTATAAATGAAGAGGTAACTCAAAATGTGAAGATAGACATCTCTTCCCAGAGATAAGCATATATTTGTATTGTGATCTTGAGTAATTCTGTGTCTCTTCTCAGAGAATTCATTGTTACTATGTTATTTCTATGCTATTGAAATATTTATCAACTAGAACTTCCAAGTTTTAGATTAGTGGTATCAAATTAGTTTGTCTTGAGAGTGTATGATCTTGAGGACGAGGTTAGGCTACAAGAAGCTTGGGTGGGAAACAACAGAGCTTCCAAATTTTCCACCTGTTCACTCCAAATGACTTCAAATGGTAGATGACACTAAGACATCTGATCCTTTCAAGGAAATGGTGAATGAAGCCCTCTAATGGCAACATGTGCAGATGCTATAACAATTTTCCCAAATTCTTCAAAGACTTTTGATGGGAAATCCTAGCTCTGAAGCTACACTTCCTACCTCCTCATCCAGGGAAAATCCTCTCATTGCCCCATAACCCTTCAAGGTTCAGGTAAATTTTGATATTCCTAAATTTAAAGGAAAAATCAATGTTGATGTAGTATAAAATTGGTTGGATCAATTGTCTACCTACTTCTCTATAAATAAGTTCATCGATGGAGAAAAGATTACTTTTTCTCTTTTTAAATCATCACTGCTCATGAAAAACTACTGGGAAGTGTACAAAAAGAGGTTCAATATAGATGACATTGGCCTTGAGGTGGAACCTACCTGGGATGATTTTTTGGAAGTGGTGAAAGATGAATACTATCCCGTCGAAGCATATGATGATTTATATATACAGTGGCAACAACTTCGCCAAGGTAAGGACCAAATTGTTCAAGATTACACAGATAATTTTCATTCTTTGTGTACAACATTGGGCATTTAAGAAAGTGAGAAACATAAGACTCTCAAATATTGTGGTGGACTACAATGGTACATATGGGGGGAAATGGAACTCTTCAATTTGGAAACCCTCAGTGAGGCATACAAATTTGCAGTGAAGATTGAATAGAAGCATTGCAGAAAGGATACGAAGAGTTAACCCTCAAAATGGAAAAGTGACAAGGAAGGTCAAACACAAGGCCAAAATTAGAAGTAAAAGGAGTTTCAAGATAAGAAATCCCAAAAGGGGAAGGCTATAAAATGGTCTGATTACCACAAAATTGGAACTCAATCCAAAGAAGAATGTCAAGCCATCAACTCACTACTTTTAGATTCACAATACTCGACATCTACTACTCTACCTCATACACAACCCAAAATCAAAGAGGATGAAGAATAAATTGTAGATATTGAGCCTAACACCATCATCACTTCATCACAGACCCATGAGGAAAGACCAAATGACAAGGAAAGATTATTTCACTCCAAATTATGGGTAAAAGGTAAGCCTTTGCATTTCATTCTTGATAGTGGGAGTCAAAATAATTTAATCTCTGCTAAAGTTGTGAAAGATCTAAATCTATCAATGAAGTCTCATCCAAAGCCCTATAGTATTGGATGGTTGAGCCCAGGGAGAGACCTCTTTGTCACCCATCAGTGTCTTCTTTCATTTGCTATAAAACCATTCCAAGATGAAGTCTTGTGTGATGTGGTCAATTTAGAAGTTTGTGATGTACTCCTTGGGTAGTCATTCATGTATGAGCGACATGGCATCTATGAATCACAAACTCAAAGGATCACCCACACTCTTGGAACATGGTGCTATATGGTACTAGAGGTACCACCTCCCCATCTGTCTCCCTGATTAGTAATAAGGAATGTAAGAGATTGGTGGAGAAGACAAAGCAATTTGTTCTCATGGTGGTCAAACCTCAAAAATCCAAGAAGGCTGATGTTGTAGTCCTGAATACATAATCAACACAAAAACAAAAGTAGATAAGATGAATCATAGGAGAATATTTTGACTTATTCAAGTCACCCATAGGAGTTCCACTGCATTACCAAGTAAAACATTCTATCGATTTGATCCCAAGATCACCTTTGCCTAATAGTCCTATGTATCATAGATTATTTCTAGATAATGATGAGATAAAAAGATAGATACAAGAATTGATTCAAAAGGGTCACATCAGGCCAAGATCTTCACTTTGCGGTAGCCTAATTATCTTGGCACCAAAGAAAGATGGAACATGGAGGCTTTGCATTGACTACTGAGCCCTGAATAAAATCCTTATGAAGAATCACTACCCTCTCCCTAAGATTGATGACCTACTGGACCAGCTCTATGGTGCAAAACTCTTCACCAAAATTAATCTCAAATTTGGTTATCACCAAATTCCCATCAATCCCAGTGATGTCTGGAAGACTGCATTCAAATCTAAGCAGTGGCTCTTTGAATGGTTGGTTATGCCTTTTGGCTTAACTAACGCACCTGCAACCTTCATGAGGATGATGGATGACATCCTACAACCCTTCACCAACTCATTCATGGTTGTTTACTTAGATGACATACTCCTTTATAGCAAAACATGGGAAGAACATTTGCAACATGTTTGTAAGGTCCTTCAAACTCTTCGAGAGCACAAGTTGTATGCAAATCTTGACAAATGCACATTTGGGATGACAATAATTTAGTACCTCAGGTACGTTGTCAATGAGGAAGGGGTCCATGTTGATCTAGAAAAGAATCAGGTTATTCAAGAATGGCCCACACCAAGGACCCTCATAGAGCTTCATAGCTTTTTGGGTCTTTGAAATTTCTACCACAGGTTTGTTCTTAGATTTTCACATGTTCCTTGGTCACTAACCCAAGTGACTAAAGGAGGAGCTAAAGCTACATTTCAATGGGGTGAAATACAACAAAGGGCATTTGAGAATTTGAAGAATAGACTCTGCTCAGCCCCTATTCATGCCTTGCCAGATTTGCATCAACCTTTTGAGTTGATGATAGATACATCTAAATATGCCATGGGAGCTGTCATCATGTAACATGGCCATCTTGTTGCATATCACAGTGAAACTTTCACTGATATAGTCAATAAATATCTAACATATAATAAGGAGCTCTATGCCATTGTGTGAGCCTGCAAACAATGGAAACAGTACATATTGGGGAAAGAGACAATCATCCACATTGACCACAGACCATTGGAATTCATCTAGATGCAAAGTAAACTATGAAATGAGAGGCACCAAAAGTGGGCCACATATCTTTAGCAATTCCACCTGATAATGAAACACAAAAAGGGGAGCTCAAATATAGTTGTAGATTTTTTGATCCACCTACCAATTACTGTAATCACAATAGTTCTTGACCTGTACGAACATGAGACTGCCACTTGGGGTGCTCTATGTGAAGCAGACCCTACCTTTGATGATACATATCAAGCACTTCAAAAAGGTAAACATGTTTCTAATTTATATTTTCAAGATAACATCCTCTATCATATGGGGCACATCTGTGTTCTAGTTGCAGAGCAACAAAGGATGATATGGGAAGCACACTTCAATAGGACAGCTGGACACTTTGGTATCAAAAAGACATTGGTAGTTCTTCAAAAAAACTTATGCTAGACCCATATGTGAAAGGATGTGCAAAGATATCTCAAATCTTGCACCCCATGTGTGATACCCAAGCCAAAAAATAAGAATCAAGGTTTATCATTGCCAAAACCAACTAGGCCTTGGGAATATGTCTCAATGGATATTCTCTCAGGTTTGCCCACTTCAAAACATGGTAAGGACTATATTTTTGTGGTAGTTGATCATTTCTCAAAAATGGCTATCATGATTTCTTGTAAGAAAAATATATCTACTGAGGAAACTACTCAACTATATTTTAGTCATGTATGGCTCCATTTTGGTCTCCCCAAGTCCATTGTCTTAGATTGAGATAGTAGGTTCTTGAGCATCTTCTGGTTCACTCTATGGAAGATGATGGATACTAAGCTGATGAAGTCCATAGCCTTCCATCCATAGACTGATGGTCAGAGAGAGGTGGTAAACCACTTTATTTTTCACATGATTCAGATGTATGACTCCAAACATCCATGCACATGGGATGAGGGACTTCTTTTCATACAACATGGATACAATCGGGTGCTGCACAGCTGGACCAAGCACAGTCCATTCCAATTATATTTTGGGTTCCAACCCATGCCACCAATTGATATAGCTATTCCATTTTCCACCATGGAATACACACCTCATGGAAGATTTGAGGCAACAAAAGTAACAAAGTTTATTGATCAAATGTAACACATCTAGCAATAATTTCATGACATCTTGGAGAAGATGAATCAAAAGTATAAGCAATGCCATGACAAACATAGGATTGCACACCATTTTGTTGTGGGTCACAAGGTTTGGTTGTGGCTTTAGAAGTAGTGACTTGCGGGCCCACACAAAAAGATTCAGCCTCTACGATATGGTCCCTACACCATCACCAAAAGAGTTGGAGAAAATGCTTTTGAGTTGAACCTACCAACCTACCTTGGTCTACATCCAATATTCAATGTGGAGCTCCTCAAACCATATCACCCACCTCTATTGGACACTTCAATTGTAGAAAAAAAACTAGACATTGATGAGCTTGATCCATAGAGTTTTGCTCTAGTGGGAGGGGATCAAATTGTGGATACCTAGATGAAGACAACAAGAGGATGCTCTATTCTGCTTTATCAAGTGGTCAAAAGGGGCCAGCTTAGCCACCAAGGTGAGTGGCTCACAAAGAATCAGATCAAGAAACAACTACCACACCTGATGGGGAACATTGACACAATGGGAACCATCGATTCTCAAGGAGGGAGGAATGATCTGGGCAGCAATTTAGGTGACAATTTGGGTTACAGTTCCACACCAATTAATGATGGAACTTTCAGGAGCCATAACTTTTGCACCGTAGCTCCAATTCACTCATCGTTTAAACTGTTTGAAAGCTAAGAATAAGGAGAATATCATGAGATGTCATTAATCTACACTCAATGAAGTTTGACCCCAAAAAACCTAATGGAAGTGTCCCAAATTTCAATTTTAGTAGTGTAGTCTAAAAATAGTAAGTTTCTAAAAATAGTAATTCCTTGAATTATGTATTGTTTTAAATCTTGGAAGTCAAACCACTTAATCTCCCTCGAGATTGAAGAATTTCACATCCCCCAATGCTTTCAAATTGTGTATAAATAAAGAGGTAACCCAAAATGTGAAGATAGACATCTCTTCTTAGAGATAAGCATATATTTGTATTGTGATCTTGAGTAATACTACATCTCTTCTCAGAGAATTCATTGTTACTATGTTATTTCTATGCTATTGAAATATTTATCAACCAAAAATTTTGAGTTTTGGATTAGTGCTATTAGAGTGGTTTGTCTTGAGAGTGTATGATCCCAAGGACGAGGTCAGGCTATAAGAAGCTTGGGTGGGAAATAATAGAGCTTCCAAATTTTCTACATGTTTACTCCAAATGACTTCAAATGCAAGACGACATCGAGACATCCCATCCTTTCAAGGAAATGGTGAATGAATCCCTCTTATGACAATGAGTGAAGATGCTGCAACAATTTTCCCAAATTCTTCAAACACTTTCAATGGGAAATCTTGGCTCTATAGCTACACTTCCTTGCTCCTCATCTAGGGAACATCCTTTCAGTGGCCCAACACCCTTCAAGGTTTAGGTAAATTTTGATATTCCTACATTTGAAGGAAAAATCAATGTTGATGCAGTAGAAAATTGGTTGGATCAACTATCTTCCTACTTCTCTATAAATAAGTTCATCGATGGAGAAAAGATTACTTTTGCTCTTTTGAAGTCATCATTGCCCATGAAAAACTGGTGAGAAGTGTACAAAAAGAGGTTCAGTACAGATGACATTGGCCTTGAGGTGGAACCTACGTAGGATGATTTTGTGAAAGTGGTGAAAGAAGAATACTATCCCATCGAAACATATGATGATTTATACATACAGTGGTAACAACTTCGCCAAGGTAAGGACCAATCTGCTCAAGATTACACAGACACTTTTCATTCTTTGTCTACAAGATTGGGCATTCAAGAAAGTGAGAAACATAAGACTCAAATATTGTGGTGAACTATAATGGTACAAATGGGGGGAAATGGAACTCTTCAATTTGGAAACCCTCAGTGAGGCATACAAATTTGTAGTGAAGATTGAAGAAAAGCATGGCAGAAAGAATACAAAGAGTCGACCCTCAAAATGGAAAACCGATGAGGAAGGTCAAACACAAGGCCAAAATTAGAAGCAAAAGGAGTTTCAGTATAAGAAATCCTAAAAGGGGAAGTCTAGAAAATGGTGTGATTACCACAAAATTGAAACTCACTCCAAAGAAGAATGTCGAGCCATCAAGTCACTACTTTCTGAGTCACAATACTCAACATCTACTACTCTACCTCATACACAACCCACAATTGAAGAGGATTAAAAATAAATTGTAGATGTTGAGCCTGACAACATCATTGCTTCATCACAGACCCATAAGGAAAGACCAAATGATAGGGAAAGATTGTTTCACTCCAAATTATGGGTAAAAGGTAAGCCTCTGCATTTCATTTTTTATAGTGAGACTCAAAAGAATTTAATCTCTACTAAATTTGTGAGAAGTCTAAATCTATCCATTAAGCCTCATCCAAATCCCTACAATATAAGATGGTTGAGCCCATGGAGAGACCTCCGTGTCACCCATTAGTGTCTTCTTTCATATTCTATAAAACTAGTCCAAGATGAAGTCTTGTGTGATGTGGTCAATCTAGATGTTTGTGATGTACTCCTTGGTCAGTCATTCATGTATGAGGGACATGGCATCTATGAATCATGAACTTGAAGGATCATCCTCACTCTTGGAACATGGCACTATAGGATACCAGAGGTACCCTCTCCCACATCTATCTCACTGATCAATGCTAACAAATGCAGGAGACTGGTGGAGAAGACAAAGCAATTTGTTCTCATTGTCATCAAACCACAAAAATACAAGAAGGCTGATGTTGCAGTCCTGACTACACAATCAATACAACAAAAAAAGTAGATAGGATGAATCACAAGAAAATATGATGACTTATTCAAGTCACCCACAGGAGTTCCATTGCATTTCTAGGTAAAACATTCTATCTATTTGATCCCAGGATCATCTTTGCCTAACAGTCCTATGTATCACAGATCAGTTTTAGAGAATGATGAGATAAAAATATAGATTCAATATTTGATCCAAAATGGTTACATCAGGCCAAGCTCTTCACGTTGTGGTAGCCCAATTGTCTTGGCACCAAACAAAGATGGAATATGGAGGCTTTGCATCAGCTATCGATCCCTGAATAAAATCTTTGTGAAGAATCGCTACCCTCCCCCTAGGATTGATGACCTATTGGACCAGCTCTATAGTGTGAAGCTCTTCACCAAAATTGATCTCAAATCTGGTTATCACCAAATTCCCATCAATCCCACTGATGTCTAGAAGACTACATTTAAATCTAAGGAGGGGATCTTTGAATGGTTGGTTATGCCTTTTGGCTTAACTAATACACCTCTAACCTTCATGAGGATGATGGATGACATCTTATGACCCTTCACCAGCTCATTCATGGTTTTCTACTTAGATGACATACTCATCTATAGTAGAACATGGGAAGAAGATTTGCAACATATTCATAAGGTGCTTGAAACTCTTTGGGAGCACAAGTTGTATGCAAATCTTGATAAATGCATATTTAGGATGAAAAAAATTTAGTACCTTGGGTACATTGTGAATGAGGAAGGGGTCCATGTTCATCCAAAAAAGATTCAGGTTATTCGAGAATGGCCCACACCAAGGACCCTCACAAAGCTTCCTAGCTTTTTGGGTCTTGTAAATTTCTATCATGGGGTTATTCTTAGTTTTTCACATGTTGCTTGGTCACTAACCAAGTGACTAAAGGAGGAGCTAAAGTTACATTTCAGTGGGGTGAAATAAAACAAAGGGAATTTGAGAATTTCAAGAACAAACTCTACTCAGCCCCTGTTCTTGCCTTGACATATTTGCATCAACATTTTGAGTTGATGATAGATGCATTTGAATATGCCTTGGGAGTTGTCATCATGCAACATCACCATCCTATTGTATATCATAGTGAAACATTCACTAATACAATTAGGAAATATCCAACATATGATAAGGATCTCTATGCCATTGTGTAAGCATGCAAACAATGGAAACACTACATCTTGGGGAAAGAGATGGTCATCCACACTGACCATAGACCATTGGAATTCATCCAGACATAAAGCAAAATATGAAATGAGAGGTACCAAAAGTGGTCCACATATATTCAGAAATTCCACCTGATAATCAAACATAAAAAGGGGAGCTCAAATACAGTTATAGATTGTCTAAGCCACCCACCAATTATTGCACTCATAATAGTTCTTGACTTGTGCAGACATGAGACTGCCACATCAGGTGCTCTGTATGAAGCAGATCCTACCTTTGCTGATACATATCAAGCACTTAAAAAATGTAAACATGTTTCTAATTTCTTTTTGAAAGATAATGTCCTCTATCATATGAGTCACATCTATGTTCTAGTTGTAGAGAAACAAAAGATGATATGGGAAGCACACTTAAGTGGGACAGCTGGACACTTTGGTATCGAAAAGACATTGGCAGTTCTTTAAAACCACTTCTAATAGCCCCATATGTGAAAGGATGTGGAAATATATCTCAAATCATGCACCCCATGTGTGATAGCCAAGCCAACAAATAAGAATCAAGGATTGTACATGCCATTGCTAGAACCAACCAGATCTTGGGAATCCATCTCAATGGATTTTATCTTAGGTTTGCCCACTTCAAAACATGGTAAGGTATGTATTTTTGTGGTAGTTGATCATTTTTCAAAAATGGCTATTATGATTACTTGTAAGAAAAATATATCAACTGAGGAAACTGCTCAACTATATTTTATTCATGTATGGCTCCATTTTGGTCTCCCCAAGTCCATTGTCTCAGATCAAGATAGCAGGTTCCTAAGCATCTTCTGGTCCACTCTATGGAAGATGATGGATACTAAGCTGATGAATTCCATAGCCTTCTATCCACAAACTGATGGTCAGGAAAAGGTTGTAAACCACTTAATTTTTCACATGATTTGGATGCATCGCTCCAAACATCCATGCACATGGGATGAGGGACTTTTTTTCATACATGGATATAATTGGGTGCTGCATAGCTCAACCAAGCACAGTCCATTCCAAGTGTGTTTTGGGTTATAACCCATGGCACCAATTGATATAGCTATTCCATTTTCCACCATGGAATACACACCTTGTGGAAGATTTGAGGTAGTAAAAGCAACAAATTTTATTGAACAAATGTAACACATCCAGTAACAAGTTCATGACATCCTAGAGAAGATGAATCAGAAGTATAAGCAATGCCATGACAGACATAGGATTACATACCATTTTACTATGGGTGACAAGGTTTGGTTGTGGTTTTAGACATAACAACTTGCAGGCCCACATACAAAGGTTCAGCCTCTGCGATATGCTCCCTACACCATCACCAAAAGAGTTGGAGAAAATGCTTTTGAGTTGAACCTACCAGTCTACCTTGGTCTGCATCCAATATTCAATGTGGAGCTCCTCAAACCATATCACCCAACTCTATTAGACACTTTAGTTGTAGTAGAACAACAAGACATTGATGATATTGATCCACATATTTTTGCTCCAGTGGAAGAGGATCAGATTGTGGATACCTGGATGAGGACAACAAGAGGATGTTCTATTTTGCTTTATCAAGTGGTCAAAAGGGGCCAGCTTAGCCACCAAGCTGAGTGGCTCACAAAGAATCAAATAAAGACATAACTACCACACCTGATGGGGAACATTGACACAATGGGGACCATTGCTTTTCAAGGATGGATGAATGATCTGGGCAACAATTTAGGTGGCAATTTGGGTAACAGTTTCACCCCAATTGATGATAGAACTTTTGGAAGCCATAAAGTTTGTACCGTAGCTCCAATTGAGTCACCGTTTGAACCATTGGAAAGATAATAATGAGGAGAACATTTTGAGATGGCATTGAGATTTTCTCAATGAAGTTTGACCCCCAAAAAACCAATGAAAGTGCCCCAAATTTCAATTTTAGTAGTGCAGTCTAAAAATAGTAATTCCTCAAATTATGTATTGTTTTAACACTTATAAGTCAAACCACATAATCTCCCTCAAGATTGGTGACCTTCCACATCCTCCCCATGATTTCAAAATTTGTATAAATGAAGAGGTAACCTGAAATATGAAGATAGACATCTCTTCCCAAAGATAAGCATATATTTGTATTGTGATCTTGAGTAATACTACATCTTTTCTCAAAGAATTCATTGTTACTATGTTATTTGTATGCTATTGAAATATTTATCAACCAGAACTTTTGAGCTTTAGATTAGTGGTATCAGATCAGTTTGTCTTGAGAGTGTATGATCCTGAGGATGAGGTCAAGCCACAAGAAGCTTAGGTTGGAAACAATATAGCTTCCAAATTTTCCACCTGTTCACTCTAAATGACATCAAATGGCAGATGACACTAAGACATCTGATCCTTTCAAGTAAATGGTGAATGAATCCCTCCAATGGCAATAAGCACAAATGCTACAATAATTTTCCCAACTTCTTCAAACACTTCTAATGGGATATCCTGGCTCTACAGCTACACTTCCTGGCTCCTCATCCAAGGAACATCCTTTCAGTGCCCCAACACCAATCAATGTTTAGGTAAATTTTGATATTCCTACATTTGAAGGCAAAATCAATGTTGATGTAGTAGAAAATTGGTTGGATCAACTGTCTTCCTACTTCTCTATAAATAAGTTCACTGATGGATAAAATATTACTTTTGCTCTTTTGAAATCATCATTGCCATGAAAAACTAGTGGGAAGTGTACAAAAAGAGGTTCAGTAAAGATGACATTCACCTTGAAGTGGAACCTACCTGGGATGATTTTATGGAAGTGGTGAAAGAAGAATAGTATCCCATTGGATCATATGATGATTTATACATACAGTGGAAACAACTTTTCCAAGGTAAGGACTAATCTGTTCAAGATTACACAAACACTTTTCATTCATTCTATGAAAGATTAGGCATTCAAGAAAGTGAAAAACATAAGAATCTCAAATATTGTGGTGGACTACAATGGTACATACAGGGGGAAATGTAACTCTTCAATTTGGAAACCCTTAATGAGGCATACAAATTTGTAGTGAAGATTGAACAGAAGCATGGCAGAAAGAATAAGAAGAGTTAACCCTCAAAATGGAAAAGTGATAAGGAAGGTCAAACACGAGGCCAAAATTGGAAGTACAAGGAGTTTCAAGATAATAAATCCCATAAGGGGAAGGTTGGAAAATGGTGTGATTACCACAAAACTAGAACTCACTCCAAAGAGGAATGTCAATCCATCCAGCCATTGCTTTCTGAGTCACAATACTCGACATCTACTAATCTACCTCATACACAACCCACAATCGAAGAGGATGAAGAATAAATTGTAGATGTTGAGCCTGACACCATCGTCACTTCATCATAGACCCATGAGGAAAGACTAGATGACAAGGAAAGATTATTTCAATCCAAATTATGGGTAAAAGGTAAGCTCTGCATTTCATTCTTGATAGTTGGAATCAAAAGAATTTAATCTCTACTAAAGTTGTGAAAAGTCTAAATATATACATGAAGCCTCATCTAAAGCCTTAAAGTATTCGATGGTTGATCCAAGGAGAGATCTAAATATCACCCATCAGTGTCTTCTTTCATATGTTATAAAACCATTTCAAGATGAAGTCTTCTTTGATGTGGTCAATCTAGATGTTTGTGATGTACTCCTTGGTCAGTCATTCATGTATGAGTGACATGGAATCTATGAATCATGATCCTAAAAGATCACCCTCACTCTTGGAACATGGTGTTATAGGGTACCAAAGGTACCACCTCCCACATCTATCTCCCTGATCAGTGCTAAGCAATGCAAGAGATTAGTGGAGAAGACAAAATAATTTGTTTTGATGGTGGTCAAACCATAGAAATCCAAGAAAGCTGATGTTGCAGTCCTAACTACATAATCAACACAACAACAAAATCAAATAGGACAAATCATAGGATAATATGATGAATTATTCAAGTCTCCCACAAGAGTTCCACTACATTGCTAGGTAAAACATTCTATCGATTTGATCCTAAGATCACCTTTGCCTAATATTCCTATGTATGATAGATTAGTTTTGGATAATGATGAAATAAAAAGATAGATTGAAGAATTCATCCAAAAGGGTCACATCAAGCCAAGATCTTCACCTTGTGGTAGCCTAATTATCTTGGCACTGAAGAAAGATGGAACATGGAGGCTTTTCATTGACTACTGAGCCCTAAATAAAATCTCTTTAAAGAATCACTACCCTCTCCCCAGAATTGATGACCTACTAGACCTTCTCTGTGGTGTCAAGTTATTCACCAAAATTAATCTCAAATCTAGTTATCACTAAATTCCCATTGATCCCACTGATGTCTGGAAGACTGCATTCAAATCTAAGGAGGGGCTCTTTGAATGGTTGGTTATGCCTTTTGGCTTAACTAACGCACTTACAACCTTCATGACGATGATGGATGACATCTTATGACCCTTCACCAACTCATTCATGGTTGTCTACTTATATGACATACTCATCTATAGTAGAACATGGGAAGAACATTTGCAACATGTTTGTAAGGTGCTTCAAACCCTTTGAGAGCACAACTTGTATGCAAATCTTGACAAATACACATTCAGAATGACAACAATTTAGTACCTTGGGTACAATGTGGATGAGTAAGGGGTCTGTGTTGATCCAAAATGGATTCAGGTTATTGTAGAATGTCCCACACCAAGGACCCTAACAGAGCTTCATAACTTTTTGGGTCTTGCAAATTTATACCACAGGTTTGTTCTTGGATTTTCACATGTTGCTTAGTCACTAACCCAAGTGACTAAAGGAGGAGTTAAAGCTACATTTCAGTGGTGTGAAATAAGATAAAGGGCATTTGAGAATTTAAAGAATAGACTCTGCTCAGCCCCTATTCTTGCCTTCCCAGATTTACACCAACATTTTGAGTTGATGACAGATGCATCTAAATATGCCATGGGAGCTGTCATCATGGAACATGGCCATCCTGTTGCATATCATAGTGAAACTGTCACTGATGCAGTCAAGAAATATCTAACATATGATAAGGAGCTCTATGCCATTATACAAGCCTACAAATAATGGAAACACTGCATCTTGGGTAAAGAGACGGTCATCCACACTGACCACAGACCATTGGAATTCATCCAGATGCAAAGCAAACTATGAAATAATAGGCACCAAAAGTGGGCCACATATCTTTATAAATTCCACCATATAATCAAACATAAAAAGGGGAGCCCAAATATAGCTGTAGATTTTTTGAGCTGCCCACCAATTACTGCACTCACAATAGTTCTTGATCTGTGTGGACATGAGATTGCCACTTGGGGTGCTTTGTATGAAGTATATCCTACCTTTGCTGATACATATCAAGCACTTCAAAAAGGTGAAAATGTTTCTAATTTCTATTTACAATATAATGTCCACTATCATATGGGGCACATTTGTGTTCTAGTTGTAGAGAAACCAAACATGATATGGGAAGCACACTTCAGTAGGACAGGTGGACACTTTGGTATCAAAAAGACATTGGGAGTTCTTCAAAAACACTTCTAATAGACCCATATGAGACAAGATGTGGAAATATATCTCAAATATTGCACCCCATGTGTGATAGCCAAGCCAACAAATAAGAAGCAAGGATTGTACATGCCATTGCCAGAACCAACCAAGCCTTGGGAATCTATCTCAATGGATTTTATCTCAAGTTTTCCTACTTCAAAACATGGTAAGGACTGTATTTTTGTGGTTGTTGATCAATTTTTTAAAATGGCTATCATGATTGCTTGTAAGAAAAATATATCTCCTGAGGAAACTACTCAACTAATTTTAGTCATGTATGGCTCCATTTTGGTCTCCCCATGTCCATTGTCTCAGATCGAGATAGCAAGTTCCTGAGCATATTCTTATTCCCTATAAGGAAGATGATGGATACTAAGCTAATGAAGTCCACATCCTTCCATCCATAGATTAATGGTCAGACAGAGGTGGTAAGCTGCTTGATTGTTCACATGATTCAAATGTATCACTCCAAACATCCATGCACATGGGATGAGGGACTTATTTACATACAACATGGATACAATTGGATGTTGCACAGCTCGACCAAGCAAAGTCCACTTTAAGTATGTTTTAGGTTCCAACCCATGGCACCAATTGATATAGTTGTTCTATTTTCCACCATAGAATACACACCTCATGGAAGATTTGAGGCAGCAAAAGCAATAAATTTTATTGAACAAATGCAACACATCTAGCAACAAGTTCATGACATCCTAGAGAAGATGAATTAGAAGTATAAGCAATGCCATGACAAACATAGGATTTCACACCATTTTGTTGTGGATGACAAGGATTGGTTGCAGCTTCAAAAGGAATGACTTGCAGGCCCACAAAAAAAGATTCAACATCTGCAATATGGTCCCTACACCATCACCAAAAGAGTTGGAGATAATGCTTTTGAGTTGAACCTACCAGCCTACCTTGGTTTTCATCTAATATTCAATGTGGAGCTCCTCAAACCATATCACTCACATCTATTAGAAACTTCAGTTGCAGCAGAACAACTAGACATTGATGAGCTTGATCCATAGAGTTTTTCTCTAGTGAAAGAGGATTAGATTGTGGATACCTGGATGAAGACAACAAGAGGATGCTCTATTCCACTTTATCGAGTGGTCAAAAGGGGCCAGCTTAGCCACCAAGGTGAGTGGCTCACAAAGAATCAAATCAAGACACAACTACCACACCTAAAGGGGAACCTTGATGCAATGGGGTGCCTTACTTTTCAAGGAGGGAGGAATGATCCAGGTAATAATTTAGGCAACAATTTAGGTGACAGTTCTACCCCAATTGATTATGGAACATTCAAGAGCCATAACTTTTGCATCATATCTCCAATTAACTCACCATTTGAATCATTGGAAAGCTAAGAATGAGAACATCATTTTGAAATGGTATTAATCTTTTCTCAATGAAGTTTGACCCCAAAAAACCCAATGGAAGTGCCCCAAATTTCAATTTTAGTAGTGCAGTCTAGAAATAGTAAGTATCTAAAAATAGTAATTCCTCGAATTCTATATTATTTTAAATCTTGGAAGTCAAACCACTTAATCTCCCTCAAGATTGGTGGCCTTACACATCCTCCCCATGTTTTTAAAATGTGTATAAATTAAGAATTAACCCGAAATGTGAAGACAGACATCTCTTCCCAGTCATAGGCATATATTTGTATTGCATTCTTCGGTAATACTACATCTCTTCTTAGAGAATTTATTGTTACTATGTTATTTCTATGCTATTGAAATATTTATCAATCAAAACTTATAGGTTTTGGATCACTAGTATCAGAGTGGTTTGTCTTGAGATTGTATGATCCTGAGGATGAGGTCAGGCTACAAGAAGCTTAGGTGGGAAACAATAGAGCTTCCAAATAGTGAATGACACTGAGATATCTGATCCTTTCAAGGAAAGAGTAAATGAATCCCTCCAATGGCAACAATCACAGATGCTACAATAATTTTCCCAAATTTTTCTAATAATTTTGATGGGAAATCCTAGCTCTATAGATACACTTCTTGGATCCTCATTAAGGGAACATTCTTTCAGTGGACCAACACCCTTCAAGGTTCAGGTAAATTTTGATATTCCTACATTTGAAGGCAAAATCAATGCTGATGTAGTAGAAAATTGGTTGGATCTACTGTCTTCCTATTTCTCTATAAATAAGTTAACCGATGGATAAAAGATTACTTTTGATCTTTTGAAATCATCATTGCCCATGAAAAATTGGTGGGAAGTGTACAAAAAGAGGTTCAGTAAAGATGACATTGGCCTTGAGGTGGAACCTACCTAGGATGATTTTGTGAAAGTGGTGAAAGAGGAATACTATCCCATCAGAGCATATGATGATTTATACATATAGTGGTAACAACTTCACCAAAGTAAGGATCAATCTTCTCAAGATTACATAGACACTTTTCATTCTTTATTTGTAAGATTGGGAATTCAAGAAAGTGAGAAACATAAGACTCTCAAATATCATGGTGGAAGACAATGGTACATACAGGGGGAAAAGGAACTCTTCAATTTGTAAACCCTTAGTGAGGCATACAAATTTGTAGTGAAGATTGAATAGAAGCATGGTAGAAAGAATACAAAGAGTCAACCCTCAAAATAGAAAAGTTACAAGGAAAGTCAGACACAAGGCCAAAATTGGAAGTAAAAGGAGTTTCAGGATAAGAAATCCTAGAAGGGGAAGGTTGGAAAATGGTGTGATTAAGACAAAATTGGAAATCACTCCAAAGAAGAATTTTGAGCCATGAAGTCACTACTTTTTGAGTCACAATACTTGACATCTACTACTCTACCTCATACACAACCCACAGTTGAAGAGGATGAAGAGGAAATTATAGATGTTGAGCCTGACACCATCGTCACTTCATCACAAACCCATGAGGAGAGACTAGATGACAAGGAAAGGTTGTTTCACTCCAAATTATGGGTAAAAGATAAGCCTCTACATTTCATTCTTGATATTGGGAGTCAAAAGAATTTAATCTCTACAAAAGTTTTGAAAAGTCTAAATATATCCATGAAGCCTCATCTAAAGCCCTAAAGTATTGGATGGTTGATCCCAGGGAGAGACCTCCATGTCACCCATAAGTGTCTTCTTTCATATGCTATAAAACCATTTCAAGATGAAGTCTTGTGTGATGTGGTCAATCTAGATGTTTTTGATGTACTCCTTGGTCAGTCATTTATGTATGAGCGACATGGCATCTATGAATCATGATCCTGAAGGATCACCCTCACTCTTGGAACATGGTGCTATAGGGTACCAGAGGTACAACCTCCCACATCTATCTCCTTAATCAGTGCTAAGCAATGTAAGAGATTGGTGGAGAAGACAAAAAAAATTGTTTTGATGGTGGTCAAACCAAAGAAATCCAAGAAGGCTAATGTTTCAGTCCTAACTACACAATCAGCACAACAACAAAAGTAGATAGGACAAATCATAGGAGACTATGATGACTTATTTAAGTGACCCATAGGAGTTTCACTACATTGTCAGGTAAAATATTCTATCGATTTGATCCCAGGATCACCTTTGCCTAACAGTCCTATGTATCACAGATCAATTTTGGAGAATGACGAGATAAAAAGATAGATTCAAGAATTGATCCAAAAGGGTTCACATTAGGTCAAGCTCTTCACCTTGTGGTAGCCCAATTGTCTTGGCACTAAAGAAATATGGAACATGGAGGCTTTTCATTGACTACCGAGCCCTAAATAAAATCTCTGTGAAGAATCACTACCGTCTCCCCAGGATTGATGACCTGATAGACCAGCTTTGTGGTGTGAAGTTCTTCACCAAAATTGATCTCAAATCTGGTTATCAAAAAATTCCCATTGATCCCATTGATGTCTAAAAATTGCATTCAAATCTAAGGAGGGGCTCTTTAAATGGTTGGTTATGCCTTTTGGCTTAACTAATGCACTTGCAACCTTCATGACGATGATGGATGATATCTTATGACCCTTCACCAACTCATTCATGGTTGTCTACTTAGATGACATACTCATCTATAGTATAACATGGGAAGAACATTTTCAACATGTTTGTAAGGTGATTCAAACTCTTCAGGAGCACAAGTTGTATGCAAATCTTCACTAATGCACATTCAGTATGAAAACAATTCAGTACCTCAGGTACATTGTGAATGAGGAAGGGTTCCATGTTGATCCAAAAAAGATTTAGGTTATTCAAGAATGGCCCACACCATGGACCCTCATAGAGCTTCACAGCTTTTTAGGTCTTGCAAATTTCTATAGTAGGTTTATTCTTGGATGTGGATAGATATCTCAAATCTTGCACCCCATGTGTGATGGCCAAGCCAACAAATAAGAAGCAAGGATTGTACATGCCATTCCCAGAACCAACCAGTCCTTGGGAATCCGTCTCAATGGATTTTATCTCATGTTTGCCCACTTCAAAAAATGGTAAGGACTATATTTTTGTGGTAGTTGATCATTTTTTAAAAATGGCTATCATGATTACTTGTAAGAAAAATATACCTGCTGATGAAATTGTTCAACTATAATTTAATCATGTATGGCTCCATTTTGGTCTCCCCAAGTTCATTGTCTTAGATCAAGATAACAGGTTCCTGAGCATCTTCTGGTCCACTCTATGGAAGATGATGGATACTAAGCTAATGAAGTCCAAAACCTTCCATCCATAGACTGATGGTCAGATAGAGGTGGTAAACTACTTGATTATTCACATGATTTGGATGTATCAATCCAAACATCCATCCACATGGGACGAGGGGCTTATTTTCATACAACATGGATATAATCACTATGCACAGTCCATTCCAATTATGTTTTGGGTTCAAACCCATGGCACCAATTGATATATCGATTTCATTTTCCACCATGGAATACACACCT
Organism: Torreya grandis; assembly: GCA_037957365.1. NCBI lineage: Eukaryota > Viridiplantae > Streptophyta > Pinopsida > Cupressales > Taxaceae > Torreya > Torreya grandis. The sequence goes on along the minus strand of JARHVA010007593.1, from coordinate 74,039 downwards.
CATGGAATATCTGAGGTACAAAAAGCTATAAAGTTTATTGAACAAATTTAACACATCCAGCAACAAGTTCATGACATCCTGGAGAAGATGTATCAAAAGTATAAGCAACGCCATGACAAAGATAGGATTTCACACCATTTTGCTAAGGGTGATAAGGTTTGGTTGTGGCTTTAGAAGGAATGACTTGTAGACCCACACAGAAATATTTGGCCTCTGTGATATTTTCCCTACACCATCACCAAAAGATTTGGAGAAAATGCTTTTGAGTTGAACCTACCAGCCTACCTTGGTCTGCATCCAATATGCAATGTGGAGCTCCTCAAACCATATCACCCACCTCTATTGGACACTTCAATTGTATTAGAAAAACTAGACATTGATGAGCTTGATCCATATAATTTTGCTCTAGTGGAAGAGGATTAGATTTTGGATACCTGGATGAAGAGAACAAGAGGACACTCTATTCCACTTTATCAAGTGGTCAAAATTGGCCAGCTTAGCCACCAAGGTGAGTGGCCCATAGAGAATCAAATCAAGCCACAACTACCACACCTTATGGGGAACATTGATGCAATGGGGACCATTACCTTTCAAGGATGGAGGAATGATCCGGGCAACAATTTAGGCAACAAGTTGGGTGACAGTTCCACCCCAATTGATGATGAAACTTCTAGGAGCCATAACTTTTGCACCGTATCTCCAATTGACTCACCGTTTGAACCATTGGAAAGCAAAGAATGAGGAGAATGTTGTGAGATGGCATTGATATTTCCTTAATGAATTTTGACCCTTGAAAACCCAATGGAAGTGACCCAAATTTGAATTTTATTATTGTAGTCTAAAAATATTAAGTTTCTATAAATAGTAATTCCTCAAATTCTATATTGTTTTAAATCTTGGAAGTTGAACCACTTAATCTCCCTTGAGATTTGTGACCTTCCAATCCTCCTCATGCTTTAAAAATGTGTATAAATGAAGAGGTAACCCAAAATGTGAAGACAAACGTCTCTTCCCAGAGATAAGCATATATTTCTATTGCGATCTTGAGTAATACTACATATCTTCTTAGAGATTTCATTTTTACTATGTTATTTCCATTTTATTAAAATATTTATCAACTAGAACTTTTGAGTTTTAGATTAGTGGTATCAGAGTCGTTTGTCTTGACAGTGTATGATCCCAAGGACGAGGTCAAGCTACAAGAAGCTTGGGTGGGAAACAATAGAGCTTCCAAAATTTCCACCTATTCACTCCAAATGACTTCAAATGGTAGACAACATTGAGAAATCTGATCCTATCAAGTAAATGGTGAATGAAGCCCTCCAATAGCAACAAGCATAGATGCTGCAATATTTTGCCCAAATTATTTAAACACTTTGAATGGGAAATCTTGGCTCTACGGCTACACTTCCTGGCTCCTCATTCAAAGAACGTCCTTTCAATACCCCAACACCCTTCAAGTTTCAACTAAATTTTGATATTCCTACATTTGAAGACAAAATCAATGCTAATGTAGTATAAAATTGGTTGGATCAATTGTCTTCCTACTTCTTTGAAAATAAGTTCACCGATGGAGAAAAGATTACTTTTGATCTTTTGAAATCATCATTACCCATGAAAAACTGGTGGGAAGTGTACAAAAAGAGGTTTAGTAAGGATGACATTGGCCTTGAGGTGGAACCTACCTGGGATGATTTTGTGGAAGCCGTGAAAGAAGAATACTATCCCATCAGAGCATATGATGATTTATACATACAGTGGCAACAACTTCAACAAGGTAAGGACCAAATTATTCAAGATTGCACAGACACTTTTCATTCTTTGTCTGCAAGATTGAGAATTCAAGAAAGTGAGAAACATAAGACTCTCGAATATCATGGTGGAATATAATGGTATATATGGGGGAAATGGGAATCTTTAATTTGGAAACCCTTGATGAGGCATACAAACTTGCAGTGAAGATTGAATAGAAGCATGGCAGAAAGAATAAGAAGAATTAACCCTCAAAATGGAAAAGTGATAAGGAAGGTCAAACGCGAGGCCAAAATAGGAAGTACAAGGAGTTTCAAGATAAGAAATCCCATAAGGGGAAGGTTGGAAAATGGTGTGATTACCACAAAACTAGAACTCACTCCAAAGAGGAATGTCGATCCATCTAGTCATTGCTTTCTGAGTCACAATACTCAACATCTACTACTCTACCTCATACACAATCCACAATCGAAGAGGATGAAGAATAAATTGTAGATGTTGAGCCTGACACCATCATCTCTTCACCATAGACCTGTGAGGAAAGACCAGATAACAAGGAAAGATTGTTTCACTCCAAATTATGGGTAAAAGGTAAGCCTCTATATTTCATTCTTGATAGTGGGAGTCAAAAGAATTTAATCCCTGCTAAAGTTGTAAAAGGTCTAAATCTATCCATGAAGCCTCATCTAAAGCCCTACAATATTGGATGGTTGAGCCCAGGGAGAGAGCTCCGTGTCACCCATCAGTGTCTTCTTTCATATGCTATAAAACCATTCCAAGATGAAGTCTTGTGTGATGTGGTCAATCTAAATTTTTGTGATGTACTCCTTGGTTAATCATTAATGTATGAGAGATATGGCATCTATGAATCACAAACCTGAAGGATCACCCTCACTATTGGAACACGGTGTTATAGGGTACTAGAGGTACCACCTCCCACATCTATCTCCCTGATTAGTGCTCATGGTAAAACATTCTATTGAGAAGACAAAGCAATTTGTCCTCATGGTGGTCAAACCATAGAAATCCAAGAAGGCTGATGTTGCAGTCCTGACTACACAATCAACATAACAACAAAAGTAGATAGGATGAATCACAGGAGAATATGATGGCTTATTCAAGTCACCCATAGGAGTTCCACTACATTTCCAAGTAAAACATTCTATTGATTTGATCTAAGGATCACATTTGCCTAACAATCCTATGTATCACAGATCAATTTTGGAGAATGATGAGATAAAAAGATAGATTCAAAAATTGATCCAAAAGGGTCACATAAGGCCAAGCTCTTCACCTTGTGGTAGCCCAATTGTCTTGGCACTAAAGAAAGATGGAACATGCAGGCTTTGCATTAACTACCGAGCCCTGAATATAATTTCTATGAAGAATTGCTACCCTCTCCCTAGGATTGATGACCTACTGGACCAGCTCTATGGTGCAAAGTTATTCACCAAAATTGATCTAAAATCTTGTTATCACCAAATTCCCATTGATCCCACTGATGTCTGGAACACTGCATTCAAATCTAAGGGGGGGCTCTTTGAAAGGTTGGTTGTGCCTTTTGGCTTAACTAACGCACCTGCAACCTTCATGAGGATGATGGATGACATCCTATGACCCTTCACCAACTCATTCATGGTTGTCTACTTAGATGACATACTCATCTATGGGAGAACATGAGAAGGACATGAGAAGAACATTTGCAACATGTTTGTAAGGTTCTTCAAACTCTTTAGGAGCACAAGTTGTATGGAAATCTTGACAAATGCACATTTGAGATGACAAAAATTCAGTACATTGAGTATATTTTGAATGAGGAAGGGATCCATGTTGATCTAGAAAATATTTAGGTTATTTGAGAATTTCCCACACCAAGGACCCTCACAGAGCTTCGCAAATTTTTGGGTCTTGCAAATTTCTACCACAGGTTTGTTCTTGGATTTTCACATGTTGTTTGGTCACTAAACCAAGTGACTAAAGGAGGAGCTAAAGCTACATTTTAGTGTGGTGAAATAAAATAAAGGGAATTTTAGAATTTGAAGAATAGACTCTACTCAGACCCTGTTCTTGCCTTGGTAGATTTGCATCAACCTTTTGAGTCAATGACAGATGCATCTAAATATGCCATGGGAGATATCATCATACAACATGGCCATCCTATTGCATATTGTAATGAAACTCTAACTGATATAGTCAAAAAATATCCAACTTATGATAAGGAGCTCTATCCCATTGTACAGGCCTACAAATAATGGAAACACTACATCTTGTGGAAAGAGACGGTCATCCACACTGACCATAGACCATTGGAATTCATCCAGGCACAAAGTAAACTATGAAATGAGAGGCACCAAAAGTGGGCCACATATATTCAACAATTCCACCAATTACTAAACTCATAAAAGTTCTTGAACTGTGCAGACATGAGATTACCACTTGGGGTGATGTGTATGAAGCAGATCCTACCTTTGCTGATACATATCAAGCACTTCAAAAAGGTATACATTTTTCTAATTTCTATTTACAACATAAAGTCCTCTATCATATGGGGCACATATTTGTTCTAGGTGTAGACAAATAAAAGATGATATGGGAAGCACACTTTAGTAGGATAGCTGGACACTTTAGTATTGAAAAGACATTGGTAGTTCTTCAAAAACACTTATACTATCCCCTTTGCAAAAGGATGTGGAAAGATATCTCAAATCTTGCTCCCCATGTGAAATATCCAAGCCAACAAATAAGAATCAAGGATTGTACATGCCATTACCAGAACCAACTAGGCCTTGGGAATCCATCTCAATTGATTTTCTCTCAAGTTTGCCCACTTCAAAACATGGTAAGGATTGTATTTTTGTGGTATTTCATCATTTTCCAAAAATGTCTATCATGATTGCTTCTAATAAAAAAGTATCTCCTAAGGAAACTTCTCAACTATATTTTAGTCATATATGGCTCCATTTTGGTCTCCCCAAGTCCATTGTCTTAGATCGAGATAGAAGGTTCCTGAGCATCTTCTGGTCCAATCTATGGAAGATGATGGATACTAAGTTGATGAAGTCCACAGCCTTCCATCCATAGACTAATGGTCAGATAGAGGTGGTAGACAGCTAGATTGTTCACATGATTCAGATGTATCACTCCAAACATCCATGCACATGGGATGAGGGACTTCTTTTCATACAACATCGATACAATCAGGTGCTGCAAAGCTCAACCAAGCACAGTCCATTTTAAGTATGATTTGGGTTCCAACCCATGGCACCAATTTATATAGCTTTCCCATTTTCCACCATTAAATACACACCTCATGGAAGATCTGAGGCAGCAAAAACAACAAAATTTATTGAACAAATGCAACACATCTAGCAATAAGTTCATGACATCCTAGAGAAGATGAATCAGAAGTATAAGCAATGCCATGACAAACATAAGATTGCCCACTATTTTTTTGTGGGTGACAAGGCTTGGTTATGGTTTTATAAGGAATGACTTGCAGGCCCACACAGAAAGATTCAGCCTCTACGATATCATCCATACACCATTACTAGAAGATTTGGAGAAAATGATTTTGAGTTGAACCTACCAGCCTACCTTAGTATACATCCAATATTCAATGTGGAGTTCCTCAAACCATATCACCCACCTATATTGGACACTTTAGCTAAAGTAGAACAACTAGAAATTGATGAGCTTAATCCAAAATTTTTTGCTCCAATGTAAGAAGATCAGATTGCGGATACTTAGATGAAGACAACAAGAGGATGCTCTGTTCCACTTTATCGAGTGGTCAAAAGGGGCCAGCTTAGCCACCAAGGTGAGTGGCTCACAGAGAATCAAATCAAGAAACAACTACCACACCTGATGGGGAACATTCATGAAATTGGGACCATTGCTTTTCAAGGAGGGAGGAATGATCTAGGCAACAATTTAGGTGACAATTTGGGTGACAGTTCCACCCAATTGATGACAGAAATTTTGGGAGCCATAACTTTTGCACCGTAGCTCCAATTGACTTGCTGTTAGAACCATTGGAAAGCTAATAATGAGGAGAACTTCATGAGATAGCACTCATATTTTATCAATGAAGTTTGAACCCCAAAAACCCAATGGAATTGTCCAAAATTTCATTTTTAGTAGTGCAGTCTAAAAATAGTAAGTTTCTAAAAATAGTAATTCATTGAATTCTATATTTTTTTAAATCTTAGAAGTTGAACCACTTAATCTCCCTCAATATTAGTGACCTTTCACACCCTCCCCATGCTTTCAAAATTTGTATAAATGAATAGGTAACCCAAAATGTGAAGATAGACATCTCTTCCCAGAGATAAGCATATATTTGTATTGTGATCTTGAGTAATACTACATCTCTTCTCAGGGAATTCATTGTTACTCTGTTATTTCTATGCTATTGAAATATTTAACTAAAAATTCTAAGTTTTGGATCAGTAATATCAGATCAATTTGTCTTGAGAGTGTATGATCTCGAGGATGAGTTCAAGCTACAAGAAGCTTGGGTGGGAAACAATAGAGCTTCCAAATTTTCCACCTGTTCACTCCAAATGACTTCAAATGGTGGATGAAACTGAGACATATGATCCTTTTAAGGAAATGGATAATGAATCCCTCCAATGGAAACAAGTGTAGATGCTACAACAATTTGCCTAAATTCTTCAAACACTTCTGATGGGAAATCCTGGCTCTACGACTACACTTCATGGCTCCTCATCCAGGGAACATACTTTCAGTGCCCCAACACCCTTCAAGGTTCAGGTAAATTTTGATATTCCTACATGTAAATGCAAAATCAATGCTGAATTAGTATAAAATTGGTTGCATCAACTATCTTCCTACTTCTCTATAAATAAGTTCACTGATGGAGAAAAGATTACTTTTTCTCTTTTGAAAGCATCATTGCCCATGAAAAACTGGTGGGAAGTGTACAAAAAGAGGTTCAATAAAGATGACATTGGCCTTGAGGTCGAACCTACCTGGGATGATTTTGTGGAAGCGGTGAAATAAGAATACTTTCCCATCAGAGGATATGATGATTTATATATACAGTGGCAACAACTTTGACAAGGTAAGGACCAATCTATTCAAGATTACATAGACACTTTTCATTCTTTGTCTGCAATATTGGGCATTCAATAAAGTGAGAAACATAAGACTCTAAAATATCATGGTTGACTAAAATGGTACATATGGGTGAAATTGAACTCTTCAATTTGGAAACCCTCAGTGAAGTATACAAATTTGTAGTGAAGACTGAATAGAAGCATGGAAAAAAGAATACAAAGAGTCAACCCTCAAAATGGAAAAGTGACAATGAAGGTAAAACATGAGGCTAAAATTGGAAGCAGAAGGAGTTTCAGGATAAGAAATCCCAAAAGGGGAAGGCTAGAAAATGGTGTGATTACCACAAAATTGGAACTCACTCCAAAAAATAATGTCAAGCCATCAAGTCACTACTTTTTAAGTCACAATACTTGACATCTACTACTTTACCTCATACTTTTTGAGCCTGACACCATCATCACTTCATCACAGACCTATGAGGAAAGACTAGATGACAAGGAAAAATTGTTTCACTCCAAATTATGGGTAAAAGGCAAACCTCTGCATTTCATTCTTAACAGTGGGAGTCAAAAGAATTTAATGTCTGCCAAAGTTGTGAAAATTCTAAATCTATCCATGAAGCCTCATCCAAAGCCATACAGTATTGGATGGTTGAGTCCAGGGAGAGACCTCCATGTCATCCATCCGTATCTTCTTTCATATGCTATAAAACCATTCCAAGATGAAGTCTTGTGTGATGTGGTCAATATAGATGTTTGTGATTTACTCCTTGGTTAGTCATTCATGTATGAGTGACATGGCATCTATGAATCATGAACCTGAAGGATCACCCTCACTCTTGGAACACACCACAATAGGGTACTAGAGGTACCACCTCCCACATCTGTCTTCCTAATCAGTGCTAAGAAATGCAAGAGATTGGTGGGGAAGACAAAGCAATTTGTTCTCATGGTGGTCAAACCATAGAAATCTAAGAAGGCTGATGTTGTAGTCCTGACTACACAATCAACATAGAAAAGAAAGCAGGTAGGACAAATCATAGGAGAATATGATGACTTATTCATGTCACCCACAAAAGTTTCATTACATTTCCAGGTAAAACATTATATCAATTTGATCCTAGAATCACCTTTACTTAATAGTCCTATGTATCACATATCAGTTTTGGAGAATGATGAGGTAGAAAGATAGATTCAAGAACTAATCCAAAAGGTTCACATCATGCCAAGCTCTTCACCTTGTGGTAGCCCAATTATCTTGGCACTGAAGAAAGAAGGAACATGGAGGCTTTACATTGACTACCGAGCCCTGAATAAAATCTCTGTGAAGAATTGATACCCTCTCCTTATGATTGATGACCTACTGGACCAGTTCTCTGGTGTGAAGTTCTTCACCAAAAATGATCTCAAATCTAGTTATCACCAAATTCCCATCGATCCCATTAATGTTTGGAAGACTGCATTCAAATCAAAGGAGGGGATCTTTGAATGGTTGGTTATGCCTTTTGGCTTAATTAACACACCTGTAACCTTCATGAGGATGATGGATGACATCCTATGACCCTTCACCAACTCATTCATGGATAACATGTTCGTAAGGTGCTTCAAACTCTTTGGGAGCACAAGTTGTATGCAAATCTTGACATATGCACATTTGAGATGACAATAATTCAGTTTCTCAGGTACATTGTGAATGAGGAAGGGGTCCATGTTGATCTAGAAAAGATTTAGGTTACTCAAGAATGGCCCACATCAAGGACCCTCAGAGAGCTTCATAGCTTTTTGGGTTTTGAAAATTTCTATCGCAGGTTTGTTCTTGGATTTTCACATTTTGCTTGGTTACTAACCCAAATGACTAAAGGAGGAGCTAAAACTACATTTGAGTAGGGTGAAATATAGCAAAGGTCATTTGAAAATTTGGAGAATAGAATCTACTCAGCCCTTATTCTTTCCTTGCCATATTTGAATCAACCTTTTGAGTTGATGACAAATGCATCTGAATATGCCATGGGAGCTATCATCATGCAATATGGCCATCCTATTGCATATCATAGTGAAACTTTCACTGATACTATCATGAAATATCTAACATATGATAAGGAGCTATATGCCATTGAGCAAGCTTGCAAACAACAGAAACACTACATCTTGGGGAAAGAGACAGTAATTCACACTAACCACAGATCATTGGAATTCATCCAAATGCAAAGCAAACTATGAAATGAGAGGCACCAAAAGTGGGCCACATATCTTCAGCAATTCCACTTAATAATCTAACATAAAAAGGGGAGCTCAAATATAGCTACAGATTCTCTGAGCCACCCACCAATTACTGCACTCACAATAGTTCTTAACCTATGTGGACATGAGACTGCCACTTGGGGTGCTCTTTATGAAGCAGATCCTACCTTTGCTATTACATATCAAGCACTTCAAAAAGTTAAACATGTTTTTTATTTATATTTTCAAGATAATGTCCCCTATCATATGGGGCACATCTATGTTCCAGTTGGAGAGCAACAAAATATGATATGGGAAGCAAAATTTAGTAGGATAGCTGGACACTTTGGTATCGAAAAGACATTGGCAATTCTTCAAAAACACTTTTACTAGCCCCATATGGAAAAGGATGTGGAAAGATATCCAAAATCTTACACCCCATGTGTGATAGCCAAGACAACAAATAAGATTTAAGGATTGTACATGCCATTTCCATAACCAACCAGGCCTTGGGAATCCGTCTCAATTGATTTTATCTCAGGTTTGCCCACTTCAAAACATGGTAAGGATTGTATTTTTGTGGTAGTTGAACATTTTTCAAAAATGGCTATCATGATTGCTTGTAATAAAAATATATCTGTTGAGGAAACTACTCAACTATATTTTAGTCATGTATGGTTCCATTTTGGTCTCCCCAAGTCCATTGTGTCAGATCGAGATAGCAGCTTCCTAAGCATCTTTTGGTCCACTCTATGGAAGATGATGGATACTAAGCTGATGAAGTCCACAACCTTCCATCCACATACTGATGGTCAAATAGAGGTGGTAAACTACTTGATTATTCACATGATTCAAATGTATCACTCCAAACATCCACACACATGGGATGAGGGATTTATTTTCATACAACATGGTTATAATCGAGTGTTGCACAACTTGACCAAGCATAGTCCATTCCAAGTATATTTTGGGATCCAAAACATGGAACCATTTGATATTTTTATTCCATTTACGACAATGGAATACACACCTCATGGAATATCTAAGGTAGCAAAAGCAACAAAGTTTATTGAACAAATGCAACACATCTAGCAACAACTTCATGACATCCTAGAGAAAATGATTAGGAAGTATAAGCAACGCCATGACAAACATAGGATTGCACACCATTTTTCTATGGGTGACAAAGTTTGGTAGTGGCTTCAGAAGGAATGACTTGTAGGCCCAAATAGAAATATTTGGCCCCTATGATATGGTCCCTACACCATCAACAAAAGAGTTGGAGAAAATACTTTTGAGTTAAACCTACCAGCCTACCTTTTTCTACATCTAATATTCAATGTGGAGGTCATCAAACCATATCACCAAGCTATATTAGACACATTAGTTATAGTAGAATAGCTAGACATTGATGATCTTGATACACAGAGTTTTGCTCCAGTGGAAGAGGATCAGATTGTGGATACCTGGATGAAGACAACAAGAGGATGCTCTATTTCGCTTTATCGAGTGGTCAAAAGGGGCCAGCTTAGCCACAAAGGTGAGTGGCTCATAGAGAATCATACCAAGACACAACTACCACACATGATGGGGAACATTGATGCAATCGGGAACATTACGTTTTCATTAGGGAGGAATGATCCGGGCAACAATTTGGGTGACAGTTCCACTCCAATTGATGACGGAACTTTTGGGAGCCATAACTTTTACACCATAGCTCTAATTGACTCACCGTTTGAACCATTGGAAAGATAAGAATGAGGAGAAAATCATGAAATGGGATTGAGATATATTCAATGAAGTTTGACCATAGAAAACCCAATGGAAGTGCCCCAAATTTCAATTTTAGTAGTGTAGTCTGAAAATAGTAAGTTTCTAAAAATAGTAATTCCTCAAATTTTGTATTGTTTTAAATCTTGGAAGTTGAACCACTTAATCTTCCTCGATATTGGTGATGAGTGACATCCTCCCCATGATTTAAAAATGTGTATAAATGAAGAGGTAACCCAAAATGTGAAGATAGACATCTCTTCCAAGAGATAAGCATATATTTGTATTGTGATCTTGAGTAATACTACATCCCTTCTCAGAGAATTCATTATTACTGTGTTATTTCTATGCTATTAAAATATTTATCAACCAAAACTTTTGAGTTTTGGATCAGTGGTATCAGAGCAATTTGTCTTGAGAGTGTATGATCCTGAGGATGAGGTCAGGCTATAAGAAGCTTTGGTGGGAAAAAATAGAGCTTCCAAATTTTCCACCTGTTCGCTCCAAATGACTTCAAATGGAAGAGGACATCAAGAATCCAATCCTTTTAAGGAAATGGTGAATGAATCCCTCTAATGGAAACAAGCGTAGATGTTGTAATAATTTGACCGATTCTTGAAAAACTTCTGATGGGAAATCTTGGCTCTATGGCTACACTTCATAGATCCTCATCTAGGGAACGTCCTTTCAGTGCCCTAACACCCTTCAAGGTTTAGGTAAATTTTGATATTCCTACATTTGAAGGTAAAATAAATGCTGATGCAGTAGAAAATTGGTTGGATCTACTGTCTTCCTATTTCTCTATAAATAAGTTAACCGATGGATAAAAGATTACTTTTGATCTTTTGAAATCATCATTGCCCATGAAAAATTGGTGGGAAGTGTACAAAAAGAGGTTCAGTAAAGATGACATTGGCCTTGAGGTGGAACCTACCTGGGATGATTTTGTGTAACCAGTGAAAGAAGAATACTATCCTATCAGAGCATATGATGATTTATACATACAGTGGTAACAAGTTCACCAAGGTAAGGACCAATCTATTCAATATTACAAAGACACTTTTCATTCTTTATCTATAAGATTGGGCATTCAAGAAAGTGAGAAACATAAGACTCTCAAATACCATGGTGGATTACAATGGTACATATGGGGGGAAATGGAACTCTTCAATTTGGAAACCCTTGATGAAGCATACATATTTGTTGTGAAGATTGAACAGAAGCATGGTAAAAAGAATATGAAGAGTCAACCCTCAAAATGGAAAACTGACAAGGAAGGTCAACACAAGGCCAAAATTGGAATCAAATGGAGTTTTAGGATAAGAAATCCTAGAAGGGGAAGGCTAGAAATTGGTGTGACTACCACAAAATTGGAACTCACTCCAAAGAATAATGTCGAGCCATCAAGTCACTTCTTTTTGAGTCACAATACTCGACATCTACTACTCTACCTCATACACAACCCACAGTTAAAGAGGATGAAGAAGAAATTGTAGATGCTGAGACTAACACCATCATTGCTTTATCATAGATCTATCAGGAAAGACCAAATGACAAAAAAATGTTGTTTCACTTAAAATTATGGGTAAAAGGTAAGCCTTTGCATTTCATTCTTGATAGTGGGAGTCAAAAGAATTCAATCTCTGCTAAAGTTGTGAAAAGTCTAAATCTATCCATGAAGCCTCATCCAAAGCCCTATAGTATTAGATGTTTGAGCCTAGGGGGAGACCTTCATGTCACCCATCATTTTCTTCTTTCATATGTTATAAAACCATTCCAAGATGAAGTCTTGTGTGATGTGGTCAATCTAGATGTTTGTGATGTACTCCATGGTCATCCATTCATGTATGAGCGACATGGCATCTATGAATCATGAACCCGAAGGATCACCCTCACTCTTGAAACATAGTGCTATAATGTACTAGAGGTACCACCTCCCACATCTGTCTCCTTGATCAGTGCTAAGCAATGCAAGAGATTGGTGGAAAAGATAAAGCAACTTCTTCTCATGGTGGTCAAACCATAGAAATCCAAGAAGGCCAATGTTGCAGTCCTGACTACACAATCAACACAACAATAAAAGTAGATAATATGAATCACAGGAGAATATGATGACTTATTCATGTCACCCATAGGAGTTTCACTACATTTCTAGGTAAAACATTCTATCAATTTGATCCCAGGATCACCTTTGCCTAATAATATTGTGTATCGTAGATCAGTTTTGGAGAATGATGAGATAAAAAGATAAATTCAAGAATTGATCCAAAAGGGTCACATCAGACCAAGATCTTCACCTTGTGGTAGCCCAATTGTCTTGGTACTAAAGAAAGATGGAACATGGAGGATTTGCATTGAATACCGAGCCTTGAATAAAATCTCTATGAAGAATCACTACCCTCTCTCCAAGATTGATGACCTGGTGGACCAGCTCCATGGTGCGAAATTCTTCACCAAAATCAATCTCAAATATTATTATCACCAAATTCCCATCGATCCCACTAATGTCTAGAAGATTGCATTCAAATCTAAGGAGGGGTTCTTTGAGTGGTTGGTTATGCCTTTTGGATTAACTAATGCACTTTCAACCTTCATGAGGATGATGGATGACATCCTAAAACCCTTCACCAACTCATTCTTGGTTGTCTACTTAGATGACATACTCATCTATAGCAGAACATGGGAATAACATTTGCAACATGTTTGTAAGGTGCTTCAAACTCTTTGGGAGCACAAGTTGTATGCAAGTCTTGACAAATGCACATTCGGGATGACAACATCTCAGTACCTTGGGTATGTTGTGAATGAAGAAGGGGTCCATGTTGATCTAGAAGAGATTCAGGTTATTCGAGAATGGCCCACACCAAGGACCCTCACAGAGCTTCACAACCTTTTGGGTTTTACAAATTTCTACTATAGGTTTGTTCTTGGATTTTCACATGTTGCTTGGTCACTAACGCAAGTGACTAAAGGAGGAGCTAAAGCTAGATTTTAGTGGGGTGAAATACATCAGAGGGCATTTGAGAATTTGAAGAACAGACTTTGCTCAACCCTTGTTCTTGCCTTGTCAGATTTGCATCAACCTTTTGAGTTGATGACAGATGCATCTGAATATGCCATGGGAGCTATCATTATGTAACATGGCCATCCTATTGCATATCATAGTGAAAATTTCACTGATATAGTCAAGAAATATCCAATATATGATAAGGATCTCTATGCTATTGTGCAAGGCTACAAACAATGGAAACACTACATCTTGGGGAAATAGATGGTCATCCACACTAACCATAGACCATTGGAATTAATCCAAATGCAAAACAAACTATGAAATGAGAGGCACCAAAAGTGGGCCACATATCTTCAACAATACCACCTAATAATCAAACACAAAAACGGGAGCTCAAATATAGCTATAGATTATCTGAGCCACCGACCAATTACTGTACTCACAACAGTTCTTGACCTTTGTGGACATGAGGCTACCACTTGGGGTGCTCTGTATGAAGCAGATCCTACCTTTACTGATACATATCAAGAGATTCAAAAATGTAAACATTTTTTTTATTTTTATTTATAAGTTAATGTCCTCTGTCATATGGGGTACATCTGTGTTCCAGTTGCAGAGCAACAAAAGATGATATGGGAAGCAGACTTTAGTAGGATAGTTGGACACATTGGTATCGAAAAGACATTGGGAGTTATTCAAAAACACTTTTACTGGCCCCATATGTGAAATGATGTTGAAATATATCTCAAATATTACACCCCATGTGTGATAGACAAGCCAACAAATAAGAAACAATGATTGTACATGCCATTACCAGAACCAACCAATCCTTTGGAATCCATCTTAATGGATTTTCTCTTAGGTTTTCCCACTTCAAAACATGGTAAGGACTGTATTTTTGTGGTAATTGATCATTTTTCAAAAATGGCTATCATGATTGCTTGTAAGAAAAATATATCTATTAAGGAAACTGCTCAACTATATTTTAGTCATGTATGGCTCCATTTTGGTCTCCCCAAGTCCATTGTCTCAGATCAAGATACCAGGTTCCTGAGCATCTCCTCGTCCACTCTATCAAAGATGATAGATACTACGTTGATGAAGTCCATAGCCTTCCATCCATAGATTGATGGTTAGGAAGAGGTGGTAAAATGCTTGATTGTTCACATGATTCAGATGTATTACTCCAAACATCCATGCACATGGGATGAGGGACTTATTTTCATACAATATGGATACAATCAGATGCTACACAGCTTGACCAAGCATAGTCCATTCCAGGTATATTTTGGGTTCCAACCCATGGCACCAATTGATATAGCTATTCCATTTACCACTATGGAATACACACCTCATTGAAGATCTGAGGTAGAAAAAGCAACAAATTTTATTAAACAAATGCAACACATCCAACAAGTTCATGACATCCTAGAGAAGATGAATCAGAATTATAAGCAACACCATAACAAACATAGGATTGCAGACCATTTTGCTATGGGTGATAAATTTTGGTTGCAGCTTCAGAAGGAAAAAATTGTAGGCCCACATAGAAATATTTGGCCTCTGTGATATGGTCCCTACACCATCACTATAAGAGTTGGAGAAAATTCTTTTGAGTTGAACCTACCAGCCTACCTTAGTCTGCATCTAAATTTCAATGTGGAGCTCCTTAAACCATATCACCCACCTCTATTAGACACTTTACTTATATTATAACAACTAGACATTGATGAGCTTGATACATAGAGTTTTGCTCCAGTGGAAGAGAATCAGATTGTGGATACCTGGATGAAGACAACAAGAGGATGCTCTATTCCTCTTTATCAAGTGGTCAAAAGGGGCTAGCATAGCCACTAAAGTGAGTGGCTCGTAGAGAATCATATCAAGACACAACTACAACACCTGATGGGGAACATTGATGTAATGGGGACCATTACTTTTCAAGGAGGGAGGAATGATTCAGGCAACAATTTAGGTGACAATTTGGGTGACAGTTCCACTCCAATTGATGACAAAACTTCTGGGGGCCATAACTTTTACACTGTATCTCCAATTGACCCACCATTTGAACCATTGGAAAGATAATAATGAGGAGAAAATCATGAGACATCATTGAGATCCATGTAATGAATTTTGACCCTTAAAAACCCAATGGAAGTGCCCCAAATTTCAATTTTAGTAGTGCAGTCTAAAAATAGTAAGTTTCTAAAAATAGTAATTCCTTGAATTCTGTATTGTTTTAATTCTTGGAAGTTGAAACACTTAATCTTCCTCAAGATTTGTGACCTTCCACATCCTCCCCATGATTTAAAAATATTTATAAATGAAGAGGTAACCCAAAATGTGAATACAAACGTCTCTTCCCATAGATAAGCATATATTTGTATTGCGATCTTGAGTAATACTACATCTCTTCTCATAGAATTCATTATTACTAGTTTATTTATATGCTATTGAAATATTTATTAGCTAGAAATTATGAGTTTTGGATCAATGGTATTAGAGTGGTTTGTCTTGAGAGTGTATGATCCTGAGGACGAGGTTAGGCTATAAGAAGCTTTGGTGGGAAACAACAGAGCTTCCAAATTTTCCACCTGTTTGCTCCAAATGACTTCAAATGGCAATTGACACTGAGACATCCCATCCTTTAAAGGAAATGGTTAATGAATCCTTCCAACAACAATAAGTGTAGATGTTGAAACAATTTTCCCAAATTATTCAAACACTTTCAATGGAAAATCCTAGCTCTGCGGGTACACATCCTAGCTCCTCATCCAGGGAACATCCTTTTAGTGCCCTAACACCCTTCAAGGTTTAGGTAAATTTTAATATTACTACATTTGAAGGAAAAATAAATGCTGATGTAGTAGAAAATTGGTTAGATCAACTGTCTTCCTACTTCTCTATAAATAAGTTCATCGATGGAGAAAAGATTACTTTTGCTCTTTTGAAATCATCATTTCCCATGAAAAACTGGTGGGAAGTGTACAAAGAGAGGTTCAGTACATATGACATTGGCCTTGAGGTGGAACCTACCAAGGATGATTTTGTGGAAGTGGTCAAAGAAGAATAATATCATATCAGAGCATATGATGATTTATACATATAATGGCAATATCTTCACCAAGGTAAGGACCAATCTATTCAAGATTACAAAAACACTTTTCATTCTTTATCTGCAAGATTGGGTATTCAAGAAAGTGAGAAACATAAGACTCAAATGTCATGGTGGACTATAATGGTACATATGAGGGGAAATGGAACTCTTCAATTTGGAAACCCTCGGTGAGGCATACATATTTGCAGTGAAGATTAAATAGAAGCATGGTAGAAAGAATATGAAGATTCAACCCTCAAAATGGAAAAGTGACAAGGAAGGTCAAACACGAGGCCAAAATTGGAAGCAGAAGGAGTTTCAAGATAAGAAATCCAAGAATGGTAAGGATGGAAAATGGTGTGATTACCATAAAATTGGAACTCACTCCAAAGAAGAATGTCGAGCCATCAAGTCACTACTTTTTGAGTCACAATACTCAACATCTACTACTCTACATCATACACAACCCACAGTTGAAGAGGATGAAGATGAAATTGTATATGATGAGCTTGACACCATCGTCACTTCATCATAGACCTATCAAGAAAGACTAGATGATAAGGAAAGACTATTTCACTCCAAATTATAGGTAAAAGGTAAGCCTCTGCATTTCATTCTTGATAGTGGGAGTCAAAAGAATTTAACTCTGCTAAAGTTGTGAAAAGTTTAAATCTATCCATGAATCCTCATGCAAATCCCTATAGTATTGGATGGTTGAGCATAGGGAGATACCTTCGTGTCACCCATTAGTGTCTTCTTTCATATGCTATAAAACCATTCAAAGATGAAGTCTTGTGTGATGTGGTCAATCTATATGTTTGTGATGTACTTCGTGGCATCTATGAATCATGAACCCAAAGGATCACACTCACTCTTAGAACATGATGATATATGGTACTAGAGGTACCACCTCCCACATCTATCTCCCTAATTAGTGCTAAGCAATGTAAGAGATTGGTGGAGAAGACAAAGCAATTTGTTCTCATGTTGGTCAAACCATAGAAATTCAAGAAGGCTGATGTTGCAGTACTGACTACACAATCAACACAATAAAAAAAGTAGATAGGATGAATCATAGGAGAATATGATGACTTATTCAAGTCACCCACATGAGTTTCACTACATTGCTAGGTAAAACATTCTATCATTTTGATCCCAAGATCACCTTTGCCTAATAGTCTTGTGTATCATAGATCAGTTTTAGAGATTGATGAGATAAAAAGATAGATTCAATAATTAATCCAAAAGGGTCACATTAGGTCAAGCTCTTCACCTTATGGTAGCCCAATTGTCTTGGTACTAAAGAAAGATGGAACATGGAGGCTTTGCATTGACTACCGAGCCCTGAATAAAATCTCTGTGAAGAATCACTACCCTCTCTCCAAGATTGATGACCTAGTGGACTACCTCTGTGATGCAAATTTCTTCACCAAAACTGATCTCAAATCTGGTTATCACCAAATTCCCATCAATCCCATTGATGTCTAGAAGATTGCATTTAAATCTAAGGAGGGGATCTTTGAATGGTTGGTTATGCCTTTTGGCTTAACTAACACACCTACAACCTTCATGAGGATGATGGATGACATCCTACCACCCTTCACCAACTCATTCATGGTTGTATAATTATATGACATACTCATCTATATTATAACATGGGAAGAACATTTGCAACATTTTTGTAAGGTGCTTCAAACTCTTCGGGAGCACAAGTTGTATGTAAATCTTGACAAATGCACATTCAGGATGACAATAATTCAATACCTCAGGTACATTGTGAATGAGGAAGGGGTTCATTTTGATCCAAAAAAGATTCAGGTTATTCGAGAATGGCCCACACTAAGGACCATCATAGAGCTTCACGTCTTTTTGGGTCTTGTAAATTTCTACCACAAGTTTACTCTTGGAATTTCACATGTTGCTTGGTCACTAACCCAAGTTACTAAAGGAGGAGCTAAAGATACATTTCAGTGGGGTGAAATACAACAAAGGGCATTTGAGAATTTGAATAATGGACTCTACTTAGCCCCTATTCTTGCCTTGCCAAATTTGCATCAACCTTTTGAGTTGATGATAGATGCATCTGAATATGCCATGGGAGCTATCATCATGTAACATGGCCATCCTATTGCATATCATAGTGAAAATTTCACTGATACAGTCAAGAAATATCCAACATATGATAAGGAGCTCTATGCCATAGTGTAAGGTTGCAAATAATGGAAACACTACATCTTGGTGAAAGAGATGGTCATCCACATTGACCATAGACCATTGGAATTCATCCAAACACAAAGAAAACTATGAAATAAGAGGCACCAAAAGTGGGCCACATATCTTTAGTGATTCCACCTAATAATCAAACACAAAAAGGGGAGCTCAAATATAGCTCCGTATTGTCTGAGCCACCCACGAATTACTACACTCACAATAGTTCTTGACTTGTGCAGACATGAGGCTGCCACTTGGGGTGCTCTATATGAAGTAGATCCTACCTTTGCTAATACATATCAAGCACTTCAAAAAGGTAAACATGTTTTTGATTTCTATTTGCAAGATAATGTCATCTATCATATGGGGCACATCCGTGTTCTAGTTGTAGAGAATTAAAAGATGATATGCAAAGGACACTTTAGTAGGATCACTAGAAATTTTGGTATCAAAAAGACATTGGCAATTCTTCAAAAACACTTCTAATAGCCCTATATGTGAAAGGATGTGGAAAGATATCTCAAATCTTGCACCCCATGTGTGATATCCAAGCCAAAAAATAAGAAGCAAGGATTGTACATGCCATTTCTAGAACCAACTAGGCCTTGGGAATCTGTCTCAATGGATTTTGTCTCAAGTTTGCCCACATCAAAACATGGTAAGGATTGTATTTTTGTGGTAGTTGATCATTTTTAAAAAATGGCTATCATAATTACTTGTAAGAAAATTTATCTACTAAGGAAACTACTCAACTATATTTTATTATGTATGGCTCCATTTTGGTCTCCCCAAGTCCATTGTCTCAAATCGAGAAAGTAGCTTCCTAAGCATCTTCTAGTCTACTCTATGGAAGATGATGGATACTAAGCTCATGAAGTCCATAGCCTTCCATCCACAGACTGATGGTCAGACAAAGGTGGTAAACCACTCGATTGTTCACATGATTCAGATGTATCACTCCAAACATCCATACACATGGAATGAGGGACTTCTTTTCATATAACATGGATACAATCAGGTGCTGTATAGCTTGACTAAGCACAGTCCATTCCAAATATGTTTTTAGTTCCAACCCACAACACCAATTGATATAGTTGTTCCATTTTCCACCATGTAATACACACCTCATGGAAGATCTGAGGCATCAAAAGGAACAAAGTTTATTGAAAAAATGCAACACATCCATCAACAATTTAATGATATCTTGGAGAAGATGAATCAAAAGTATAAGCAACACCATGACAAACATATGATTGCACACCATTTCACTGTGAGTGACTAGGTTTTGTTTCAATCTCAAAAGGAATGCCTTCCAGGCCCACATATAAATATTTAGCCTCTACAAAATGGTCCCTATACCATTACCAAAAGAGTTGGAGAAAAATCTTTTGAGTTAAACCTACCAGCCTACCTTGGTCTGCATCTAATATTCAATGTGGAGCTCTTCAAACCATATCACCCACCTCTATTGGACACTTTAGTTGTAGCAGAAAAACTAGACATTGATTATCTTGATCTATAGATTTTTTCTCTAGTGAAAGAGGATCATATTGTGGATACCTGGATGAAGATAACAAGAGGATGCTCTATTCTTCTTTATCGAGTGATCAAAAGGGGCCAGCTTAGCCACCAAGGTGAGTGGCTCACAGAGAATCAAATCAAGACACAAATACCACACTTGATGGGGAAAATTGACACAATGGGGACCATTGCTTTTCAAGGAGGGAGGAATGATCTGGGAAATAATTTAGGTGACAATTTGGGTGACATTTCCACCCCAATTGATGACAAAACTTTCAGGTGCCATAACTTTTGCATCATATCTCCAATTGACTCACCGTTTGAACCATTGGAAAGATAAGATTGAGGATAACATTGTGAGATGGAATTCAGATCTTCTCAATGAATTTTTACCCCCAAAAACCCAATGGAAGTTCCCTAATTTTCAATTTTAGTAGTGTAGTCTCAAAATAGTAAGTTTCTAAAAATAGTAATTCCTCGAATTTTGTATTGTTTTAAATCCTGTAAGTCAAACTAATTAATTTACCTAGAGATTGATGACCTTCCACATCCTCCCCATGATTTCAAAATGTGTATAAATGAAGAGGTAACCCTAAATGTGAAGACAAACATCTCTTCCTAGAGATAAGCATATATTTGTATTGTGATCTTGAGTAATACTACATCTCTTCTCAGAGAATTCATTATTACTATGTTATTTCTATGTTATTTAAATATTTATCAACTAGAAATTTTAAGTTTTTGATCATCTTTGATTATACATAGATTCTATGAAGACAAAATATAGATGAATATCAAA
Organism: Torreya grandis; assembly: GCA_037957365.1. NCBI lineage: Eukaryota > Viridiplantae > Streptophyta > Pinopsida > Cupressales > Taxaceae > Torreya > Torreya grandis. The sequence continues at coordinate 52,581 of JARHVA010007593.1, read as the reverse complement.
AAATGCATGAACTTACCTTCAAAACATTTAGAGGAACTCCCCCTAAGTCACCTGATCTTAGGAACCCTTTTGAGCATCTTCTAACTATTTCCAACATTGATGAGACAACATAATTACCATCATAACTTCTCTCTCAAATTATAATTCACAAGCCTATGATCCTAGGACCTGACCATTTACAAATCTCTCCCTGTATTTATGCATGAGGATTCAATATATTTTCAAAAACACATGACTTGGTTTGATCATGTCATCATACAAATATGCTTGAAATCAAAATTGTAGAAGATATATTAATATCTCCACCATAACTAAGGAATCTCAAATATGCTCTCCCTCACATCATGCACAATTATTTTAGTCTTTCAAACTATTTGAGTTAGCTCCCCCTAATTCCATGCTCCACCTGGATCATGATATCTTCAAAAAGACTTCTTAACAAACTAGATCTTCCAGTAAATCTTCAACATTGTCTACACTCAGTCAATATCCTTATGAAACCACCAATAGGTTTCATATATTCATTAGATAAACTTAAACAAATAAAGTAGACATGAACAGCTGTCATATGGATCATAAAACAATTTCCCTTTATCCTATACAATCTATTAGGGTTATATAACCTTTTCAATGCACTCTTATTTAACTATCAAATCTTCAAAACACTATGAAATTCCATGATAGACATAACTTATCATATACAAAACTCTAATATCTTCTTCATGATATCAAAGTTATGAAAACACATCAGCCTTGATCAAACACTTGAAAACTTCCACTCACTACTCGTAGACATTTCATACATAGCTTCATTCTTCACTATTTGACTAACTAGATCATCCTTAAAATCACTGAACTACTTTATGTCCATTTATAGTAAGCCAATGCATCTTCTCATGACTTTACTTATATTATAATATCAACCAAAACTCAACTAACACCAATATTCTTCCTTTCACTGATAATGTTTCCTTAAAGCCTAGATAGAGACAACCTTAACCCACAATGTCCTAGAATAATTTGAAACTAGGAGTTACCCAAAACACCTCATATTCTCTGTCCTTTTTAGACAACTTGAACTAATGACTCTTATTCTTCTTCTTTTGTTTAAGTGAATCAATTTTTTATCTTATTTATGACTTTCTTTTTATTTTATTTTAAGATGGTATTGACAAAACATGGAAAAAAATTAATATTCTTGTCATACCTTTTCATTTGAAGTAAGAACCTCAACATAGGCATTGACAACTGATATTCTTTTTTTGAAGCTTGCTCAATAATAGTGGGATGTTCTCTTATATCTATACACACCTTAGAACTAGCCTCCACTAGCACCTTGGTCTTTTCTTTGAGCTCAATGTGAATTAACTTATTATTCTCCTTTTCTATCGAGATAGATGACATATTCTCTTGGCATTCCTAAGCCTTATTCATATATGATTCCTCTTCTACTTTAGCAAGTAGTCCACCTTGATCTTTTAGCTCAACTGAATTAGTTTTCATAGTCTTCATTTACTTAGGATTCTATACCAAGGATTGACCTTTCTTGAGCTCACTAGGATGTACATGCACCTTCTTATGACTTGAGAGCTTAATTTTAAAATATCTTTCAATATTACTAACTTGATGACAACTAAAACAAATACCATCATTCATATCTTCTACTTGATAAATATTATGAATCCCATCAAATATACCATCTTGTCTCTTAGGTTCATTATGCTCAATCTTAACTATCTTAGGTCTCCATACATGGGTTAGTCTTTTCCCATGTATTATGGGGGAAAATATAGCATTATGTCCCATGTCATGATGATTATATAAAACTATATTATCCATAGATATAGATGACCAACTTCTTTTCCTTATAAAGTTTCTTGCCTTATAACCAAAAAGCTTACATGCAAAACAATAACCATGAAATGAAATTTCATATCTTATAACGTTTAGTTGGCTAAGCAATATTTTTAGCTTCTTATCTTGATATGACCTTTGTTTCTCTTTTTCAATCTTATTTTCCTTGATAACAAATTATTCATGTTAATTACTCAGTTAATCTATCTTGGTCTTCAATTGAACACTATCATCCTCCTTAGCTATCATACTTGAACTTTTAGCCTCTAACTAAATTCTGAGATCTTAGATGTTCTCCTTATTCCTCTTAGCTTCTTTAGTCATGCTATCCTTCAATATATATGTTTTCTCTTCAATAATATTTATATAATCAAGATTGGACTTCAACTCATCATACTTATGTTGCTTTGATCTCAACTTTCCATTTTTATCTTCTAATTGAGTTTTGAGATGTCTGCATTCTTCCTCTTTTGAACTTAGATTAGTCTTTGTAACTCTTAATTGACCCTCAAGAATGATGATCTTCTCTTTATCAGTTTCTAATCTTGAGATTGCCTTCAAGGATTTTATCTCATTATTGTGCTTGATGCATTCATACTTAATTGACTTAAAGATTAAGGCTATAATCTTATTATGAGCTTCATCTTGATCATATTCACTCATCTTACCTCTATACTTCTCAAAAACTACCTTGTATTGATTTCACTTTTATTCACTTGATTTTAGACATGCAGAAGTAACTTGTCCTTAAGCCTTTAAGTGTTGATTATTTTTCTTCAATTTCTTAGTCATATTATACATTGGATTACCTTCAAGTGGTTAAGCATGTATTTAAGGTCCTACTCTGATACCAATTATTATAGGTACAATCACTAAGAGGGGAGTTATTAGTGATGCTAGATAATCTAATTAAATTCTCAAGTCTTAAACATTAAACACATACAATCATGATGCATATAAATTAACCATTGTAATGAATAAGGCAGATATAGCAAGATCAAGCACATAACATAAGATATATGCAGGAAACCCTCATGGGGGACAAAACCCATTGATCCCTATAGCATAGACTACACTCCTATAAAGATAATATTCAAAATATATACTAGAACTAACTGATCAAGGAACACCCATCCCTTAATTTAGTGAGACACCCATCCGACAATGAGGAACCAATCCCCTAGACAAAAAAGCACTAGCCCAACTACCTTGATCTGATCTCCACTTTTGATTTGATATCTTATACACCTAATGATTATCTTCTCTTACTTGATCTCTTTCCCTTTTACACTCTCACAAACCTTCACACACAAGAAATGCATCCAAAACACCCTTTTGGATCACTCTTCACTTCTTAGCACATACATAATTAGAAAACATACAAAAAACTTTGTCAAAACATCAAAAACATGACCTATATATCATACACACAATCCTAAACCTAATATGTTCTTCAATATATCCACTAAGCACACTCACTCAGTTAATCTCTATGGCTTGCTTGTTTAATCTGTCATGTCTAGGCTTATTAGGCCCAATGACAAGCATGATTGATCTACTTCATCTTCATCACCTTGATTAGACAAGAATGATTGATCTACTTCAATATCTATTTGTCCTTAATGACCCATACCTTCTCTTCCAAATGTTCTCTCCTTCTATTATCTCCATGCACTCTCAACTCCACTCTCATACACTTGTATAAATATGCCAAATAGGCCTTGTACTTATACCACTCTCATGTTCTAACCCATATTGGTGGGACAATATGATTCACACACTATTATTACATTAAAAATAGGTCTCAACACATGCTACACGGGTGAGACACTTCCCTCCATAGGTTGGCTATAGTCCTTAAGACTCAGATCCTCCATTAGGCCTTAATGACACCTAAAATAATTAGGCCTTCACATCCACATGTTACCCTTGCAACCTCTTGCACCACTTTTATATTTCACAAATGATTATAACATAAAATGAATTTCCAATATCCCCTTGATAACTCCATGGGTTCATTCCACTTGGGACACCAACTTAGCACTTGAACCTACCAATTAGGTTTCCTTTCTTTTTATGCCTTCTAGCACAAAAAACATAATCTCAAACTTATGAAGAAATAACTCAAATATTTCACATAGACATATGATTAAATGACATGATTGAAACATTTATTACCTATGAAATGTATTCATTTTACGTAGACACTTTAACACAGACTATAAGCACTCAAATCAAATCTCTCAAAATAACCACTTAGACTTGTCATATACAATCAAAATATAGTCAAAATATTCTGGCTCTCAAAAATTGATTAGGGGCATATCTTTACAACCAATTAATTATAATAATCCTTAAATACTTTTATAACATATTCATACTCATTTTATTCCTTGCTTCTGCTTAAAACAACTTCAACTTACCTCTATAAGATGGTCACTGAAATTGTCCATGCCATTAATAAACACAATCAACTTCTAATCATTAATTTATACTAAATATGGATTTTTTAAACCTAAAAATTACATAAATTTAGTATTAATGTAATATAAAACAATATACAATAGATATTTCATCTTGAAACATCAAAATACTATCAAGAACAACTCAATATTCCTTCTCAGGTCACTTGCATAACATGGTCAAACACATAGTTAACTTTTAAGTTTAATATATTTTACTATAAATACATTCAAACCTTCTCAATAAATTATATAGATTTTATTTTAATTACTCTTTTAATTTAATTTTTTATACATCAATAAATTTGTCATGGATCAAAAGATATATCTCAAATACTACAAACTTGTTATTACTTTGTTGATTCAATTATCAATGGTCACTATGTAATGTAAATATTATGGACACATGTATTCATCTCATGCCTTGACATAATTTAAAAAAATATTATAAATTAATCTCCTTATAATTATCCTAAATTTTACCTATGATTATCACTTTTGATCTTATATATGTGCTTTCATGATAAATCCACTTGGCATCCCCACGTGCCCTCTACATACCCTATAGTCAGTCTTTCAATGAACTTCATCTACTTGGCAGCCCTGCATGCCTTCTAAGCATTTTATTGACTTATTAACTAAATATAATCCATTATATCATAATATTCATGATCACATTCTCATTTTTTACTTCTATTTGATAGGTTTCATTCTCACCCTTGGATTTGTTACTCAAACTCTGTGATTGTGACACATGTCACTAGTGTGTTCCTTTTGAGCATCCTTTGACATATTGACTTCATACATACCATTGATAAATATATAGTAAGATAAATATCACCATTATATCCTTATATTATTATATAAAACACTCACCATTATATCCTTGATCTCATTGAATGTTTGTTGTTAGATCTTTTCTTGCAAATTTGGCTAAGTATGGGAACTTAGTAAGCTCTTCCTGTAGGTCTAAATTTTAACATTAATAAATTTTGATACATTCAAACTCATGATATAAAATTTAAACCACATGATCAAATTTCATAATGGAATCCATTCATTTATCAAACTACTCCTAAAATTTTCATTTGTGTGAAATATGGCATCATCAATATGCTCACTGAGATTTGTCTATCAAGATGACTACTTGAGCTTAAACATTCATATGATTGTTATGATGAATTATATTCACTTTCATAAGGATTATAAGAACTCATAACATATCATATGTTATTTTAAACATGTTCATACCATCAATTACATTCACTAAATTCTTCATTAAGTTAAACACTAAAGAATCATGTAGGAACACCAAAGCTTTTTTAAAGAACATTTTTTCATTATCATTATAGCACACATGACACCTCATAAACATCCTTGGTCACCTTGGAGACATCATTTAAAAAACTCTAACATGATGACCTTCACACAACTCACCCTTGTATTAGATTGGATACATGATCACCATCAACTTATCCTTTTCACTTTTCCAAGGTTTAGTTGTGAACCCCTCTCTCTAATGCTTCAGCTACGAATCATCATCACAAAAAAAAAAGTACCAAGGGGAAATATGGTTCAATAAAAATATATTTATACTCATTCACTCCTCATCATCTCCCAATTTCTTACACCTTCAATATTCTAATTTGCTATGGCACCAAATAATGAACCTGAATAATATCATGGAAAAACAATCAATAGGCACAATATGTTGGAAATAATAACTTATATTGATTCATATTTAATGAGTAAAATTATTACATAAACATACATAAATAAATATAAATTGATAATTTTATTTTAAATTAAAACTTTTAAGCGCTAAAAAAAAAGACCTACTATTTTTAGTAAGTTTCACATGCAAGCATCCACAACCCCAAAAATATCAAATAATTATTTATACACTAAAAATAACCTATCAAATTAATTTAAATTTAATTTCACATCTTGTTACAAAATAGTAAAATTTCTAAAAATATAAAAATGTTGAAAATGATACAACAATGCATTTTCAAACCCTATAATGTCCATGCATATCCTCCAAAAAATATAGAAAAAATTCATAACTAGATAGGTCATGTTATGGCTGCACTAAATATTTTGAGAGAATAATTTTCTCATGAAGGAAAGATAAAATAGAACCATGGATCAAAATTTATGGCAACTGTAAGTTTGACTTCATTTTTTGCACTATTCTCCTTTGGTTGAAAATACCTCAACTCTTACGAGTTTCTCTAATTGTAATGCTACCATTTTTTCTTATCAATCTTCCTTAACTTGAATTCTAAAATCCAAGTGTTATCTTCCTTATTTAATACTTCCCACTATAAAAAATCCATTTCATAAATTCCTTGGCTTGTGTTTATTATCTTCTTATTTAGAATGTGCACTATATTTTCTTTATTCTTGTTTTGTACTTGTTGATGCCAATCTACTTCTTTATATTCCTCACCTTCACTATATTCTCCATGCAAATTATATAAATGTTAAACAATAAATAATATAGAGATATCAAAATCATATGATAAGATCACCTCATAAGTATTGTCATTAATTTTCTTCACTATTTTGCATAGTGCAATTTTCTTTTACTTCAACTTGTATGTTCCTTTCAATAATCTTTATTTCCTAAAATAAACCATCAAAAAATATCCTTATTCAAATACCTTTGAACTTAATCTAAAATTTGTTGATTCTTTATGTTTTTTATTAGTTTCCTATAATTTTATTCTTACTTATTCTTTCAAATGTTGTATATGTTCTATAAATTCTTCAACGTCATCACTAACTCGTTATGCAATTGGTAATTGTGTGAAATATAAAGCACCCTAGGTTTTCTCTAACAAATAATCTAAAATGTTGATTTTTTATTGATCTATCCACAAAATTATGTTATCCAAACTCAACTTGTGGTAAAGCCAATTTTTACTTCATGAGCTTCTCTTTGAATAAACATCTGAACAAATTTCCCACACTCATGGTTCCATATTTTATTTTGCCATATATTTGTGGGTGGTATGTGTTGTTGAATTGTAGCTTAGTTCCCATATTTATCTATAAATTACTCATAAATTTTATTATAAATTTAGTGTTCCTATATGATGTAATGGTTTTTTTGAAAACCATGTAATCTCACAACATCCATAAAAATAGTTATGTAACTCTAGTGGCATAATTAGTTTTATTACATGTAATAAAATGAATCATTTTCAAAGCCTATCTACAATGAAAAAATAAATAATTACCTCTCTCTATGTTTGTTAATCCCACCATACCATCCATAATCAAATATATACATGGTCCTCTAAGAACTAGTATTGGCATATATATATCATATATTCTATGCATCTCTATTAGCCACTTGTCATATCCTGCACCTTGACACATATTTTACCACATCTCTTTTCATAATTAGCCAAAAATACTTATACTCCACCAAAGATATTGCCTTTGTCTTACCAAAATTTATAGCCAAACCACAAATGTGTAACTCTCTTATAATATTGTCTCCTAAAGACCCAAATAAAATACATAATTTTTTCCCTTTCAAGTGATAACCATCATGTATAAGATACTCATTATAAACATTAATTTTCTTGCCTATTAATAGATTCCTTAATTGCACCACTATCTTTCCAAAATTTGTATTAGTATTATATAATTTATTAATGACTTTAAATCTAACTAGAGAACTAACCATAATATTTAACAACCCCACTCACCTTCTCAAAGCATCAGCTACCTAATTCTACTTTTCTAATTTATCTATCAAAATAAAAGTATATCCAATCAATAAATACACACACTTTGTATGCCTACTATCTAACCTCTTTTGATTGTTCACATACTTCAAGCCCTAATGATCATTAAATAGGATAAAATCCTGAGGCATTAGTTAATTTCTCTTATGTTTTAATGCATATACAATGGAATAAAACTTGACATCATATATATAATACATTATTCTTACCTCATTCAATTTCTCCCTAAAATATGCTATTGGCTTTCTTTCTTGATTCAAGGCAACACAAATTCCCACAAATGAACTATCATAATGAACCTCAAACACTTTTATAAAATATGGTAATGCTAAATTAAGCTTTTCTATAATCTTCTTCTACAACAACTCAAAGTTTTATGTTGATACTCTTGTATATACAAATTCTTTTCCTCTCATAAAATATGTTATTAGTGCAATAAGATTACTAAAATTATTAATGAAATTTCTATAAAAATTTGCTAAATAATGGAAGTCTTACCTTTGTGATGTTATTTTAAATAGGTCACTCGATAATTAACTTTAATTTTTCTTCATCCATTTTTAAAACTATAATGACCAAAAATACTAAATTATTGTACATAGACACGTACTTCTTCAAATTAACATAAAGCTTCTCCTTTTTAAACATTTTTAATACCATTAAAAAATTGTGTAAGTGATCTTATTTATTCTTACTAGATATCAAAATATCATCAAAATAATCCACCAAAAAATTACCAATTTATTCTCATAAGACTATGTTCATCACCCTCATAAATGTGTTGGGTGCATTAGATAATCTAAATGGCATCACCATCCAATCATATAAGCCATCCCTAGTCTTGAGTGTTGTTTTATATTGATCTCCTTCATAGATTGAAATGTAGTAACTAATCCTTAAATCAAACTTTGTAAAATATTTTTCTCCAAGAAGAACATGCATCATATCATTTAAATGAGGTATAGGAAACATGAACTTGACTGTAATTTTAATTGCTCCATTATCCACACACATCATCAACCCTCTATTTTTATTTAGAGTTAGCAACATTGGTTTTGTATATGGCCTCATGCTCTCCTTTACTATGCTACTTCTCACTAATTTAGTAACTTTTTTATTAAATTATGCATGTAATGTGGAACCCATCTTATAAGATAGTTGACTAGGTAAATCAAATCATGGAATCAAATCAATATGATGTTGAATATCTCTCTTTGCTGGTAAACCATCTGGTAACTCATCAAACATAACATTTGGATATTATTTCAACAATATTATTTCTTATGTTGCTATTTACACCACTTTTGTGTCTTTTTTATTCGCTTCTAATGTATAACAACAACCTATCATCTGCGTGTCTTTAATAAATCATTTTGTGTAGAACATGATTTTAGACTACCCATCTTATTTAAGAGGTAAAAAAATACCTTCATACCACAATTCCATAAAGTATATGTGTTATTTTCTCCATTTTTTATATATTTTCTATGAAATTGTCATGTCCTTGATACTAAAACATATCATTCATCCATGGGTATAACATCACACCATATTTCATCCTTGTAAGTTTTTCCTATAGAAAACTTGATGAAGCACCTCTTATCTACTATAACTTCATTCCCTTTCTTAAACCATGAAATTTGATAAGGATTATGATGTTTTTCACACTACAAACATAGTTTCTCAATCATGTCCTTTGAAGACATATTTTCATAACTACCACCATCTATACCTTACATATCTTACCTCCTAAAGTATACCTTGTTCGCAAAATATTTTTTCATGGCCATTCATCACCACATTCTTTATTTTTTTCAAGTTATCTCCTTTTATAAATATTTTTTCTCTTTATCATGATATTTTATATAATATCTAGTTGCATAACTTTAGTATTTTACTCTTTTATATCAATCTCAACTAAACTCACTTCTTGTTGATCATGTTACCTATTTTTTTGATCTTAGTAGTGTACATACTCAAATGTTTTATGTCCTTATTCTCTAAATATATACTAAAAATATGATATATTTTGATTTGATATCCATCCTCTACCACCACCATAGCCATGTCCTCTCTAAACTATGATTCCTCTTCACTAGTTTTCAAAACCTTGTCTATTATATTATTATCTTTATACACCATGTGATGGTTCTACTCTAGCGGTATTAAACCCAACTATATTTGTATTAAATCCACTTCATCTCATTATTATAGGGGATTGTTATCTTATTGGTGCAATATATGTTCTTCTAAAATTATATCTATTTTTTTTCTTTTGATTTAAAAGATAATTGATAAGACTCCTCTATGCAAAGTATTTTATGCATGTTTAATTCATCTTGAATAGAAAACTGACTAAATCTATTAGGGTTTTACGATGTAAATATTATGTTTAGATTAAATAGATGAGATGTCTAACTTAGTAAAATAAATATGAAATACTTATGTACGGATTTTTTATAGCATTTAAATTATTTTGACTTTCAAAAAATAACAATAAATAGGCATAAATGGAGACTTACCTAAAATATCACTATCATGGATGATCTGGGTTCTAAAAGTTGAGATCTTGAGAATTTTGAGTGTCATCCATAGGATTATAATGTGATTCTATTCATTGGATAGTAAATAATAATATGAACAATAGCTCCATGTTTATGTAGTGTCCTCTAGGTGGTAGTAGTGTCCCCTTTGTGGGCTTATTCCTATTTTTTGGGAGAGCTTACGTCTGTTTGTAGGTCATTTTTTTGCATTAATGAAAAATAGAGCTCTATGTTGTGCCTTTAAAACCTGATTTAGTGTGAAAAAATCAATCCTCCTTACATGTATGGCATGATCAATAATTGTGTGTTTATTAATAAGATGGACTAGACATCCTCAAGACCTCACTCTAAACAGAGATGCCTAGATACCAATACCTTGATGAGGTATCAAACCTAATGTAGTTCTTCCACCTATTAATTGATCCAAAGTGCAAGTGAATGTTATAATGAGAGTGGGATTGGATTCCTTGAATGTGTTTGAGCTTTGAAAATTTTGAAAATTTGGCTTAGGTCTATTGTAGGTGGTAGTATGCAAAAGTAGGCAATTATAGGGATTAAATACCTTGATTTTTCTCAACTTTATCTTGGGTTTGAATAGGTTTTAAATATATTTTATATATAGTCAATAGAGGTTAGTTATAATTATATTTATAGGTTTTTGTTTTTTGTGTAGATAATAAAATGTCCTTTGGCTAAACTCAGAAGGGGAAGACATTTGATAAAGTACCCATTGGGAAGAGATAAGGCTAAGGACAATAATTCCTAGTTAGGGAAATAGTACCATTTTGTTGGAGTGTCTAAACTGTGGCACTAATGTCCTCTTTATCGACTAATAATCAAGTTTTATTGAGATCTAGGAAGATAGTTCTAAGAATGTGTTTTCACTTGCTAAAGGTGATTTTGGTCTATTGAATTATTGGAAAAGTGTGTCTAAGGATCTAGAATGGGTCTAGGGTTTAGCTAGGAATAGGGTAAGTCAAAAAACACATTTATCATCTAGTTACCACTTTTAGTTGATTACATTAGCCCAATTTATGATAATAGTGCAACAAAGTGAAATGACTAGTATCAATGAAAAATAAGCATGCGTAGACTTACTTTACAAGTGAAGCCCATGTAGCTAAGTTTGAGTATGTGAATCTAGGCTTGCATATGTCAAACATGATCCATAATAAATGCATTAAAATGAAACATGCAAAAATCATTTATTACATAAGAGATGGTTAAAATCAAAAAATTGTGCTTAAATAAATTAATTGAGTAAATATAAGTAAAGAGAGAGGAAAGGAATGAATACACCACATTGGATACGTGAACCAATGAATGAACCTAGTGATAACCTATGTGTGTGAGTATACATAGTGAACATATCATCAAATATCTTGGGTTGAGCTAATGACTTGCTCAATCCTTGTATGGGTGACTCAAGAATTCAATCCAATTTGGACTCCATCATTGCCCACCCCTACTTGGTGGATCCTAATCTCTATAAATAGATTGGATAAGACTGTAAGTGTGTCTAACCCTCTCATATAGGTGGTTCAATAACTCATGTAGTCCATGAATCCATTATTTCTCACCTTTATGAAGTATATACATCCATAACTAAACTACATAAAGTGTTGAAAGTATCTAAGTAAATATAACTATGTATTCATATTTATAGCCATTGAATATATTAGGAAAATATAGGCCACTCAATAATGACAACCACTATAGATGAAGTAAGGCATGAATATGGGGATAACCTAGAATTTGATAGCAAGTATATATAATGTGTAAAATTATGTGGATTTTGCCATTCCATTTTACCATCTTATGTGTAGATAATTTTATGGAAACTAATCTACCAAACACATGCCCCCAATATGTTATTTGAGTATATTAAATATGAATTAAGTATGTAATAGTTGTACCTACGTAACAAAACTAAATGTGGGAGTGATCATGTTATGCATCATGCCCCTAAATATGAGCAACTAATATGAATATGATCTACAATGTATGAATCTAAGTCAAATGTAAACACAACTATCAAACCTATGATAATATTAATGCAAATATTATTAAACCAAGTGCACTAATCTAACTGATCCAAACTATCTTGAAGCTAAGGCTACTAGACAGTAGTGCCCTATAATGGCCAATAGTGCCCTATGGCACTAGTGTACCAATCTGGGCATTAATGTCTACCTAGTATTATTTCTAAGTGATCTTAATTTTTTTGTGTTTTACCTAAGTATGATGTTTTCAAATAAGAATATGTGTTAAATGTATCTATGAATATGTAATATCCCTTTTCAATATATTTATAAAAACATCTAAATTTTCTTTAGTTCCAATTATAAATAATTTCAACATTGATCCCAAGGGTGGCACATTTTAGTTTCTCCCTACCTTACAAATCATTTATCTTCCCAAAGGTGTCACCCCAACTATTCACCCATGTGAGAGAAAGCAATGTGGATCACTTAAGGACAAAAAAAACCCATCTGCTAGTGAAATCTATGCCCCACTCATCAAATCAGTATTTGCCTCATGAAGATTCTATGAGGGTCATGGAAAATCATTCAAAATTCACCTTCTCTTCTAAATCATCACTTGCCTCAATCACCACATCACCATGAATCATGATAGTAAATAGTGAAACATGATTAGTACCTATCAATAGTTCTTGTGAATAGTGATCTACCACATAATTAATCCCGCATAACACCCAACTTAGACCATAATAATTAAATAGGCTAGTGTTTGTATACAAATATATTATTTTTGTAAAGGTTACATTACATCTTCCCTTGTAAAATATTTCTTATCTATAATTAATCTAGTTAACCTCATGGATTAAAATACCTATATCCCAAACTAGTTATGAAATTTGGCAATTCCCAATCCTCCAACCTCTTCGGGATATAATTTTTATACCATGAAACTTATTCACTACTATGATATTAAAAATAACATGGAATTACTCACCTTTTGATGCTATATAAAACACTCTTTCCATCTCAAATTGAACCTTCCAAAATATGTATTCAATAAAGTTGGGTGTGTTATCAAGCCTTGTCAAAGCTTCCATAACTTTCTCTTTTAAAACCAATAATGGGTTATTCAAAACATACATATCTAAACTCCTTTGATATATATACATAAAATTAATTTTATAATGACATAAAAAAATTATTAACTATCTTCATTTGTAAAAATAATTTCACCTTCAAATTCATCTACCTTTATACTATGGCCTACCAATGGCCAAGTTTCCATAGTACTCATGGCTGATTTCTTCTCCAACATATCTTGGATTCAAAATTATTCATGTGGATGATCCTCTATAACCATCTTATTTTTGCACTTTCATGCACAACCTCTAGGTTTAATGTTGGAAATTCTACTTGGTTACTTTCTTCATTAATTGGTCAATCTTCCTTGTGTGGCTTAGACTCAGTCATTGGAAGATTGATGGATGCTCCTTAAATAAGAACATATTTTTCAATCTCCTTTGGGATGGTGGATATTTATTCAATTTCCTATAATGTATCTCCAACTTACATCCTTTTAGATGTTGAAGCCTTCATCCAATCCTTGGAACCCATTACCCTTAGCTCCTTATAATAGTTTTCCACATATTTCAATAGGTCATCCAAGATTCATCTATTGACATCTTATTGATTTCCACTTTCTGAATGGGATCTTTGTAATCCTATTTTTGTAACAACCTATGTTTTCAATGTATTGTAGTCACTCACACTACACAAATGGCCAAGATTTTCAACTTGAATATCTATAAGCGTTAGTTCACCAATAGGCTGGTAGGACACATGGATTTAGTAACACTTTAATATTGATTTCAAGATACTCATAAAATATCTATATTTTATCTAATTAAACTATAAATAATTTCAAAATTAAAATAACCAATGCATAATACAAAGTTGGAGATAATACCAAACATTATCTCTTATTAAATCTTCAAAACACACACCTATAAATACTTTATACACTTACATTCTTCACCCCACTCTATTAGATATCCTTCACAACACGTGCTTTGCACACTAAAACTCTAAATTTGATTTTTAAGATGAAATGAAATTCTTGTGTTTAATTATATCATATGAATAATAGGGTTTTCCTCCTCAAATTCATAATGGAAAATAGGAGGTGTTTTATCCTCCTAATCTCAACAATCTAAGGGTTTTCATCCTGGAAGATAAAAAAATGAGCACAAGGTTCAAGCTCTAAAAATAGAGGATTTATGATTTTTAAAATATGTATTTTCAAGGAGAGAAAGCTTAATACCTATAGAATTTTACAAATAATAAGAAATGGGAGAGGAATTGTGAGGAGAGAGAGAATGTGGCACCACATTTTCGTGTGGACTAAAATGTATACTACTGGGCATGCTTTGGCGCATGCACAAGGGTAAAAGAGAAAGGAATAAAAGGGAAAATGATCAGCCACCTCCTTTATATTTGTTTCCCACTTTCACGTGTTTTCAATACCCACTTCTACATGCTTCCAAAAAGGACATCTTACTCACACATGTTAGAGAAATGAGAAATAGGAACATTGGCATATTCCTTCTAGGTGAACACATATTCCAATTATACGTTTTTACTTCTTCCAACCTTCCAAATAATTAATCTTCCCAAGGGTATAGACCCAACTATTCAGCCATGTGAGAGAAAGCAACGTGGATCACTTAAGGATAAAAAAACCTATCCTTTAGTAAAATATACACCCCACTCTTTAAATTATATTTGCCTTCATGAAGATTCTATGTGGATAATTCCACATCATTCAAAATTCACCTCCTCTACTACATCATCACCTACATTACTTTTTATATCACCATGAATAGTGATAGTTAATAGTGACCTGTGAATAGTTCTTATGAATAATAACTTCTAAATAGTGATATGACACACAATTATTCCCCTAAAACATGAAAATTAGCCTTAAATAATTGAATAGGCTTGTTTTCTTATGTAAATTTCTCATATAGGGAAAGGAGACCTTACATCCTCCCTTCCCAAAGATTGCTATCCCCAAGCAATATGATTAACTTCATGAATCCAAATACCTAGATCCCAAACCAGCTTTGGGAATTAGAAATTCACAATCCTTGAACCTATTTGGGATATAGTTTCTCCAAAATTAAATTACTACACAACACTAATATTAACAATAACTAAGAACTATTCATGTAGTGATACTATATAAAACACTCTTTTCATCTCAATTTGAGCTTTCTAAAAGATATATTCAACAAAGTTGGGTGTGTTATCAAGTCTTGTCAAATATTACACAACTTTAATTTATAAAACAAATAATGTTTTCTTTAAAATTTGTATCTCTGAAGGCCTCTAGTATATATATTCAACGTGAATTTTCTCACCACATAAAAAAATTTCTACGTTGGCTTCATTTATAGGAATAATGTTACCTTTGAATCCAACTACCTTTATACTATGGCTTGCCAATGGCCAAGTTTCCATAAACTCATGGTTGATTCCTTATTAACCTTTTCTTGTATTTTATATTATTTATATGGATGATCCTCTACAACCATATCATTATGTGCACATTCTTTCACAACCTCCATGTCCAATGTTGGAAACTCTACTTGGTTGCTTTCTTTATTCATTGGAAAATCTTCCTTTTGTGGCTAAGACACAATCATTAGAATATTAATGGATGATCCTTGAATAAAAACATCTTTCTCAACCTCCTTTGGGATGGTGGATCCTTCTATAATTGCTTACAATGTATCTTCAACTTGCATCTTTTGAGGTTATGAAGCTTACATCCAATCCTTGGTGCCCATTTCCCTTAGTACCTTTCAATAACTTTCCATAGATTGAAATAGGTCCTCTATGGATTCATCCATTATCTTCTTATTCATTTTTGATTTTTTAATGGGATATTCATATTCCTCTTTTGGAATTATCATAGGTTTCCAATCCATTTTAGTCACTCACACTCCACAACTAGCCAATATTTTCAACTTGAATATCTATGAAGGAGTTAGTTCCCTAATAGGATGGTAGGATACATGACTCTGATACCACTATAATATCCATTTTTCAAGATATTTATAAAAATATGAATTTTATTTAATTCCAATTATAAATAATTTCAACATTAAAATAACCAATGCACAATACAAATCTATATGTAATATCAAACATCTCTTAATAAATATTCAAAACACACACAAATACTTGTCATCCTCATAATTATTCACACCACTCCACCAAAGATCATGTACATGACACACACTCTGCACAGTATAACTCTAAATCTTCTTATGAAGACCAAATATAATGTTTGGGTGGAATTACTTCATATGAATAAGAGGTTTTTCATCCTCAAATTCATAATGAAAACTAGGAGGCATTTTGTCCTAATCTCAACACTCTAAGCATTTTCATCCTAAGAGATAAGAAAAAAAATGCTGGGCTCAATCTCCAAAAAATGGGGGTTTATTATTTTCTAAAGATAGTTTTACAAGGAGATAAATACTTATGTATTTTATAAAGAGGAAGGAATGGGAGAGGAATTGTGAGGGGAGAGAGAATGTGGTGCCATATTTCCTTGTGGGCAAAAATGTATACCATTGGGCATGATTTTGCCCATGTAAAATGGTCAAAGAGAAAGGAATCAAAGGAAAAAATATCAGCCATCTCATTTATTTTTATTTCCCACCTTCATGTGATTCCAAACCCCACATCCACATGCTTCCAAAAAGGACACCTCAATAAGACATGTGAGAGAAATCATTAATAAGAACTCTAAAATCTTACTCCCATGTGAACACATAATCCCAAAACACCTTTTTAATTCTCCCTACTATTGTCACTTGGATTTTCACCCTTTAAGGAGATACCTAATCTCTCCTCATCCAATGGTCATAATGGAAAAACCTTTGGGCATCTGGGTAGCCTATGAATAAGGTGAATCTCTAGATAGGGCTATCTCCCTTGATGTACCACTTTGGATCACTGCTACACCTAAAATTTTGGGGGAAGGGAGAGAGAAAATTGAATTCAAACTATTCTAAAATAATTAATACACCAAATAAGAAGATTACTTCCAACTAGTATCATGTTACACATGAGAACAAAGGACAAACCAAACATACACTTCTTCAATCTACATCTTCTCATATAAATGTTACATTATGAAGTTATGGATTAGTGCCTAGGCTAGGAGGACTAGACAATAAACCTTTAGTGGCACTATTTAATATACTAACTCACTCAATCATTGACATTTCCTAGAACACTTCATAGGCCCTACAAGAAAAAGCTTTACAACTACAAATAGGGTGAAAAAATGAGACAACATGCTAAGAAATCCATAGTCTTCATTAAGAAAATCCATCATCCAAGGAAAGCATTATATATTAGTCATGAGGAGGTAAAAATTAGTATTATTATTAATAAAATGGTATGAAAATGAGTAGGTATTTTCCATACTCAGGTGGATCATAAGTTACAAAGGTCAAAATGGCTAGTTCTTAGAGAGAGAGAGAGAGAGAGAGAGAGAGAGAGAGAGAGAGAGAGAGAGAGAGAGAGAGAGAGAGAGAGAGAGAGAGAGAGAGAGAGAGAGAGAGAGAGAGAGAGAGAGAGAGAGAGGTCCAAGGGTCACAAGGACACTTGTCAAGATTATAAAATTAATTAATTTTTCATGATAAGAGGATGTGTGATGAACCATCCAATCTCAAGAAGCATAGTTTTCTATACAAGACATAAAACTCATGAAAAGTGGCATGAAAATCCTCATTCTAGCTCATAAAATTACCTACACGATCTAGACATGTTTAAACATCAAAAAAATTATTAGGTATAGGTATGATTATAAAAATTAATGATAATGGTTATAAACATTCCTCTCCATGCATGGGTTATAGACCTAGTCATTTGGAATCATCTGAAAAGGAACCATCATCATCTATAGTCTAAATAACACTTTTTCATGCACTATGCACTATTGGCCTCAAAATTTGATTTATTTTTCCATAAAAATCCATGGGATGGATTGTATGACAGTTTTCAAGACCCTCTATGATCTTATAATCATCAAGCACACATTAAAATCACTCTAATATAAGTTTTCCACCCTTCTCACTAGCTTGTCCACTATGCCAATTTTTATTGGCTAAGATTAAGTAGTTTATTTTAACACTTAGGAGATTTTATGAATAATTAAATGTATATTATTGGTTATCAAAAGTACTAATCCTTCTCCAAAAGTTGGTTTCATCTTAAAACTCCTCCTAGAACCTTCAAAACACATAAAAAGGTCAAAAAAACCATGCACTCTATCTGTATAGTTTTGTACCTCTCAAAAGGGTGAAGAGGAGCCTAAGATAGTAATATTAAATTTCAAATAATTATCCTAGTCAAACTATGCCATTATATTATCTTTCCATATCGATTTTATCAAATTGGTCACTTGCAAGGGTTTGTCAGGGTTTTAGCCTATTTTGACCTCTTAAGGTTTGTTCATAAAGATGGGACATTGAAAAAACAAAAAAATTCCAAAAATTAATAGTTCAAGACCCTCATCAACATCCCTAAACTTCTTATATTCCCATGCATAGAATCAAAATATGTGTGAGCTTTTAAACTTCTCCTATCGATCTTGTCTCTCTATTTCCTACATGCTTAATTTGGTTTTTGAGATAAAAGTGACATTTTCATACTTTTATTAGCATATCACCAACTTGAACACATATTTTGTGAGCCCATATAAATTATTCTATATATTATAATGCTCACTCCAAGATGGAAGTGAAGTTGTACCCCACAATTGGTCACTAAGCTTAACCATGTCTCATAGACATATCTACACCTTTAGCATCCAAACCATCCTATTGGACTTATATTCATTCCATAACCTTATACATGTCTAGTATGACCTCAAAAACACGTTTCATCAATGTGTAAATCTTACATCTTGGAAAAAATGATTTTGACCTTTCATTTGAGCACTAGGCCAAAACTTTGCCTAGTGAGTCTAACTATAACCTTGATGTTTTAGGACACTAGGTTAAGATTCCTCCTTACATGCAAGATTTTTCATATTTTAATTTACCAGGTATAATTCAAATTTACAATTTTTATTACAATCTCCAAATATCTCCTAACTCACCTTGCAATCTCCATCTTTGAAAACTACATGTTTCATGAGTAAGAGAAGTGCGCTCTGTCTGAGATAATATAGAGGACACTTCCCTTATTTTCCCAAAATAATCAAGTATTTCAGAGAATTATAAAAATTTTATAGACACTCTAAATAATTTTTCATCCCTTGACTAGGTCAATTGACCTTATAAACTCCTCAAAACCTCAAGATAGGCTTGTTAAAGGCAAACTATGTGTAAGCCTTTCCCAAGTGGACTATATATTATTTGTTTGGATATTTATTTTGATTTTTTTATGATATATGAGGGTGTATCTATTACATAAAAACCTTAATTAATTTATTCTAATTTAAATCATCACTTCAATCTTCTTACATATCTTTTATACTCCCTACTTAGTCAAAAATGGGTTACCCTGCTTCTCTTCCTTAATAATGAATGATGTAGGTTATTTTTCAATATTTAGACCATAACATGATGTTAAAAATATTATTGAGATGTATAAATAACTATTGGCAATGACCAAGGTCATTATGACTCATGTTCATGCCATTCACACAATAAAAACACTACTACTCTGCTCATTGACTGTTGACTGTGTCTTGGCCCTCAAGGTATTATACCTCTAGGTGACTTTGGGTAGTTTGACCTTAGAACATTGAAAAAGCCATTATTTAATCTCTCCATGGTAATTTATCAGTGAATTTAACTCATTCATTTCATACTTTGGATAGACTGTCCCTTAGGATTTCAATCTTGTCCACTGCCTCTCTTTGCCATTCTAGTTGGCTTTAGGTGTTCATGTCCAAATGAGGGAAATTTGAATGTGTTTCTTTGATCAAAACTTAACATACTAACTTATCCTTCCAAATTTCATGTTTGACCATGTTCATATCATGTTCTAGGTTACTATGCATCTAGGTTTATTAAAAATTAATGTACCTTTCAAAATTTTCACCTTTTGGTTGGCTATAGGTCAACTTTTAGGAGAGAAAAAACTATATGTGTTCATGAGAATCAAAAGACAATATACATTCTATTTCTTTGATCCTTTAGATAATAAAAGTCACTTTCACTATTTGGCATCACTCCATCATAGTGTCTTAGTCTAGTTTTTTGTAACTTTTGGATGCAGAAGGTATCTTTTAGATTAAACCCTGTAGATGTCATTGCATGGTTTTAATGCATAAAAGCAAAAATTTAGGATTATAAAAAACTAATTGTAGTCATAAAATCCAAAAGCTGGTAAATTGATTATGACTTGTGACATCCTTCCCATAGGTCCCTCCTGCTTGTTTTCATGAACCTCATAGGCATCTTTTCATTGATTCCTAAACATTCATAGCCTTCTAGACCTAATTCTAGTTGATCCAGACTCCTCTTTCCATGATAGATCCATCCCCCTAGGTCCCATCAACTCAAGACTAAGTCTTATTTTCTTTCCCTTATTACTATTTTTATAAAATTTCAAATTAAAATCAAATTATAAAAATTAGTAGCTTAATTATTGATATTTATTTACTAATTTCACTACTTAGACCCTTTAACTAAATTAGTAATAATACACAAATATTCCCAAAAAGGTTAAATCATTTGGTGAACCTTACTTTTTTTGTGCATAAAAACCTTGGAAAACCTAGGGTAAATTTCCTATTGATTTTTTCCTATATTTTTTTTAATTTTTTACCTGCATAATAAAATAAAAAATTAGCATTAAATTTTAAAATTTCCTAGTAATTTTAAAATAATTTTCTTTCAAACCCTAGTTATCTATACTAGGTCCTGGTATTTTCTTAGTAATTTTCAAATAATTTCTTGATTTTTTATATCATATTAAAATAAGAAATTCACTTCAAATTTCAAAATTGAATAGTAATTTTTAGAAATATTTATTTTTCAAAACCCTAATTGCATCTTCTAGGTCTCTTTAAATCACTAATTTTTTAATAAATTTATCATTTTTTACTTGCATATGTAACTCATAAATTCACTTTAAATTTCAAAATTTCATAGTAATTTTCAAAATAGTCATCTTTCAAACCATAGCTACATATACTTTGTCCCATTGATTCTTCACATATCACCTTACATCTGCGAGAGTTTTGTATCCTTTTTATGCATATTCTAGTTCTTTGTTTATATTATATTTATTTAATATTTTCTACCATTATCCAAGTTGTTTTGCTTATGTCACCTAAGCTCCTTGCATCTATTACTTTGAGAAAAAGTGCAAGACTTAGTGAAAAACCTCTTAAATTCACCTAGATTTCTTCAACTTGACCATATACCATGGATAAACAACCAGCTCAAGTTCCTAATTTAGATTTTACACATCTAGATTACACCAATTTAAATGAGGATAATTTTAAAAATGAGAAATATGAGCATAAAAATGATGATACAAACACTGATGTTTATAACCCACCACATGAGATTAATGATACACATCCACCTATTATTGACAATAAAGTTGTTCTCAACAAATATTTAATCCTATAAAGTTTTTGAGAAAGACTCAGGGATCAGCCCTGAGATCTATACTCTTATTTTACAATCTATCATGGAAATGAAAAAAGCTAAACAAATTGAATTTTCCATTCCTTTAGATCAACTAATTGCAAATGACAATATGAGGACAACTATGTCTCAACATCCCCCTATAGCATCCCAACTTGACTCTATGCCACCATCTACAACTAGTACATCTTTATTTCCTAATGTGGCATGCCTTGTACATGAGATATGATCTCTTAATTCAAAGGTGCCTCTATACCTATGCAAGATTTAGATTATTTTTATCTATTTCATACACCATTGGCACATCATATTACTTCTACACCCTTGCCATAAGGTTTTGTTCAACCCAAGCTTACTCTATATGATGGCAAGGGTGATCCAGAGACACATTTGATATATTTTCATGTATCATGTTTGTACTATGTACCAAATTACTAGCTAATTAACAAGATATTTCCATGGATCCTAGAGGATTATGCTTTACAATAGTTCTATAATCTATCGAATCAGTCAATCAATGCATTCAATCCTTCAGCTGACATGTTCCTAGCTCATTTCAGCATCAACATTGGTGATAAGGTTTCATATGCTCAAGTTGTACTATATAAATAAAGGTCAAATGAGCATCTCACATATTATGCTCTTAGATATAAGAATATTTTGACTAAGATGACTAACCCCATGGCTGATCAAGATTTACAATATCTCTTCAAATACATTCTTTTACTAGCTTTACATGAATCAATTATGTTCAAAATTTTCTCTTCCTTCATTGAATTGTGTCATAGACTAAATGAAAGAGAAATCAAACTAATTTGAATGGGCAAACTCAAGTACACAAGTATCTCAAAAACAAAAAACAAGAGTAACCATAGAGTCCCATATAAATTTAGGGTCAATGATAGCAAAAATTTGAATCAACTAATAATTAATGTGGATTTTAAGCTCCCCCAATGTCTGGTTTTATCATCACCTATTTCTTGACCTTATATCACACAATCTTATTTGAACTAGATAGGTCATTTTTTAATTAACATTTTCACCATATTCACTAGCCTTAAAAACTTATTCCAAGCACTAAAATTACTTAAAATTCATAAATAAACTCTTCATGCACTTTTTGACATCAATCTAACATGCTTAGACCCTCAAATCCATCTTCTCATCTTTGTCTGAGTTTTACACTATTTGCACCATTAGGTCTATCTATGACTAACTAAATTGGATGACAAAATTAGAATATTTGAAGGATATAAACCATCCATAAATCATTATGAACATGAAAAATGAGTCTATATATTCCTCTCCCATCTATTTTATTTTCTTGACTAATACAAATTTTGAGAGATAAAATCACTTATTGACAAATAAGCCTATATCTATGCATTTTCTCTCTCATTTAACCACCACTACCTGGAGGTACCTGACCAATCTACCAGTTTCTCTAGCTAGAGTTTTACAACTATTGTAATATAACATCATATCTCTCCCTCCTATTAGGGAAGTTGACCCAAAAAATCCTCTTCCAAGGTGATAAGATCAACATGCATTTTGTGAGTTTCACAAGACACTAGGCCATTCAAAAAATAGATGCATTAGTTTGAGACACAAGATATAGGATTTGATAGATGGCAATCATATTGATCTTGGCACTTTACTTGAGCCTCCTCAGGCAAAGCCAATATAGGATAAAGCATTGAAAATATTCTCTGATCCTTTTCCATAGCATTCAAAATAAGAGATAGGGGATACATAAGAGATTTACCATGCATATCATGCACATTCCCCACCAGATACATATAGGGTACCTTGAGTTGAGACACATCATTTGAGAAACATGATTGGTGTATACAATTCTAGAGTTCTAGCTAGACCTTGCATCTCCTTCTTAGAGTAGGAGATCATCGAGGATGATTCAAATTATCATGCACTCTTTCTCAAATCTTACATTCATAATCATCTTATTCATAGTGTTCTCATCAATAATGGATTTAGTGTGAACATGTGCACTATGACATTGCTATATCATTTGAGATATTAAGATCAGGATACTTCCCCTATAGACATAGTTATAAATAGATTTAGTGGGCACATATAGATTTCATTGGGTGATATTCTAATTCCTTTATAGGTTGATCCAACACATACGCCCACACCATTCACTATTGTTTGTAGTGTCAGAGTTTTTGATATGTTACTTGGTCGAACATGGATTTAGAAACTTTAAGCAATACCTTTTATAGTTCACAAATGCATGAAATTCATTCACACTAACTAGTTTATTACAATTAGTAGAGTCCCATATGAGTTACCACTCCCCATTTTAGAGCCATCTTTTATAGTACGGTCACCAGTTTTAGTTCCACCATTAGTTCTAGTTTTGCCACCAGTTATAGTTCTTCCTCTAGTTCTGATTCAGAAATAATTGAGGCATCCATTGCCCACACAAAGAGTTAATACACCTCCACAACTTCCAGATTCTAGACATCTTCTAGCTATAGTATTCACACCTAGGTTATTATCATTAATATCTCATTGATATACTCATAGAGCACATGTTCAAATAGCTCCTCCTACTACCAGATGGGTCCCTAAGAGCCCTACAGTTACATCCACTTCTTAGAGTTACATGGGGACCCCACACTCAGTTTCTACTTTAGATATTTTGGAGCATTCACAACATATACAAAATTCAAAGCCACAGTCTCATCATTTCCATCATGCTTCATGATCACACATGATTCCTCTCCTTGATATAGGAAACCATTATAGGGAATCTCCCATGAGACTCATCGGTTGGTATCATCCTTTCCTAGCGTACCTATACATAGTTTCTTGTGATTTATTGTACATATCTTATATCAAAAATAAAAAAACAATACAACATATCAAAAAACACAAAAACATTCAAATATGTCAAAACACCAAAAATATTTTGATTGTATGCATCATCCTTGCTTTACATTTCTATTATAATGCTAGAGTTAAATTTGTTGTTCTATGCTATTGTTTGTTGATTTATCTACATTACCATGCTTCATTTGATCTTACTTGAGTGTGAGAAGTGACTTCTAGATCCTTGATTATTTCAATCTACCCATTTAGGGGGATTCCTACTTCTACATCAAGACATACATCTATATGAATACCCATTAGCAACATATTTTACATGACTACACCATCCAAGTTTTGTCATTCCTACACCACACACTCTAGTTATCATGTTGTACATTATGTACTAACTTATATAGATTAGTCTATCAACACTCACTAGTATATATAACTTGTGTATTTCATAGCATATACCTAGTCTTTTAATAACATGTTTTTCATATGTTCACTTCTTGATTTGATTAGTTAGATATTATTGTAATTCTAATTATCACATGATTTATTTTCTTGTTTATTATAGCTTGATGTGATTGCATTTATCAGTTCTTGTTTATCTCTTGTATGTGCCTTAAGACATTTGCCAATGTCCTTTGCTTGTATTTTTCATGTATGCCTTAGGACATTTTCTAATGTCCTTTGATTCTATTCTTCTATGTGATTGTGGGTTTCATGCCAATTTTGCTTGCTTCAATTATGTGTTTGTGGCATTTGAACATGCCTTGTATGCATGCCTTCTAGTTTGACTGACATATCTCCATGTCCCTTGTTTTCTCAACCCCTTGGCCACTCTTGAATGCTTCTTAATTTTTTCATGGCATATATGTTGCTTATTTGCTTCTCATTGTTTACAATGCCATGATCCATATCATGCATTATTCTATCTTTCTTGGATACCATGATGGACATCATGCTCTATCCCTCCAACTAATAACTAAAAAGTAATCAAAATTCCAATTTTGGTTTAGTAAATTGTACATGCAATTACATTGTTATATCTATCTGGGCATACCCTTGTTGATCTAATAATCTTGATTACAAATACTAGTATATCTAGAGATATCTTATTGATTATCATTGTTACATCATGTATTTTAGGTATAACACACTTACAGGGATATTTATTCTAAGGGAAATCATTATAGGGTCTTCATTCCTTCCCTCAAAAAAGGGAGTAATAAACAAGGGTTTTTACATAGAGATCATAGCTCTTACCAATTGCAAAACTAGTTTCAAAACACTAAGAACAATAATCAAAGGTCAAACTAGGTAGAATAGACCAGAAAAATAGTGATGATTCTAGAACAATTTTTAGTTTTAGAAAATGAAAATAGTGCCAGACATAGACAATAATGTTGGACACTAGGGTGTCTTATTTTTAGTGCTCCTATATAAACAAAAAAAAAACTATATTATCCAAAAATAGGCAAAAAAGTAGGTTCATCTATAGATTTTCACTTTAAGACCTATTTAGAATTAGTAGGTTTTAGTACACTTTTACTTAGAGAATACAAATATAAGGGGAATCATATGCAGCATGATGGCTCTCACTTTTAGTTTCAGATATGACATTCAATATAACGTCTTGATCAAAATCCATATTCTAGACACAAGTGATTGGGGGTAGTGTGTGTAGCACATTTCTTTTCTTTTCTTTTCTTTTCTTTTTGAGTTCAATAATTCCCAAGCATTCTCAATAGTTGTGTGCCTTATTTAATCTATAGGTGGTTTGCATAATTTTGGGGTTGGATTTCATACAAGCCTAACTTCCACATTTCAAAGTGGATTTAATATAAGCCTAGTGCACCAATTTTGGAGTGGCTTTCATATAAGCCTAATGTCCATCTTTTAGAGTGGCCAATAGTGGCCTAATTTATAACATACATTTGGATATCCATGTTAACATTTTCATATTATAGATCATTCATGGGATTCAAGAGCCAACTCATATGACACACATTTCATACTTGCATTAGTTTATATATTCACTTTAGAGGGTAATGATGGATCCAAAGGAATCGCTAGCGTTTGTATTCTTAAGCCACCTACTCAGAAGGATTAGACACACAGTCAAAAAACTGATTAACACATGTAAGACCACCTAGATTCACTTATTGGGTAACAATGAAGCTAAATGGATAGCCTTTGTATTCTTGAGCCACTCTTAAAAAATTGAGCACTTAGCTCCATTTATGATATTACTCTTTGTATAACATAATATAACATCACTCAAAATCACAATAGGTTTTGTATTGGTTCATGTACTTGGTGAGGTGTAGTCTTTCCTTTCTCTTCCTCTCTCTCTTACCCATCTTTGTACATTATTATTTTAGATATAACATATCTATTAACAACTAATCTACTCTTTGTTTTCTCTTACAGATTCACACTTCATAGTGTGCTCTCTCTATGCACACCCAACATCATAACATCTTCATGAGCTTCACCCTTTCAATTAAGTTCAAGTATGCTTTCTATTTTTCCTTTACCCTAGTATTTATATTTGATACCTCACTAGAATAATGGGGGGTAAAATGTAGTTATATAAAATGCAAAAATTAGTAAATTGATTATGACTTGTGACATCCATACCATAGATCCCTCTTACTTGATTTCATGACCCTCATAGACATATTTTCACTTATTCCTAGATATATATAGACTTACAAACCTGATCTCAGCTAAGCCAAACTCCTCTTTCCATAATAGATCCATCCCCCTAGGTCCCATCAACTCAAGACTATAGAACTGAACTTAGACTATAACTCTAAACCCTCAGAAGTTTCATTTTTTATGCTCCTATCCAATCACATTATGAGCCCAAAATATCTTTTCCTTCTACTTCCTATCCTCCTTATTGTTAGCCTAATGTGAATACATTCAACACATGACTAATATATCCCTATAAAATACCATTAAAAGTTCATTTATAAGGGGTTGGTAAATATTACAAAGCAAACAAGATTAAAAGTAAGAATAATAAAGCATATTCCCTACTCTTTGTATATAACCATAAAATAATATTTTTAGCTTATTCATATCCTTAGTCCAACCTCTAGCCAGCTCAATCACATCTAGTTTAGAATTTTCCATCTTCATACACATTATTTCAAAAATCACATCGAGTGGGAGAACTACATATGCTTTGATTGCTCTTTGGAGTATTGGTATGTAGGTAGTGTGCTCACACAAGGTGTGTGGATACACATTTAGTAAATCTTAAAAACACTAACCTACACCTATTTCTTTAAATAGATCAAATCATAATGGAGTATATGGTTTTAAGATAAAATCAGCTCTATAGGGAGTTTTGTAGACATCCAATAGTTAAAATTTCATAAGTAGGGTCTCAAAGACACATCAAACAAAACTAGAAATCTTAGGTCTCATAGACAATAGAAGTAGAAGAGGAATAGAGTGTTAGATCCAAGGGTGTCTTGTTTTTATTACTCTTTTCCAATCATAAAATGAAGACCATATTCTAATTTGAGATAGTGTCTTAGTCTTGAATAGTGAATTCTGGCCTCTATCTCAATTATATTAGTAAGTTTCTAGCTAAGTCTTGTTTTCTTTCCCTTATTACTATTTTTAGAAAAATTCAAATTATAATCAAATTATAAAAATTAGTATCTTAATTATTTCATATTTATTTATTGATTTTACTACTCAGACCCTTTAACTAAATTAGGAATAATACACAAATATTCCTAAAAAGTTTAAATCAATAACCACCATTGACCATCTGCCTCTCAAATTTTGCCAAGTTTTTTTCCTTGATAGAGGATTAAGGTGAATTCACTAGGTGTGATCAAAACTCAAAATATCATTGTTAACAGACCTCTTAAAAAGAGCTAGGTGCTCTATTTTCTTAGTTTGGAGACAAAAAGCTTGAACACAATCATTGTTCCTTTGAGTAGGGTTCCCAACTTCCATTTTCCAATCCATCCTCTATATAAGTCTACCATGATTATTAATAAAGTATAGGACATAAATAAATGTTTATCATGCTCATATGTCTCTATGTAGACACCTTTATATCTCTTTGTTATGACCTATAGGTAGACATTTTTATATACATGTAGAAAATGCAACATTGGACAATATGACTGACATAGGTGATTGTGATCCATTCTAGGTCATCACCAAGCTATGAAATTGATGTGTTTCAACTTAAAATAACTCAACCAAATTTTAATGCTTCTTCCCACATGCTTACTCATAAATGGCACCTGTAGGTGCACTTGTGATGTTGTAGAACTGATAGTGAAGGGAGAACCATGGGTATATCCATGTTTTTTCTGTTAAATGACATTTGTGCTAATTTCAATGATGCTTATATGAAATAATAAGTTTTTCATGGCCTAAGATAAGTATTCAAGCCTCATTTTCAATGTTGAACCCTTTGTAAGTACCTAGTTGACTGGTATGATAGTCATATGGTAGATTGACTATATGGTGTTTTATGACTACACTCTCATGGATATTACTTATAAAATGATATTTAATGGTAAATGTGACTAATAATAAATAAAATACATGTTTATTAACTTTGGCACACTCTCTAAAACTATTTTAAAAGAATGAGAAAGTCTACAGATGGTGGAAACCTGCCTATCATCCCAAATGAGACTAATCTACCAAATTGAGATGATTTTATCATTAAAACACCATGAAACCTAAAAAAATAATGGATATGATATGATAATATATTAAACATAATTTGGAGTCAAAATCATGAATTGGTTTGTATGAACTTTCCAAAAATGGAGCAAAACCTATAGGGTGTATAGATTGGGAAGCAAAAAAACACAGTCAATTTCATGAGGATGATTCATAAAGCATAGGAAAACATTATTCAAAATATTGTAATTGAAATTAAGGTATTTATATTAATTTAACCTCCCCAAGGTGTTTGATCTGAAACCTCTCTTGCTGTCCATACTAAGTACAACCCTGAAGACTACTTTTGCTTGCCAAAAAGGGTGAAAAAGGAGAAGAATGGTTTTAGCTCAAAAATGGCACTTCCAAAGAATTTCAAACATGTATTTTATCTTTATTAAGCTAAGCAGACATTTCATGATATTATTATATGTGGCACACTTCCTCATAGGTCGTACAAGTGCCAAACTCTTCTCTTTTCTAAAGAAATTTTCCCTTTATTCTAAAGAACCTACCACTTTTAGATACTAATAGTTTATTAAGACATATGAGGACACATGCGACATGACATCACCTTTTTTTACCTTCATACTTTCCAATAAATCTATACAAGTCTTTAAATGCCCCTTTTTGACCTCAAAATGACTCTTAGGACTAAGCTTTTTAAAAAGACTAAGAACCAAGGCCAATATAACATTAACTTACATCAATTAACCTATAATAAACCTTTATACATAACATATTATACCCAAAAACACCTAAAAATAATTTTTTTACCTACAAGGGTCCTAATTTGACCTATAGGGTAAAATTTGGTCGATAAATTGGTGACTCGTAAGGGTAGTATGCCCACTATACTAACTAGACTAGTATCCTTATCAATATATTGGGTTTAGGGAGTCATATGAAGTATAAAATAAAATAAGGATACCTTTGACCACTTGAAAACTATGCTTTGATCAAGTCAAGACCACCTGACTACCTCAACCACACAAAATAAAACATACACACAAATCAAAGCAAACACATGAACAATACACACACATGTCCTCAAGGCACATAGGAAAAATAGGAAGCAAACAACTATATAAAACTAAATATCAAGCATACCTCACTTTTTAGGATCAAAAGGAAATTTTCTTGAATCTCCTTCTTGGTGAGATGAATCATGGTACCAGGCATGTTGATCTTTGGATTGAACACTTGGTAGGTCATACCTTCTTAGTAGAAATTCACTTGTTATTCTATCAATTATACCATATTAAAATAGGTCACCAATTTAAAATTATTCCTCCTAGTCTTGTACACATACCTCATACTATTGCCCACTCTTCATCTCATGATCAACTTTCATTTTCTTTGTAGGCATGGTTTCAAGAGGAATGGTTTCTCGTTCCTTGGAAGATTTAGGCCATTATAAGACTGTCCTAACCTCCAAAGGTTGATGTGAGTTTGTTATTTCTCATATATTACATGTTTTACATTGTCATCTTGCTCATCTATTACATGTTTGACAATGTCATCTTGCTCATCATCACTTGTAATCAGACCTAATGAAATAATATATCCCTTGAGAGACTCAAACTCATTTCAAATGTTTCAAACTACTACCACAAGTCCTCATATTCTCTTTGATCAAAAAATTTAAGGGTAATAAAAAGAGAATCTCATTAATCTTCTTATTTATAATACAAAAGGACTTCTTCAAAGATTTCTTCTTCAACACAAGGAAAGCATTCTTCATCATCAACCAAATGAGAAGACTCAACACAAGGACTCAATTATTATTAATCACTTAGAATATATTTAGGTATATCAAATTGTGTCTCATATATCAAAATCTGATCCTAATTCTCAAGGTTTGAAATATCTTCCATATCCTTCTCTTTCTTAGTGATGCCAAGACTAGGCATCTTGAAATCTGATGACCTAGCCTAATGAGGCTACCAAGGAGTTGCTTTTCTTTTTAAGAAAGAGTTTTGAATTTTCCTAAAACAAAGGATCTTCTATATGTTACCATACCATAGGTACATAAATTAAATTATTGATTGGATGAGGACAATAATAACTAGTTGGTGGATGTGGAACATAGGGCTCAAAATCAGATTGAGAATGAATTGTAGGGGATTCTTTTGGGATATCTTAAGGAAGGGGAGGAATAAATTATGATAATATTGTTTGGTTATATTCCTTACACTTAAAAATATATTCATAAACATCTAATTAAACTTGTGAACTCTCTTGGGAGAGGTTATATGGGGTGTGTTTAGGCATATCATCTATTTTTAGGTCTAAAATTTCCATCACACCTTGACTTAGCAACTTCATCCTTGACTCCAATTCTTGAATTTTATTGGCCAGGTTTTCTTGGAAGATTATTTATTTAAGATAATAATAATCATCATGAGGATAAGGAATACAAGAGGGATGACAGGGAACACAAAAAGTCTCTTCATGATGAAGGGTGGAGGGGGGGGATTACAAAGGATCAAATTCATTCTCAACTTCACACTCCTTATCAATGCTTTTATCCTCTTTATTTCCCCATGATTCCACTATATTACTCTATCTTATGATGTTAGGATTAAATGTCTTATTTTGAGGTGGTGATGTAATTTGGGGAGTGGGTGAAGTGTTAAAGGAACTTGGAATCTCCTTAAGCTTGAATTTTCCACCTTGTCTCCAACTTAGAATCTCATATCTAGGGGTCACTCCTTTAGATGGGGATGCAATGTGAGATGGAAATGAGAAATTTAAATCAACTTCCTTTTCTGATATCATACACTATTTCATATGAAAATTAGCCAAATCACTCTGCCTATCAAGATTAGCTCCAAACAGAAGGTTTCTCTTTTGAACTCTCTCTTCCAACTAATGGGGAAAAGGATAACTTTGGTAATCTTGATTGGGATCATGAATAGGGGTCAAATAATATTGATATAAATTTTGGGGAAGTGGCTATTAATAATGATAGGTTTGATGAGGCTACCTTTCATGAATTCTTAACTTATCCTCTAAGGAAGAAACCAAGCCACTCACATCTAACATCTCACTTGTAAGACTTTTCTAATTATCTCTCTCAATAGGTTCCCACTCTATTTTGACCATCTCTAATAAATCTCTCACCTTATAGATGAAATTACTAGGAATATTTATACTATATCCCCTTTATGTGAAGGTCTAATATGTACTTCTCATATCCCAAAATTATTTGCTTAAAGGTGGAAATGGATTGGATTGAGAAGTGATTTTGGTTAACTAGGAGGAGAAAAACATTAAGATGGTTGGATATAAGACTAATACACTTAGTGAATTATTTGATAAAATTCATGTTGAAATTGGTAAGGATCATGATAGTGATGACAGTGAATGCCATAGGCTAGATATACCTCACCAACTTGTGTAGAAAAACTCAACACTAAGGTCAACCATGAAAATTCATTAGGAAGAAATAACACAAGGAATTATAATAAACAATATTCAAAAGGAATAACTACATTTATTTATTATCTAATGTAATCATAGATTAATCATTGATGTTTAGATAGATGTTTCCAAAGATTGATTGTTGAAATATAATAACAAAAATCTTTTAACCCTCTTAGACCAAAAGTTCCATTGGGTATGCCAAAAAATATTGTCTCTTGCATTTTCACCCTTTGAGAAGATTCTTAATATCTCCTCATCCAAGTGTCATAATGGAAAAACCTATAGGCTTTTTGGGTAGGCTATGAATTAGGTGAATATCTAGATAAGGCTAGCTCCCTCGATGTACTACTTTAGATCACTACTAGACCTAAACTTTTTTTTGGGGGGGAAGGGAGAGAGAAAATTGAAAGAAAACTATAATAAAGGAGTTGATACATTAAACAAGATGATGAATTATAACCAACAACATGTTACACATGAAAACAAAGGACAAACCAAACATACACTTCTCCAATCTGCATCTTCTCACATTAATGTTACATTATAAGGTTATGGATGAATGCCTAGGCTAGGAGAAATATAAAAGAGGTCCTGAGTGGAACTAATGAATATAATAACTCACTCAATCATTTGAATTTATTATAACACTTCACATGCCCTAAAAGAAGAAGCTTTCAAACTATAAATAAGGTGAAATAATGAGACAACATGCTAATGAATCTTTAGTCCTCACTAAGTAAGATCTATTATACAAGTAAAACACACTATACTAGTCATGAAGAGGTAAAAATAAGTAGCAGTGTTGATCAAATGGTATGTAAATGAGTAGGGATTATCTATACTTAGGTGGAGCATATGTTACGAAGGCCAAAATGGCTAGTTCTTATAGAACTTGAGAGAGAGAAGAAGAAGAGAGATGTCCAAGTTTCACAAGGACAATTTTAAAGCTAATAAAATTAGTTAAATTTGGATTATAGGAGGATTTTTGATGAAACATGTAAGTTAAATAATCACAAGTGTCCATAGAAGTCATATAACTCATGAAAAGTGGCATGAAACTCCTCATTCTGACTTAGAAAATTACCTTCATGATTTGGACCTATTTTAAAGTCTCAAGTCTGATTATGGATAGGTATGATAATTTAAATTAATGTGAAGGGTTGTATAAATTCATTTATATGAATTGTCTTTAGTCTTGGTCATCTATAATCATCTAGAAAGCAGCCATCATCACCTGTAGTCCAAAGAACTCTTTTTTCATGCACCCTACACACTTGGCCTCAAAATTGGCTTCAATTTTCCATGAAAATACATGGGTTGGATTGGATGAAAATTATTAATACCATACATGGCCTTATAGCATTTTGCACACCTTAAAATCACCCCACTTAAAGTTTTCCACCCTTCTCACTAGCTTGTCTACAATGCTAGTTTTGACTAGTTGAGATGAAGTAATTCAAAATTTGTCTCATATTTAGAATCCTCTTAGAACCTACAAAAGACATAAAAAGGTCAATAAAACCCTATTTTTCAATCTGTTTATACTATTTTATACAAATTATAAGGTTGGGGAAGATCCAGAGAGTCTAATATTCAAGGTCCAATAATCATCCTATCCAAAATATTCCATTATATTATATTTCCATCTCCATTTTCCCAAATTGGTCACCAGCAAGGGGTTTTAAGTGTGTTAGCCTGTTTTGACCTCTTAAGGTTCATTCATAAATATGGGACAATGAAACTACCAAAAAAATAAAAAAACAAATATTTTAATACCCTAATAAACATCCCTTAAGTTCTTATATTCCCATGAGTATCATAAAAAGAGGTGTGAGCTTGTAAACTTCTCCTATCGAGCTTGTCTCTCTATTTCGTACATGCTTAAGTTGATTTTTGATCCAAAAGTGAACTTTTCATAGTTTTATTTTAATATCAATAGATTTATCACATCTCTGGTGACCCCATAAACATTATTTAATATATTATAATGTTCAATCCAAGATTAAATTGAAGTTATACCCCCCAATTGGTCACTAGGCTTAACCATGTCTCATAGGCTTGTCTGTACCTTGGGCATATAGACCATCCTTTTGGACTTATATTCATTAAATAATATTATAAATGTATATTATGGCCTAAAAAACATGTTCCAACAATTTGGAATTCTTACCTCATGCAAAAAATGGTTTTGACCTTTCATTTGGACACTAGGCCAAAACTTTGCTTTTTGAGTCTGACTGTAACCTTGATATTCTAGGACACTAGGCTGATATCCCTACTTATGTGAAGTAGTTTTATTTTTTTAATATGTACAATTTAAATTTAAAATTTTGATTTCAAGTTCTGAATAGCTCCTAACTCACTTGGCCATATCTATCTTCCAAAACTACAGGTTTCATGAGTAAGGAAAGTGCCCTATGTCTAAGATAAAAGAGAGGCAACTTCCCATATTTTCCTAGAAGAATCAAGTATTTTAGATGCATATAAATTTTTTATAGATATTCTACACAATGTTTTATCCCTTAACTATGTCAAGCGACCCTCCAAACTCCTCAAAACCTCAAGGTAGGCTTGTTAGAGGCAGACTATGTGTAAGCCTTTCCCAAGTGGACTGTATGCTATTTGTTTAGAGATTTAATTTTCTTTTTTTATGATATGTGAGGTTGTATCTATTACATAACAAAATTAATAAAGTTATTTAATGACAAATCATCACTTCAATCTTCTTACATATCTTTTATACTCCATGCTCAGTTAAAACTAGGTTACCCTACCTATCTTCCTTAACAGAGAAGCTTTTAGGTTATTTTGAAATATTAGGACCCTAACATGATGTTAAAAAACTTATTGAGACCTATAAATACCTTTGGAAATTATCTAGATCAATCTACCTCATGTTCATGACATTCACACACCAAAAAAACTACTACTCTGCTCATTATTTGTTGATTGTGTCTTGGCCCTCAAGGTATTGTATCTGTAGGTGACTTTGGGTAGTTTGACCTTGGAAAATTTAAAAAACCTTTATTTCATATCTCCATGGTCATTTATTAGTGAATTTAACTCATTCATTATGTTGGGTGAATATTTTGTCATCAACTAACTGATGGCAAAATGGGGATATCAGCCACAGCATAAAGGAGATTTACACCACGAAGAGGGTGGCTTTACCAGATCTAGACAAGGTAAATCTCTCCTCTCATCAAGGGGAGGTTCCCTATCAGTATTTGCATGCTATAAGTATGTATATAATTAAGCAGAAAATAACACATGGGGGTGGTATAACAGCATCTACTTCACTTTTTTCAGAAGTAATGTATGAAGGACAAAAGAGGAAAATCCCTGATCTAAAGCTAACAACACTCCTCTTCTTTCAGGAATGATATTAAACAGAAAACAAGAAATCACCTGTAGTAACAAAGTCATAAGAACGCTCACGCAAGCGCAAAGTCTTCCGTAGCTTCTCCACGGATTCGGAACAAGTATAACCGTAGAATAAAGTGAAGCACAAAGTCTTCACCTGAAACTACAAAAGATAAAAGAATCTCAAAAGTAAAAGTAGCACAAAGTCTATCTTCTACCCTCAAAAAGTGCCCTTAGATAATATCAACACATTCACTTTGCTTATTAAGTCAGATAAAAAAGAGGTTATCAGAAAAGAGTACATAAGAAACTATTTTCTAGATGACACAGATAACTTCAACTCAAAGTCTGAAATCACTTGCTTCTCATTCATTTGACAAAATCTGATTTACAAATCTGAGCACAAAGTCTCAAAAGTTGCTTCAATTTCAGCAGAGTGTTTGCTCTCTATTTTTCCAAGATCCTTTTACAAATGAGGTCTCCACTATATATAGGGAGAAAATCCTCAAAAACAGAAAAATAATAAAATATAAAATATCTTGGTCAAAGATGACTCATCTTTAACTTTTTAGATATTTTCCAAAATATTTTATTCGTAATTACATTTTACAAAATTGCATGCATTCTGCACAAAACAGAAATGCATAAGGATAGAAGAAGAGAAGGAGAGTGTCAATTTTTGCTGCCGGATCTCTTCAAATGGGCCTCGTACATGGTGATCGATGCCTGAATTCCTATGCTGTCCGGTGCAACTACATTTTTGGAGACGACCCTTGATCTGATCAGCACATCTTTTAATGTTGTGATGGCTTTAGATTGGCCAGTTAACTTGGATTTTAAATTCCCCAAAGTTAATCGAGCATTTAGAATGCTGTCCACCGAGGACATTGAGAAGGATGTTTCTTCAAAATCTTTCTGGATTGTTTTCTTGAAGTTTTGGATCATATCTTCAGGATTTTGAAGATCAGTGACTCCTTGATTTTAACATAGGAGTCTTTACTGGAGATGGTACCAACAGACATCAAAGTGCTCTTCATGAGATTTTTCATTCCTTTTCTTCTGTCGAGATCTTTCTCCAAGCTGCCAGTATTTATTCTCAGTCTTCTCCTTGGTCTTGGACTGCTTCAAGGAAACTTCAGTGGCTTGGAAGAACATCTGCTGAGAAGACGTCTATGAAGAGGGACCTTTCGCAGAAACCGCAGCAGGAACCATGATTGTGTGATCAGAGGAATAAGGGAGTGATCGAGAAGATCTGCACGTTTGCTAGTCATGATCAGGGAAATGCGTTGGAAAGGGATGAGATGCGAGCAGGTCAAAAAGTGGAAGAAGAAGGGGAGCGGGCGCGGAAAGAATGGAGGTTTGATCAGAGTCAGAGAAACATGAGTGCTAGATGTAAGGGCGGCAAAAATTGCCGCTCCTGCACGGGCGGAGGAACGGATGGCTACACGATCGACACCGGCAGACAGAACTGCCGATGTCGGCAAAGATGCCGACGACGGCAGACGAAAACCACCGACGTCGGCAAATATGCCGACCACGGCAGAAATCGGCCGACGACGGCAGCAGCGGTAGTCGGCGGGGAATTTACCACCCACTGCAAGGGCGGCGAAAAGGAGATGAAGAACATGGGAAAGGGCGGCAAAATTTTCTGCCTTTGCATAAAAAGTGCAGGGGCGGAGATTTTTGCCGCCCTTGCATAAAAAAGGAAGAAAAGTGCATAGGCGGTGATTTTTGCCGCCCATGCACGGGGGAAAAGGGAGGAAAGACTAATTCTTGAAGGAGTTCAGGAGGGAAAAAAATTGATAGGGATGAGGTGGTAACCACTTCTCGTTCCGAGGCCAAGATGGGAGCGAATTCGAAATCCATTTCGAAAGAACGAACTGAGGGGGACAAAAAGACGAAACAAACAAGTTTCGCAGGGGAGTTCCAAAAATAAGCACAGCTGATTTTTGGAACAACAGCTGGCTCCTGTTGGGGAACTGCCTTCTATTGCAAAAAGTGATGGAAGGGAGTAGAATCCAAAATCTCCAGTGCCTTAGAAGCGTGCCATTGGGCCACGGAGTCAAGCTACTCAAAAAGAAAGGCTCCAAAAATGAAAACAAAACAAAGCAAAAAGACTATACAAATATACAGGTGAATTTATTTGGTACTTCAAGAATTGAAGTACTTTGAATGCTGCCCCTCAAGAGGCAGTGACAATGGTGTTCTATCCTGATAAACCAGCAAGAGGCCATTTTCTCCCCAGAATTGATGATGTGTGAATGGAAACCTCCACTAGAAAACCAACTTCCTGTGCCTTCCCTTTGGTTTTCTCCTCTTGCTCCACAGCAAGATCTGTCTTTTGACCCGAAAACCATGAATCTTTGTTTTCTTGGTGAAGAGTTCTTTTTTCTGATCATGACGCGTAGCAACATGGTCAACTACCATAATTGGTTTCTCTTTTGGTTTTATCCAACATCTGATTTGATTGTCCTCATTTGACACCTGCCACTGATTGGCACTATCAGGCCCACTTGTCGTTATTTCAGTTGAACCAATTTTTTGGTTGGCATTCTCAAGGGCTTTAACAGGCTCTTCATGAACCTCTTATGTGGTCAAAAAATAATTACCCTTGCCTGAGGACTCAAACAGAATCTGAGCCATAGGAGATGACGTTTGGGTGACCACGTACTTTGTCTCTCTCTCTCAGGAAGCAACCTTCGCATCACACCTTTCACAGGAATCTTTGCCTGGGATAAGTCCATGCTCAATTCTCCTCCGACATCCTTGCAAAAGTTTCATCCAAGTAGAATGCCATATGAAGCTGGGACGTCAGCCACCAGTACTGTCATCTTGATCCTCTTGTCAGGGAATGCTGCAAATGCAAATTGAGCATCTTTGATTTGCCCCAATAGTGGTACTTGTTTGTTCTCCATAGAGAAACATCTCCCAAAAGTTTTAGTCAATGTGAGACCAAGAGACTTTGCCACTTTAGCAGGCATGACGTTGTCAGATGCACCAGAATCGATGACACAATTGCTCAACTTGCAACCATTTATTAACAGGGAAACATAGAAAGGTTCTATTTTCCCAGGAGCAACTGGAGGAGTCACAACAAGATTATTCTGGGTGGATACATTCTTTGGGGGATCATGAGTTACCCTCAAAATTTCTTGTCTTACAGGGATGGCTATACCTTTCACATATTCTGCCAACATGTCCAACTGTTCAGGATGGGCTTGTAGAAATTCAAATTCAGACATTTGAATTTTAGTCTTTTTGGCATGCTCAATTATGTCAAATGTCTGAATTAGACTAGGGACAGAGGATGGGAGTTCACTCTTTTGGTTTTTGGGATGGGGAGGGCTGGCTTGCAAAGTTGAAGTAGAGGATGCAGGGATGCTTGGGGTACGTACCTTTTCAATAGTCACTGGGTCCTTTGGTTGGAAGGGTAGAGTGGTTCCCCGCTTGGCAATTGAAACTGCTGGCTGAGGTTGCTCCTCTGTCTTCTCTTTATCATCTTGTCGGGCTGACTGTTTCTGGGACCGGGTGAATACGGCATATGATCCCTCAGTTGCATTCCCTTCACTTCTGGGTTCATCTTGATAATTTAGGTAGCCAATGACGGAGTCACCAGCTAATTCTTCTTCTTGCTCTTCAAAGAGATTAGCATCATATTGTTGGTCCAACTCAGGTTGGAAAGGGGAAGCGTGTTCTGTTTCCAGATATCCAACCACTGAGTTAGTTAGAGGGGCTTCAAGGGCGAGGTTCCTTTGTGGGGGAGGAAGACGATTTGGCTGCCCTTGATTCTTAGCAGCATTGCCTTGGTACACTTGATTTTGAAATGTCCTCCTTGGCATATCCTGATCAGGAGAAGTAGACATAACTTGGGCCATCTGTCTTCTGAGAGCTAGCATTTCATTCGCTAACTTTTGTACCATAGGATCTGTAGTAGCTGTGGAAGAGCTTTCAGTCGGTGAGGGGTATTTGTTTTTACCAGAATCTTTCCTGATTTTTCCTGCCAGGATAAGATCATCCTCAATCTCAGTAGCCAAATTTTGAGCCAATGCTAGATCCATAGCGCCAGCTCGCCTCAACAGAAAACTTACTTCAGGGAGCTGCGAGTTGATAAAAAAGCACTTGAGATTTTCCAGTGTAGGCTGAGCCACAGTTGGAATCCGATTTCTCAACTTATTGAATTTAGCTATGAAATCCCTCATGGGTTCCTGGGATTCTTTTTTCATCTGTGTTAGCTGAGTTAACAAAGCATGTGCATCTTTAGTGGGTTTAAATCTAGCTTCAAATATGGACTTTAGTGTATTCCAGTCAGTCACTGACCTGACCTGCAAGTGATAGAACCAATCTGCAGCAGCACCTTGGAAAGTCTCCACAAAAAGTCTTACTGCCACATCCTCAAATTCTATGCCAATTACACCACATGCTATGGAGAAAGCAGCAATATGCTCATCGGGATGAACCTTTCCATATCCAAAGAACTTAGGAAAATTTTTCCTAGAACTACGAGGTAGTTCATGCAGAGGTGGGGTTTAATTAAGAGGACCAAAGGAATTGCCCCACGGGCCTTGGGCCATTATGATAAGAGGATGAAAAGGTGGGATAACAAACCTTGGTGAAGTGTTTATAGGTAGGCGGCGATTGAAAGCGAGAAAAAGAGTTCTACCTTGTGTTGGTGACCTGACAACGCTGGAAGGAAAAATCTTGGACCGTTGAAGAGAAGCTGATGGAGGAAACAGATCAAAATTACTCTGTTGTGCTAATTCAAACACAGGGTCGACAACACCCTTAGATCTCTGACTTCTGGTATAGCGTGGGGTTGCCAGATTTTTAAAACAAAAATGGGACCGAAACTACTTCAAGTTGAAGCTTGAGGCTCCAAGATGTGTGTTCTTCCCAGCAGTTCTGGTTTTGTAGACCAGATAATATAATGGAGGCAGCTGGTAAAGCTAAAATGATAATGGGTAAGACATGAAATGGAGTCGCCAGATTACGTAATGGAGAAGGGTAGGGACTGCTTCAATCTGAAACTTGAGGTTTTAGACTGCACATTCGAATCCCCAGCGGAGTCGCCAAAAAACTGTTGGGTGAATATTTTGTCATCAACTAACTAATGGCAAAATGGGGATATCAGCCACAGCATAAAGGAGATTTACACCACGAAGAGGGTGGCTTTACCAGATCTAGACGAGGTAAATCTCTCCTCTCATCAAGGGGAGGTTCCCTATCAGTATTTGCGTGCTATAAGTATGTATATAATTAAGCAGAAAATAACACATGGGGGTGGTATAACAACATCTACTTCTCTTTTTTCAGAAGTAATGTATGAAGGACAAAAGAGGAAAATCCCTGATCTAAAGCTAACAAAACTCCTCTTCTTTCAGGAATGATATTAAACAGAAAACAAGAAATCACCTGTAGTAACAAAGTCACAAGAATGCTCACGCAAGCGCAAAGTCTTCCGTAGCTTCTCCACGGATTCGGAACAAGTATAACCGTAGAATAAAGTGAAGCACAAAGTCTTCACCTGAAACTACAAAAGATAAAAGAATCTCAAAAGTAAAAGTAGCACAAAGTCTATCTTCTACCCTCAAAAAGTGCCCTTAGATAATATCAACACATTCACTTTGCTTATTAAGTCAGATAAACAAGAGGTTATCAGAAAAGAGTACATAAGAAACTATTTCCTAGATGACACAGATAACTTCAACACAAAGTCTGAAATCACTTGCTTCTCATTCATTTGACAAAATCTGATTTACAAATCTGAGCACAAAGTCTCAAAAGTTGCTTCAATTTCAGCAGAGTGTTTGCTCTCTATTTTTCCAAGATCCTTTTACAAATGAGGTCTCCACTATATATAGGGAGAAAATCCTCAAAAACAGAAAAATAATAAAATATAAAATATCTTGGTCAAAGATGACTCATCTTTGACTTTTTAGATATTTTCCAAAATATTTTATTCATAATTACATTTTACAAAATTGCATGCATTCTGCACAAAACAGAAATGCATAAGGATAGAAGAAGAGAAGGAGAGTGTCAATTTTTGCTGCCGGATCTCTTCAAATGGGCCTCGTACATGGTGATCCATGCCTGAATTCCTATGCTGTCCGGTGCAACTACATTTTTGGAGATGACCCTTGATCTGATCAGCACATCTTTTAATGCTGTGATGGCTTTAGAGTGGCCAGTTAACCTGGATTTTAAATTCCCCAAAGTTAACCGAGCATTTAGAATGCTGTCCACCGAGGACATTGAGAAGGATGTTTCTTCAAAATCTTTCCAGATTGTTTTCTTGAAGTTTTGGATCATATCTTCAGGATTTTGAAGATCAGTGACTCCTTGATTTTAACATAGGAGTCTTTACTGGAGATGGTACCAACAGACATCAAAGTGCTCTTCATGAGATTTTTCATTCCTTTTCTTTTGTCGAGATCTTTCTCCAAGATGCCAGTATTTATTCTCAGTCTTCTCCTTGGTCTTGGACTGCTTCAGGGAAACTTCAGTGGCTTGGAAGAACATCTGCTGAGAAGACGTCTATGAAGAAGGACCTTTCGCAGAAACCGCAGCAGGAACCATGATTGTGTGATCAGAGGAATAAGGGAGTGATCGGGAAGATCTGCACGTTTGCTGGTCACGATCAGGGAAATGTGTTGGAAAGGGATGAGATGCGAGCAGGTCAAAAAGCGGAAGAAGAAGGGGACCGGGTGTGGAAAGAATGGAGGTTTGATCAGAGTCGGAGAAACACGAGTGCTAGATGTAAGGGTGGCAAAAATTGCCGCTCCTGCACGGGCGGAGGAACGGATGGCTACACGACCGACGCCGGCAGACAGAACTGCCAACGTCGGCAAAGATGCTGACGATGGCAGACAAAAACCACCGACATCGGCAAATATGCCGACCACGGCAGAAATCTGCCGACGACGGTAGTAGCGGTAGTCGGCGGGGAATTTACCGCCCACTGCAAGGGCGGCGAAAAGGAGATGAAGAACACGGGAAAGGGCGGCAAAATTTGCCGCCTTTGCATAAAAAGTGCATGGGCAGAGATTTTTGCCGCCCTTGCATAAAAAAGGAAGAAAAGTGCAGAGGCGGCGATTTTCACCGCCCATGCACAGGGGAAAAGGGAGGAAAGACTAATTCCTGAAGGAGTTCAGGAGGGAAAAAAATTGGTAGGGATGAGGTGGTAACCACTTCTCGTTCCGAGGCCAAGATGGGAGCGAATTCGAAATCCATTTCAAAGAATGAACTGAGGGGGATGAAAAGATGAAACAAACAAGTTTCGTAGGGGAGTTCCAAAAATAAGCACAGCTGATTTTGGGAACAACACATTACATACTTGGGATAGACTATCTCGTAGGATTTCAAACTTGCTCACTACTTCTCTCTACCATTACAGTTGGCTATAGGTGTTCATGTCAAAACATATAAAGGTGTTTATTTGATAAAAACGTAACATACTAACTTATAAATCTTGTTTTCATTTTAAACCATGTTCATACCATGTTCTAGGTTACATGTACCTAGGTTC
Source organism: Torreya grandis (assembly GCA_037957365.1). Taxonomy (NCBI): domain Eukaryota; kingdom Viridiplantae; phylum Streptophyta; class Pinopsida; order Cupressales; family Taxaceae; genus Torreya; species Torreya grandis. The sequence goes on along the minus strand of JARHVA010007593.1, from coordinate 8,425 downwards.
ATTAGAAAGGAAAGAACCTTTCCAAATTTTCACCTTTTGGTTAGATGTAGGTCAACTTTTAGGAGGGAGAAAATTGTAGGTGTTCATTAGATTCAAGAGATAGTATAGTTTATATTTATTTCATATTTTAGATCATAAAAATCACTTTCACTATTTTTCATCACTCCATCATAGTGGCCTAGTCTATTTTTTTGTAACTTTTGGATGGGGAAGGCATCTTTTGGTTCAAACCCTATATATGTCATTGGGCTTACAAAAAATTAACCTCCATTGACCATTTACCTCTCAAATTTTTACAATTATATTTCCTTTCTAGAGGCTTCAAGATGAATTCACTTGGTGTGATAAAAACTCAAAATAGCATTGTTATGAGACCTCTTCAAAAGAGCTAGTTGTTCTTTTTTCTTAGTTTGGAGACAACGAGCTTGAACATAGTCATTGTTCCTTTGAGTATGGTTCCAAAATTCCATTTACCATTCCATCATCTATATGAGTCTACCATGATTATTCATTAATTTTAGGAATTTAAGAAAGGTTTACCATTCTCCTATTTCTCTATGTAGACACCTTTATATCTCTATGTTATGACCTGTAGGTAGACATTTTTACATACAGGTAGAAAATGCAACATTGGACAATATGACTGAAATAGGTGCTTGTGATCCATTATATATCATCAAAAATTTAATAAATGGATTATTTTAAAATTAAAATACCTCAAACTAGTCTTAAAACTTCTTTCCATGTGCTTACTCATAAATGGCACATGCAGGTGCAATCGTAATGTTGTAGACTTGGTAGCGAAGAGAAAACCATGCGTATATACATGTTTTATGTGTTAAATGAATTTTTATCCTTTAAATTATTCTAAGATTTTTTTTAAAGGCCTAATATAGGTCTTCAATCCTCATTTTCAATGTTTAACCCTTTGTAAGCACCTAGCTGACTAATATGATAGTCATATGGTAGATTGACTGTATGGTGTTCTAAGATTGTAATCTCATGGAGACTACTTTGAAAAAGAGATTTAATGTTAAATTGGAATAATAATACATAAAAAACATGGTGATAAACTTATCTACACTCTCTAAAACCATTTCCAAAGCATGAGAAACTCTACAGATGGTGGAAACCTACCTATCATCCCAAATGAGACTAATCTACCAACCTGAGATGATTTTCTCACTAAAATAACATGAAACCTAAAAAAAATAATGGATTTAATCTAATAATAGATTCAACATCCTCCATATTCAACATCACAAACTGGTTCGTATGGACTTGCCATAAATGCAACAAAACTTATAGGGTGTATAGATTTACAAGAAAAAAATATAATCAACTTCATGAGGATGGTTCATAAAGCACAATTGACCATTATTAAAAATATTATAATTGAAATTAATTTACTTAAGTTTAATTTCTCCTCCCCAAGGTGTTTGATATAAAACCCCTCTTGCTAGTCATACCAAGAACAAACCTAAAGACTTCTTTTGCTTGCCAAGAAGGGTGAAAAAGGAGCTAAATAGTTTTATCTCAAAAATGGCACTCCAAAATAACTTAAAAATTTTATTTGATATTTATAAATCTTAATAGATACTACATGTGGCACACTTCCCCATGGGCCGTACAAGTGCCAAACTCTTCTCTTTTCCAAAGAAGACTACCCTTTGTTCTGAAGAACCTACCACTTTCAATTGCCAATAGTTGATTAAGAAATATTCAAGCACATGCGACATGACATCACCTTTTGGGACCTTTACACTTCCCAATAAATATAAACAAGACATTAAATACCCCCTTTTTAACCTCAAAATGACTCTTAAGACTAAAAGGATTAAAAGACTAAGGACCAAGGTCAATATAAGATTAAATGACATCAATTAACATATAATACACCTTTAGACATAAAATATTAGACCTATAAACACCTAAAATCAATTTTTTACCTATACAGGTCCCAATTTGACCTATAGGGTCAAATTTAGTCAACACATAGCTTACAAATCATGCATATTCCAAAGGGTGTCACCCCAACAATTCACCCATGTGATAGAAAGTAATTTGGGTCCCTTATGGATAAATAAAATTGTTCTTTAGTGAAATCTATGTCCAAATCTTCAAATCATATTTTCCCCCATTAACGTTATTTTTGGGTCATGCCATATCATCCACAAGTCACATCCTCTATTACATCATCACCTACATCACATTATATATCTCCATGAATAGTGATAGTGAATAGTGACTCATGAAGTGTACCTTTGAATAATAACTTTTGAATAGTAATTTAACGCATTATTATTCCCCTACAACACCCAACTTAGCCTACATGAATTAAATAGGCTAGTGTTCTTCTATAAATGTCTCATTTAGGGAAGGTGGGCATTACATCCTCCCTTCCCAAAGATTGTTTGTCTTTGAGCAATCTAGATAACTTCATGTATCTGAATTCCCTTAGCCCAAATCAACTATGGGAATTGACAACTCATTATCCTTGAACCTCTTTGGAATATAGTTTATCTACAATGAAAATATTTACTACTATGATATTAACAAGAACTAGGAACCACACACCTAGTGATGATATATAAAATGTGCTTTCCATCTCAACTTAAGCCTTACATAATATGTCTTCAACAATGTTGGGTGTGTTAGCAAGCCTTATAAAATCTTGCACAAATTTTTATTCTAAAACCAATAATGGGTTCTTCAAAACTTGTACCTCTAAATACCTCTGATTTATATATGAAAACTGATGTTTCTCACCACATAATAAAAATTATGGATTGGATTCATTTTTAGGAACAATATCACCTTCAAGTTGAACTACATTTATACTATGGCTTGCTAATGGCCAATTTTCCATGGTACTCATGGCTTATTTCTTCTCCCCCATATCTTGGATTTTAGATTCTTCAAATGGATGATTCTATTCAACCATCTCATTATGTGCACTTGTATGCACAACCTCCATGTCCAATGTTGGGAACTCTACTTCATTGCTTTCATCATTCATTATAAAATATTACTTATGTGGTTGGGACAAAAACATTGTAAGATTGATGGGTTCTCCTTGAATAATAACATCTTTTTCATCCTCCTCTAGGATAGTGGATCCTTATGCATATGCCTGTAATGTATCTTCAACTTGCATCCTTTGAGGTGATTAAGACTTCATCCAATACTTGGGGCCCATTACCCTCAGTACCTTGTGATAACTTTCCATATCTTACAATATGTCATCCATGAATTCAACTATTATCTTCTTCTTCATTTTGACTTTTTGAATGGGATATTTGTATTCCTCTTTTGGTAAGAGCCTAGGTTTATATTCCATTTTAATCACTTAAACTCCATAAATGGCCAATATTTTCAACTTTAATATCTATAAAAGATTTAGATCACCAATAAGATGGAAGGATACATAGCGTTGATACCACTATAATATCCCTTTTTAGGATATTTAAATTAATTCCAATTATAAATATTTTCAACATTAAAATAACTAATTCACAATATAAAATTGGAGATAATATCAAACATAAACTCTTATTAAATATTCAAAACACACACTTAAAAATACTTTTCACACTCATAATTTTTCACACCATTCCACTAGATATCCATCATACCACACACACTATGCACACTGCAATTTTGAATCTCCTTATTTAGACCAAATGAAATTCTTGGATGGAATTAGCTTATATGATTAAGAGGGGTTTTGTGCTCAAATTTACAATGGAAAATAGGTGGGGTTTCATCTTCCTAATCTCAAAACTCCAAGGGTTTTCATCCAAAGAGATAATAAAATGAACATATGTTCAAGCTCTTAAAATGGGGTATTTATGATATCCAAAAGATGTATTTTTAAGGAGAGAAAACTTCATATTTATATAATTTTACAAATAATAAATAATAGGAGAGGAATTATGAGGAGAGATAGAATGTGGCACCATATTTCCATGTGGGTCAAAATGTATACTATCGTGCATGCTTTGACCCATGTGCAAGGTTCAAAGATAAAATAATCAAAGGGGACAAGATTAGTCACCTCATTTATCTTTGTTTACTACATTTATGTGATTCTAAACCCCACTTTCACATGCTTTAAAAAATGACACCTCACTCATACATGTGAGAACAATCAATAATAAGAAACTTGGCATCTTCTGTCCATGTGCACATAAAATCCTGAAACATGTTTTGACTTTTCCCTACCTTAAAAATCATTCATCTTCCCAAGGGTGGCATAAAAATTATTGACCCATGTGAGAGAGAGAAATTTGGGTTACTTAAGGACAAATAAACATGTCCTTTAGTGAAATCTATGCTCCACTCTTCAAACCAACATTTCCTCTATGAATATTCTATTTGGGTCTTTCCACATCATCCATAAGTCACCTCCTCTATTGCATCATCACTTACATCACTCGATACATCATCATGTATAGTGACCCATGAATGGTACCTGTGAATAGCACTTATGAATACGAACTTGTGAATAATGATCTAACCCACAATTACTCCCCTACAACACCCAAATTAGCCTATGAGAATTAAATAAGCAAGTGATATTTTGAAAATGTCTCATTTAGGAAAAAAGGACATTACATTCTTGTTTATAAAAGATTGATTTTCCCTAAGCAATCTAATTAACTTTATTGATCCAAATACCCATATCCCAAACAAGATATGGGAATTTTAAATTCTCAATACTTAAAACTATCTGGGATATAGTTACTCCACCTTGTAACTATCATGTCAATCTAATATTAAAAAAAATTGGGAACCACACATCTAGTGATGCTATATAAAGCATTCTTTCCATCTCAACTGGAGCCTTCCAAAGGGGGTCTTCAATAATGCTGGGTGTGTTATCAAGCCTTGTCAAAGCTTCCACAATTTTATATTCTAAAACAAATGATGGGTTCTTTAAAACTTCTATCTCTAAACTCCTTTGATCTATATATTCTAAGTGGCTTTGTTCATAAATAGAAAAAATTCTACATTTACTTCAATTTTAGGAATAGTATCACATTCAAATCTAGCTACCCTTATATTATGGCATGCCAATGGCCAAGCTTTCATATTACTCATGGTTGCTTTCTTCTCCATCATATCTTGGATTTTAGATTCTTCATATGGATAATCCTCTACAATCATATAATTGTCTGAACTTGCATGCACAACCTCCATGTGTAATGTTGACACTCTACTTGGTTGCTTTCTTCATTCATTAGCAATTCTTTATTATGTGGCTGGGACTCAATCAGTGGAATATTTAAGGGTGATCCTTTTTTAAGAACATTTTTTTCAAACTCTTCTGGGATGGTGGACACTTTTACACTTTGTTTTAATATATCTTCAACTTATATCCTTTGAGATGATGAATCATTTATAAAATCCTTAGGGCCCTTGTCCCTCTATACCTTATGATACCTTTCCACAAATTGCAATAGATCATCCATTGCTTCATCCATTATCTTCGTATTCATTCCTAATTTTTGAATGAGATCTTTGTATTCCTATTTTAGAAATAACTTAGGTTTACAATCCATTGTAGTCACTCACACTCAAGAAATAGCCAAGATTATAATCTTGAATAATTTCAGAAGAGTTATTTATCTAACGAGCTAGTAGAATACATGGCTCTAATACCATTATAATATCACTTTTCAGAATATTTAGATAAAATTGAATTTTATTTAATTGTAACTATAAATAATTTCAACATTAAAATAACCAATGCATAACATAAAGAAATAAATAATATCAAACATGTCTTATAAAATCTTCAAAACACACTTTCAAATACTTTCCACACTAACAATTCTTTACACCACTCCACTAGAGATCTTACACACCACACACACTTTGTACACTGCAACTCTAAATCTACATATGAATACCAAATTCAATTATTATGTGTAATAACATCATATGTTTTTCTTGATCAAATTCAAAATGGAAACTAGGAGGGATTTCATCCTCTTAAATCACTTCATTCCAAGGGTTTTCATTCTAGAAGATAAGAAAATGAACATAAGGTTCAAGCTCTTAAAATGTAGGGTTTACGATTTTCCAAAGATTGAATTATAAAGAGAGTAACCTTCATACTTATACAATTTTAAAAAGAATAAGGAATGGGAGAGGAGTTTTGAGGAGAGAGAGAATGTGGAGTGACATTCCCATGGGGGCCAAAATTTATACTACTAGGCATGCTTTGGCCCATGTTCAACGGTCAAAGAGAAAGTAATCAAATGGGACAAGATTATCCACATTTATATTTGTTTCCCACCTTCATGTGCTTCCGAACCCCACTTCCACATGATTCCAACAATTACATCTCACTCACACATGTGAGATAAATCAAAAATATGAACTTTATCATCTTTTTCCCATGTGAAAAAAAAAATCCTAGAACACCTTTTGACTTCTCTCTACATTCAAAATCATGCATCTTCCAAAGGGGAAGATTGTTGGAAATATTGTCATTGATGTCAAAGGTTTAGTATTATTGGTGATAAAGGCCCCATTGCATTTAATGTTGTTGGTAATAAATATATCTTGGCTAATATGAGTTAATATTTATTTAATATTAACAAATATATTTTTGGTTGCATATGAGACAAAAGAAGGGCCCATAGAGAAGTTGAAGAGCCACGGGGTAAAGAAAAAAGAAGGATGGGATGCATTTTCCCATGAAGAGTCATCTTGGGGAATACCAAGATTCACCAAGTGAAGACAAAAGAGTAACGGTGAATTTATCATGAAAGGACACTTTAAGGAATAAGAAAAGTCACTGAAGATAAGGACAAAAGTGGGAAGGATATTTTTGATCATGAAGGGTCACCACATGACTTTTCAAATGCTTGGATATGAAGGGTCATCCAAGATTGGTTCCATTTTCCATGAGGATTGAAGGGTCACAAAGGGGGAAGGCCAAAGGTCATTTGGAAAGCTATAAATAAAGGCTTGAGTAGCCATTTGTAATATGTGAGATAGAGGTTGATTTGATATTTTAATATCTAGCTTAGAAGAGAAATTGTGAGAGATGAATATGATTTGTATTTGTTATATCTAGCTTAGAAGAGAAAAGGTGAGAGAGAGGAAGGAGATGTTGTATTGATCTATCATTTGTTGAGATAACAACATTAAGAGATAGGTGTGTGGTATACACAAAGAGGTTGGTGCTCCTGTGGGTTGGTGCTCATGAATAGGTGCTAGGTTGGTGCCTGGCAAAGGGGTTGGTACTCCTATGGGTTGGTGCTCATGAATAGTTGCTGGGTTGGTGCTCGGCAAAGGGGTTGGTGCTCTTGTGGGTTGGTGCTCACGAATAGGTGCTGGGTTGGTGCTCGGAAAAGGAGTTTGCAGCTCATGTGTGTTGGTTCTCACAAATTATAGCTGAAGTTTGTACTTGGAAAAAGGGGTATGGTGCTCTTGTGGGTATGTTCTCATGAATATATTTGAGATTGATTCTCCATGGTTTTTTCCCACATTGGGTTTCCATGTTATATCTAGTGTCTCTCTTTATCTTGTGTGATGTTTATTGTTTGAGTTTTATTGCATATCTTGAATGTTTGATTAAGTGGAATTTGATAAAGGGAAAGATTTATAAGATATATAATATACTGATTCACCCCCCCCCCCCCCCCCCCCCCCGCACTCTCAATATATTTCATGTACTTAAAAATTGGTATTAGAGTAAGTTCCTTCAGAAAGGGTTTAACAGCTTGAAGGTAGATTAAAGGAAAAGCATAGATGGCCAAGCAGCTAAAGAAGGAGAATCAAGAATTGAAATATGTGGTTGAAGCTATTAAAGAATAGGTGTGTATCTTGGATTCTAAGTTGGCTATAGAAGTAAAAGAAAATAAGATATTTATTTAGGATCTTGAGAATCAGTTAGAGGTTGCAAATTCAATTTTAATATCAAAAGATGAATAGTGTAATCAATTGAAGGTTGAGTTAGATTCTTTAAAGGATAATCATGAGAAGCTTTTAATCAAGGTTGAGAAAGATCATGAAATATTAGTCCAAGGAAAGAAGGATGCAGGTTTTGAAGGTAAATCAAAGAAGCTAATCAGGCAGCCCAATGCTTTCAAGTTTTCAAATTCTTTTCATGGCCATTGCTTTGTTTGTCATCATGTTGGTCATAGGGCAAGAGACTATATGAGGAGAAGCAATTAGTCAAAGGGAGATCTCAGTCACATTCAAGAAAAAGGTATGAGAAACATTGTTTGCTTCTATTGTCACGAGGTTGGCCATATTGCTAGATTATGTCAAAATAAAGTAAAGAGATATTCAAGGTATGTCAAAGGATATAGAGCCTCTAGAAAATATGAGAAAAGACAAATTCAGGTTTGGAGACCTAAAATAGTAAAGGTTGATCAGGTTGAGGTTAAGAGTGAAAATGTATTAC
>JARHVA010007592.1:612500-646317 GCA_037957365.1 Torreya grandis | reverse complement strand
AAGGAAATCCTTGAAAAATAAATAATAACTTAAATAAAAGAGTGATTATTTTTATTATTACCCAAATGGAAATGTGATTTGTTTTTAAAAACCAAAACAAAATATTAAAGGCAAAATCTTTAGTTTAAAATTCATTCCACCTTCGTAATGGATTTTTTTTTACTTTGGGTGGTCTTGGAAAATCAAACACCTACAAGATAAAAATAATTAATATATTCTAAACATCAAATAGCTATATGTTAGAATATATACAAGATACATTAACACACACACACACACACACACACACACACACACACACACACACACACACACACACACACACACACACACACACACACACACACACACACACACACACACACACACACACACACACAACTAAAACACAAATATTACCATTAATAAAATGATAATATATTAAAAACTATATGTCATATTTTAATGAAAGTTTCATATAATTTGGATAACACAAATTCCAACCACCTATGAAAATTTTAGGAAAATATAGTTTGTGTGTTAAAAAAATATGATTATTTTAATGGTCTTTTTTTTAAAAAAAGTAGTCAATTACTAAAATAGCCATAACTTCCAAACTAGAACTCAAATTTCAACTAAATTTTGAGAAAATTAGGATGAAACTAGTAAGAATAACCTATAAAAAAAAATAGGAAAAAAATTAATCAATTAAAGCCTATAAATTTTTTAACATCAATTTTTTTGTATGTTTTTTCTTATTTTTCTTAGTGAAAGAAAATGGAAGAAAAGAATTAAAGTTAGAAAATGATGATGCAGGGTGCATAATCTCATCCCATTAGGTATGAAATTATGTAAATAGGGATTTTACATAATAGTGTAAGATCCAACTACTTATGATCACAAATCAAATAATATTAGAGCACCAAAACATCTGGTAGCCTTCTATCGGGGTTGAGCAAATACAAATTGAAAGAATGAAAATGAACAAGAAAAATAATAAAATAGTACCTTTTGATTTACCGTATTATGAATTGATTGAAGTATGATGGCACATCAAAATGTTGAATAAAGTGTCTTTGGCAATGTCTATGTCCTTGACTAAGGGACGCCTCTCCTTATTCATCTTGAGTGTTGTGGGCCTTGTTGTGTCTTGGGAAATTGATAGAAGAAAAATGGCTTGCAAGAAGATATAAGAATATTTAAAGCTTATAAAGTTATTTTGGCATAATAATATTGAGAAATACTAAATGTAGATAAATTTGGGCTTAATAATATTAGGATTTAGAAGCTTGTCCAAATTTTAGGAAGTGCCTCCAATTTATAGACTTTTAAAATGGATGTGAACCATCCATATTGAGATGAGGATCAAGCATCCAAAATTTCTCCTACATCATTCATTATGAGGAATTTGGGGCATTTAATAAGAGGAATAGGATTTTTTAAGAATATATAATAACTTTAAGGTGTATATTTTGTAAGCTTTGTAATATGTAAGCTTTGTAAGGTTTGCAAGATATAAGATTTTGTAAGATGTAGTATTTGTAAGATGTAAGCTTTGTAAGAAGAGGTAGGCTTTTCCATGTGATTTGACTATTAAATTGGAAAGTTGTTTAGATGATGAGGATAAATAGAATTTTTTATTTTCTTATATTTGAAATATGTGAATTCCATGTAAACTCATTTAAAAAAGAAGATTAGATAATTAATTGAAATTAAATAACTAATTTAATATGATGTGGATTTAATGGGATAAGATGTGATAGTATAATAATTTGGTTAGCTAATTGAAGGGTAATTTACAAATAATTTAATGATTTAGGGTACTTTTTAAAAAAATGAATGATCGAATGCAGGTGCATTACATAAATTAGGTATGTACTAATGTGTCACAGAATGCATACATCAAAATTTAAAGGGAATTAGGTTGATTTTAATGATTTTTGGTTAAATTTGCATTTGATTAATAAAATCCACTTTGATTATATTTTGAAAGTGGAAGTGGTGAAAATTAAGTGTCTACAACTTGTTTAAAACTTTAGATGTTCCCTCCTAAATATTTTTAAGATGAATCATCTTTTTCCATTCTTGTAACCCCCAAGATTCCATTCTCTCTCTCTCTCTCTCTCTCTCTCTCTCTCTCTCTCTCTCTCTCTCTCTCTCTCTCTCTCTCTCTCTCTCTCTCTCTCTCTCTCTCTCTCTCTCTCTCTCTCTCTCTCTCTCTCTCTCTCTCTCTCTCTCTAGTGTTATAAGTATGCTTATTTTTGGCATTATAATCTATCCAAAAGGATGGTAGGTGAAGCCTTATTATCCTTGTTTCTCATTTTTGCCTTGAGAAATATAATTCAAACTTGTTTAATATTTACAACTTCATATTTTAATGTGTTGAATGAGTATTTTATAGATTTTAGTGAGAAAATTTCTTGTCCTTGCATCTTGTCCTACTTGTATGCACCTAAGTATGTATATATTATCTTATTATAGGTCACTTAGAGTATACTAAAGTGTGACTTTATATTTAATTGATTTTAATTTAAGTAGTGTCTTGTCATTCATTTGAATCTCTCACATTGTCTATCATACTTACATAGTCTCTAGGTTGAAATAAGAATGTGAGAAACTCTCTGTCGAAGCATATATCAGATTGTAGTTATATATTTTTAAGTACAAACATAAAATACTTTTGGATCCAATATTATGGTGTGTCACCTATATGTTTAGTTTTATTTTAGTTATATATCTTGTTATCCATTTTCATACACCAATTAGTTAGTAAGTGAGTAATCAAGACAAATCTAGGGATCTAGCCCTTCAATAGAGAGGTTTACCTTTGCTATAGATAACCCATATGTCTAGAGGTAATTATATATTTCACTAAATTTTTATAAGGATTGAAATACATTTTAAAGGGTACAAGATTGAGTGACAATAGTTCTAGCATGCTTGATGGGCCAATTGTCCTAAACACTTCTTTTCAAGGTGAAGTTTAGGTATGGCAAGATAACAGATGTAGAAGTGTTCATCACTTAGCATTTGGTGAATCCACTAAAGGTAATATTTGGTTTGATACTATGTTTTAATTATTTTTTATACTTCATTGTCTTTACTGGGTCACCTAATAGTAGATTAAATCAACCTATAAATCCACTCTCTCATCCTCAACTTCAAATTAAATTTTAGTACCCTAATCCTTTCTTAGCAATTGAGAACCATGAAGAAGAAATTTAAGAGTAGGAAGGTTTTTAAAGTAAATAATATCAAGAGAGTGAAGAATAATTTGATGTAAACATGTATATAAAACATGCATTTCCATATTTCAATATCAAAAATCCCATAAATCTTGCTTCCTATGATGATATCCCTCCCAATGCCACTAAGGGTGTTCCCACTTTGAATGAAGAAGGTCTTATCACCCCAAGTGAACATATTAGAGACATATGTAACTTTTAAAATTTACATAATATTACAAAAATCAACAGAACAATCGTATTACCTACCATGTCTTGTAGGAGAAAAGCTCTTTATTGGTATATAAACCTTACCATGAAGAATTATTATTACATGGGATGAATTTGGAAAGTTTTTGATAGAAGCATTTGAGGATAAGAGTGATCATACATCATTAATCCAATATATGAATTTCATCAAAAGAGGGACTAAGTAATACATGCATCATTTCAATGAGAGATTATAAAGGACATAGAATATGATACCATCTCCCATAAAACCCCCTACAAGTTTTGTCTCTAACCTATCTCATATTTATTAGGACTAACATAGTTGTCATGTTGAAATAAATGGGAGGGTATGCTTTGACTTATGATTATTATATAGCTATTAGATCTAAGAATGGTTTGATCTAAGCCAGTAAATTACATTTAAAAGTATCAATGCCTATCTTTCCTAACATTCTTGCTACTTATTCAAGCCTTGCACCAACTCTAAATCCAAGAAACAAGCCTAAAGGTGCTCCAAAAATATTAGATGATGCCATTGATTGGCAAGCAAAGTGTAAAGCCCTAGAAGTTTTGATTAAGCAACCAAATCAATAACTTTTAGCTCACTAAAGCCCCTTATAGTAAACTATACAAACAAATAGATTTCTACCTCAATGTTATGCTCAAGGGAGGGGATAGGTTCAATCTAAATTTATAGGCCACCTAAAGCTTACAACCCAAATTCTACTCCCACCACTAAATCCATGGTTCTAATGCATATCAACCTAGATAAAGGAGAAGAATGGTCAAATTTGGGTCTGGCCTCAAGGTCAATTAATGAATTCTAATTAGGGATAAGTTCAAGCCTTGGTGTTTAAAGGAGGGACTACTTCTCACTTTACATCATAATATGATGGCTCTATGCAAAAAGAATCAAATGGAGAATGTGGCAATCAAGGAGCCAACTTTATAAACTTCTAAATAGAGGATACATTTATCTTAAATAAATTAACCTAAATTAAAAAAACACAAGGTCAAAGAGAAGAGATTTGGGAGATGATAGAGACATGGATATAACTCCAAATAACTCCCCTTCAATGTAACAACGTATGAATACAAATGTAGTATCTTCTAAAAGTCCTACACCTCCTCAAAATCAGAACTTGGGGAGGGTATTCCACTCCTCATTACCGCTAGTTCAAGGTACTTCATTAACTCCCATAATTTAATATAAGAATAATGTTAATTATTTGAATATTATTGACTCCTTAATGAATACAAAGACAAGCATATCTCTTTGGGGGGTACTTCACTTGCTTGATCAAAAGGAATTACTCCAAGAGCATCTATCCCAACTCCACATCTCCCGCAAACCATCAAAACATGGTGGTGTAGCCCTAAAAATTTAAACTAATAATATTTTTGAACCTTACACCAAGTCCTATAAGCACCCACCTTTATACCTTACCCTCATCATGGGAGATAAACTAGTCCATAATTACATTCTAGATAGTGAGGAAAACACTTCAGTTATGCCTAAACTAGTTGTAGAAAAATTGGGATTAAAGTATGATCCTTATATTAAGGGGGTGTTTTAGGTTGATGGGACACTAGACAATTCAATAAGGCTCTAAAGAGGTTTGAAAGTGTTCTTGCATTACTACCCAAGATTTCCAATTTTACAAGACATAATGGTGGTGGATATTCCTACACATATTGACATTTGCCTATCAAGAGACTTCATTTCCAAGATAGGAGGATATGTTGATGTTGATTGGTCCTTCTTGGATTTTATAATGAGGTATTCATCTAAGGTGATAATAAGAACATAGATATTTCCCAGGTTCCACATTGAACCATATGTGGAAACCAATGCCATTAATGATCAAGAGAAACATAACATAGATGATAAAGTACCTTCCCCTCTTGCAAGTATTTTTGAAATCTTCTTAGATAAATATGGTACTAAGACCTATGAACATGGCCTCTATTATTTTTGTGTAAGAAACTAATTTTGGAGTGTATTATCTACATGAGAAAGGAACACCTATACCTTCACTTACTAAGGAGGAAAATGAGAGTGATGGAATGTGGAAGATGTTCTTTGATAGTTCATGGAGCAAAGTAGGTGTAAGAGATGGTGTTATGTTGGTTTCTTTATATAAAATTAGTATTACTCCTCATATATATTACATTTGAAATTTACCTTCAATGTGGCCAAGTATGAAGGCTTGGTTTATGACCTTCAATGGGCAAAGAGGGAAGGAATCAAGAATTTGAAAGTATATGGAGATTTTAAATTGATTTTACATCAAATAAAGAATATGAGTGATACCAAAATACCTTTTTTGAGGCCTTATAATAATAAGGTGTGTGATTTACTTGAATACTCTAGTGCATTCAACATATAACCAATCCCAAAAGAACAAAACAAGCATGTTGATAGGTTAGCTACTATAGGGGCATAATTTGACACACCTACTTACATAAAGGAGAAAGGAAAACAATCACACATCAATGTCATTATGAAGCATTTTATTCTGATAATGAATTTTTTTGGAAGGTGTTTGGTAGTGATAATCATATTCTACAATTCTTGAAAAATGAAGCCGATTTCTCTTCAATAAATTAGAAGAAACTCCAAGGTTAGTATAAGAATTAGATTGTATAACTGAGAAAAAATAAGATACCTAATGGATTAGTCAATGTAGAGATCATATTCAATGAAGATGACTAAAGGAAAAAATATAAGGTGGGCATGTACACAAAGGAAGAGAACAAAGAAAGAGCCATAATCTTCAAGAATAAGCTCCTCATAACTAGGCAAGACATTCTTTGCATTTGGAAAATAAGTATTCATTGAATTTTGTAGATAATTCCATGACATATTTTCTTGGGAATATAAATATCTAAAGGGTTTTTACCCTAGTCTATCCCATCATACTATTGAACTAGAATCTTGAGCCAAACTAGGTAGGCACAAAAAAAGGCCTACTAATCACAAAGTTGAACAACTCATGAGAATAGAACTCACCAAACTTATTGAGTCTAAGATAATTTTTCTTATCAAGCACTCAACATGGTTAGCTAATATTATGCTTGTTAGAAATAATAATTGGTAAATAAGACATTGTGTGGAATTTATAAACCTTAATAGAGTGTCACTCAAGGACCATTACCACTTACCT
Organism: Torreya grandis; assembly: GCA_037957365.1. Lineage (NCBI taxonomy): Eukaryota > Viridiplantae > Streptophyta > Pinopsida > Cupressales > Taxaceae > Torreya > Torreya grandis. The sequence goes on along the minus strand of JARHVA010007592.1, from coordinate 639,716 downwards.
CCTATGGAGTAGATTTTGCAGGTTGTTTTAGGTTCCCAATGCTTCTCCTTCCTAAATGTATATTATGGTTATAATCATATTTTGGTGAATGAAGATGATCAGTTCAAGATAACATTTGCTAAAAAATGGGGGACCTTTGATTATAGTAAGATGCTTTTTGGTTTTTCAAATGTTGGTGATAATTTTAAAAGGGAAATAGACATGATTTTCAAAGTCTTCATCAATGATATGTTGCTAGTGTATCTTGATGATATAACTATGTTCTAACAGGATGAAAATGACCACATGAAACATATAAGGTAGGTGTTTGAGAGGTTTAGATAGTATGTTTTATCTCTTAAACCAAAAATTTGCATCTTTGTTTTCCATGAATCTAAGATTCTAGGACACATCATTTCCAAGGATGGTATAGCTATTGACCCCAAAAAGATAGAGGCTATTCTAGGCCTATCATTTCCCTTACACAAGAAAGTAATCCAAAGGTTTTTAGGCAAGATAAACATTGTGAGAAGATTCATACCTACTTTTTAAACTTTGGTGAATCCTATTATAACCATGCTTAAGAAGAATCAAGTTTTTGCTTGGACTATGAAAGGTAAGAGCAGTTTTGAAGCCATCAAACAAGCAATTGGACAAGTTATTACTCTTATAAATCCTAATTTTTCTAAGTGATTCATGTTATATATATTTTCTAGCCATGACACTATCTTAACTATGTTTATGCAAAATAATGATGAGGGTTTTGAATAACATATTACATTATTTAGTCAAGGTTTGGAGGATTATGAAGCCAAATATACATTTATATAGAAATGAGTCCTTACTTTTTTAAAAGTGATGATGAATTTTAGACACATGGTTCAAAATAAAAGGATTCACATCATGGTCTCTCATCCTTGTATGAAAGAGTTATTTTTTAGTAAATACCTCAATGAAAAGACGGCATGATGGATTACAAAGGTAATGGAGTATGATGTTGACATCAAGGTGACCAAGTTGATGAGAGGTAATGGTCTTTTCTAGCACTTGGATTCATATTTCCATGAACCAAAAGAGGAAGTTTTTAGTCAATCAAGACTTCCCTCAGCCAACTAATATCACACCTCTAAATATATGGACACAAGACATCATCAAATTCCACCAAAATGGTGAGTGACCTAATGGATTGAACAAGTCCAAAAGAAGGTATTTTATAATGGAAATTATTCCTTATTGTGTTATTATATGTTGTACTTTTTATAAGAGATATAAATTTTTTTTTGTTGAGATGTTTTGACAATGATAATTTTGGCATATCACTTGAAAAGTTTCATAATGGAGCAAAAGGAGGTCATTTCTCTCCAAATACAATAGTTGAAAAGATCATGAGGACACGATACTATTGGCCAAGCCTCTTAAAAGACTTATATGATTGGGTAAGAAGGTGTGCTCAATGTGATTTCTTTGTAGGAAAATAAAACCTTATATCTCTCCCATTGATATCTATTCAATTGGATCAACGCTTCATACAATGGGGTCTTGACTTAATTAGCATGATTAATCTTTCATCAAGTACTGGACACATGTGGATCCTTAAAGTAAATTATTAATTTATAAGATGGGTTGAGGTAGTTGCATTCAATGAGGCCAATGAGAGTTCTATTTTGGAGTTCTATAATGCTATTACTATAAATTTTAAAACTCCTTATACCATAATTTTAGATAATGTACTTGATTTCATGGGTGTTAAGATAGCTTATTGGGTAAGTAGTAATGGTATATAACTGATGACATTATCCAAATATTACCCTCAAGATAATGGGTTGGTCAAGTATATTAATAATACGTAATTATGATTATCAAGAGGACTTTAGAAAGTAACCAAAGAACATGGAACACTAAGTTTAAGATGACCCTATGGGCTTATAGGATCACACGTAAAATGTCAACATCTAACTCTCCTTTTTTTCTTATTTATGAGATGGAAGTTAGGTTATCCATGTCCCAAGATCTACCTACCTTAAAGCTGGCACATCAGTTAGAACTGATTGAAAACAATCCAATGGAGGTCAGATTAATATAATTGATGGAGTTGAAAGAGAGTAGAGACAATGGTCATAAATCCATGGAACATCATCAAGTGATAATGAAGAGGCCATTTTATAATAAAGTAACTCCAATAATTTTACAATATGGTGATATAGTACTGAAGTGGGATGAAGACAGAGCAAAGCTAGGTAGATACACCAAATTTGACACCTTGTCAAGTAGGCCATACATCATAATCAAGTGTAATAAAAAAATTCCTCCTAATTAGAAAAAATGAATGGGGAGGAGTTATCTATCCATATAAATGGTATTCACTTGAATCCTTGATAATGATGATTTGAACATTATTCATGTACATAAGTGGGGGTGTGGTATGTGCTAAATAAGTTCTTATGCACATTTGCTTATTTTCTTTTTTGTTTGGTTTGTTGTTTTGAGTTTTTTTGTGTGGTGTTCCCTAAATGATTTTAGCATAATGTGGTTTATATCCTTTTTTGTTGTGGTTTATTTAGGTTGTATTTATCTTGATCTAGTTTATTTCAAAGCTTCACTATCAAGACTCCATTTCCCAATATTTGAGGAAAGGTTACTAGTCTCACAGTCTATAAGGCAAGCTGCCTCAAAATTTCACCATGAATGTTATCAAAATGTGACAACAATTTGACCTCTTTGAGTTAAATTTTATTTAATTTTATCCTTGTCCTATAAGTTTCTATAGTTTTACATAGCTCAGTTATGTCCTTACATTTCAAAATCATGAGTTTAAAACCATTTCTAGTCACCTCAGAGATATTAAGATTTTTGACCATAAAGAAATGTTTTTATGGTTGTTAAGGTTTCTATTGTGGCCAATAGGGTTATTTTAAAATATTATTTATTTCACAAGATATAAAAGGGTGTAAATTAGATTCCATAAAAGTCTTGTGGTTCTTGGTCAAATCGAATGTCAATTTCATGACGTCACTTTAGTTTCACTAGCTTTCTCTACACTTGAAACTACTTATAAACAGTTCAAAAGTCATTTTCAATATTAATATAAAGTGCAGTATGTAAAAGTGGTCTTTTATATCATGAGAAGAGGGCTTCTAATGTTTTGAATGTTAGAGCAAGTCATAAGATAGTCAGACCTTTTAGGTTCAATTCTTGGAGAAGAAGAAACTGAGCTAAAAGATGTATTTATGATCATTTGTATGATCATCTTCAAGAGCAAACATATGAAAAGAGACTCTCCACTTCCCTTAGGTGATTTAAATGATTATATAAATTTCACAAGTTATAAAATGGTAAAAAAATTAGTTTCCACTTTATCAGGTCCTTTTGCATGTTTGTAAGGGTCATGGTATGAATGCTTGTTCTATATAGAATATGATGAGATGGCTCCTAAGATTTTTACCAAGCATGGGAAACCGAATGGGATTGATCTTCATGGCATTGGTATTTTGGTCAACCTCCTATTCTCTATGAAGAAATTTTAAAAATGTTAATGCTTGATAAAGGCTTTAAACCCCTCAATGTTGACTTCTAGGCAATCTTATTATAGATGTGAGCTTGTCATTGTAGAACATGTGATGTTTAAGCTTATAAATGGTTTGGTGGGTTCTAAAATTCCATCATTCCTATTCATCTAGTGTATTCAAGTGTAAATATCTCCTTATTTCTTTAGGTTATAGGTCTTCCTTATTGGGTGAATCTTTCAACATGACTAGTGAAGATTTTTAGACTTTATATGGTCATGTAGCATAAATGAACCTCCCACATAATCAATATAAGGTCTAACAAAAGTCTCATGATTATATAATTCCTAATGTCTCATTTCTCATAAGGAGAATACACCTATAGGCCAACTTGGATAAATAGTCCATTTTAAAGATTGAAGGAAAGAAGTAGAGGTGTTTGAGACTAATTGGGACCTCAAACAAGTACAATTCCATTGAGGATATCATTGAAATGTAATTGAAGTCCTTAAGACTTCTAGATATATTCATCACTCTTAATGAGCACCTAAAGTCCATATGAACTAGTAAATGAGTTAAAAATGCATACAATAAAGAAATGATAGAAACCTAATTAGAACTACAACTAATTCAAGTAGATAAAGGAGGATTAGTGATGAGATTATAAGGTCCAAATATATAATATCTAATAAAGCTCCTCTAAAGGCCACATAAAGGTTATAATGAGGAACAAACTAATATTTATCCTATGAATGAAATAAATTAAGATTAGGTTTTGAGATGCATCTTAGTGGAAAACATAAACATATGATCATTTTGAAACCAAGGTAAACATTAGGAAACATGAATACCATGGATCAAATTGAGTTCAAAGGGAACACACATCCTAACATAAACTATAGTTCTCCTTACTCTCTCTGAGTTCCTATTTGATTTAAATAAGGAGTAAAGAATTGTGAATATGTTTGAATGAGATGAAGTTCATGAGTGATTTCATAATGTTGAAAATTTATTATTTCAACCCTCAAACCAGATGACTAAATACCAAATTTTCAAACATATATTTAGTCATGTTGTCCTAATACACACATAGGCTATCCAACCAATCATAAGAAGAGATTGGAGTTTTGAATCATCTATAGGCATAGTCACACCTTGAAAATTTGTATATAATATGGTCATGAGTACAAAAATACACTCATGGAAACCCCAAGGACATAAAGGTAGTAGGCATATTTATCTCAGACATTGCTCACTGCAATCATAAAAGATAGTATTGACACTAACTGTTCTTTATACCTAAAAATAAGATAGGCATGTCAAATCCCATGGAAGGCCCCTAAAACAATACAAAAAAACATACAAGAGATCATAGAAAACACTCAACATGAACAAAATACTATCTTTCAACCCAAATGCCCTTGAAGGCTAGAAAGGAGGTGGTAGACCTAGAACCTTAGCTTTTCTAATCAATACATTAAATGAAAACATTGAAGTATACACTATTTAAAAATAATATATATGGATGAATAGGGTGTCAATAAAGGTTTATCAAATGTTCCCAATAGTAGAATTGAGTTTGGAGGGTTAAAACCTAGATTAGACCAATCTTGAGCTTAAGAACACTAAGTCTGGTACATGAAGATCAATTTCCTATGTTCATATCATCTATAACACTTTGTATGGGATCCTTATCCATTTTGGATATGTGAAGTGGTATGTCAAGATATTTTTCCAAGTGGAATGAGGATAATTAATGGTCATTGATTTATGAATGATTTTTGAGACATCAAATAGGTCTTAAAACCTACTAAAACCTTTAGATGAATTTGATGTGAGAGATTTACTTCCTAGTGACTTAAAATTCATGGTTTTGTCTCTAAAAGCTTTTAAATCTGGTTAATGATTCTATGGTTCTCCTCGCCATGAAATTTGATGCTGATGTCACCTTTACAAACACCCTAAATACCCTTTCTATTGACAATTTTGATGGGTATAAACCTAGATGAACATTAAAAAACTATTGTAGTATGTGCTATGATATGTTTCTTAATTCATTTAAGTAAATTTTTTTTTTCAAACACTCATGAAATTTTCCTTATAGGTATATACAAAGAAGGCAGTTTGAGATGTAATAGGATTAAGAGACCTAGTCATCTAGATTGGCAATAATAGCATGGTCATGGTGAATTTAAGGCCTAATTAATATGATGAAGTGTTTATTAAGTCTAGTAATATGATTTTTAACATTATTATAGGGTTATTATAAGTTTTCATAACCATTTGGATGAGCTAATATTAGCAATTAGGCCTAATTATCAACTAGTGAAGATAGCCAACATTGAAGTGGATCTTTTAGAGGATTGACAAAAAATTTAAAGTGTAATTAAATATTATATACACCTAAATAAGTGGTAAATATATATTTTAGGTTTAGGTTTATTATTTACAAGATCCACAATAAGGATCAGATGATCTCTTTGCTGCTGAAGACCACAAACTCCACCTAGGAGTTAGGCTAACTCCCTCTTTCAAGAAGACCTATTTTAAGAGTATGTAATTATGAATACACCTTGGTGAGGTGTAATACCATATTTTAATTGGATATCCAAGCATTTTAATTCAAGTGAAGAGGTTTACTATAATATATCAAACTAGTTTTCAATAAGACTTGTGAACTCCTTAAGACTTACTCTTTCTAACTTAGAGGTAGTTTGTAAAGGGTTTTGAGATCAAATGATACTTGTTCAATACTTCATATGTTTCATCCAAAATATTATGATGAATAATTATATTTACCCATTTTTTGAACCTCCCAATATTCCACTCTTGGCATGATATTTCTCCCTCTCATTGGTGTTATAAGTATGCCTAGTTTTTGGTATTGTAATCTATCCACAAGAAAGGTAGGTGAAGCCCTCCTATTTTTCTTACTCATTTTTGACTTGAGAGATAAAATTAAAAATGGTTCAAGCTTTCAAATTTCAAATTTTAATGTTTTGAATGAGTTTTTGATAGATTCTAATCGGGAGAGTGTTTGTCCTTGCATCTTATCCTACTTGGGTGCACCTAAGTATGGATATATTATCTTATTATAGGTCACTTAGATTATATTGAAATGTGATGTTGTAGTTAAGTGTGTGAAGTTTCAGTAATGTCGTATCAGTAATTTTAACTTCTCACCTTTCCTATCATTCTTACATAGTCTCTAGGTTGAAATACTTATGTGAGAAGCTCTCTCTTAAAGCATAGATCAGATTATAGTTGTACTTTTTAAGTACAAACATAAAATAGTTTTGGATTAAATTCTATGGTGTATCACCTCTTTTTTTGATTTTTTATTATTTATATAGTTTCTTATCCATTTTCATACACCAACTAGTTAGTAAGTGAGAAATCAAGATAAATTTAGGGATCTAGCCCTTCAATCTAGAGGTTTACCTTTGCTATAGAGGTAATTCCTTATTTCAATAAATTTGGATAAGTCTTGAAGTACCTTTTCAAGGGTAAAATATTGAGTGACAACAGTTATAGCATGTTTGGTGGGACAATTTCCCTAAACACTTCTTCTCAAGCTTAATGCTAGATATGAGAAGACAACAAATGTAGAAGTGTTTTTCACTCAACATTTGGCTAATATACTAAAGGTGATATCTAGATGCATACCAATTTTTCACTATTTTTATTCTTCATAGTATTTAATAGATTAGCTTATAGTAGAGCTAATCAACATATAAATATGTTCTCTCATCTTGAACTTCATATTGAATTGCAATACCCTAATCCTTTCTTAACAATTGAGAACCCATGAGAATAACTTGAAGAGTAGGAAGGTTTTGAATGTAAATAAGAGTAAGAGAGTGAAGAAGAATTTAAAGTAAACATGTCTATGAAAATTGAATTCCTAGATTTTAATATCAAAAATCCCATAAATCTTGCTTCCTATGATGATATCCCTCCCAATGCCACTAAAAGCATTCCCACTTTGAATGGAGAAGCTCCTATCACATGAAGTGAACACATTAGGGACATATCTCACATTTAAAATTTACATAATATTACACAAATCAACATAAAAATTATATTGCTTACCATGTCCCTTAGGGGAAAAAATCTTTATTGGTATACAATTTTACCATGAAGAATTATTATTACATGGGATGAATTTGGGAAGTTGTTGATCAAAATATTTGAGGATAAGAGTGATCATACATCATTGATCCAATAGATGAATTTCATCCAAAGAGTGACTAATGAATACATGCATGATTTCAATGAGAGAGTATAAAGGACATATAATAGGATACCGCCTCCCATGAAACCCCCTACAAGTTCTGTCTCCAACCTATCTCATAGTTATTAGGACTAACATAGTTGTCATGTTGCATTACATGGGCGGTATGCTTTTCCTTATGATTATGATATATATATTAGAGCTAATAATGGTTTGTTCTAAGTTGGTAAACTCCCCCTAAAAGTATCAATTCCTATCTTTCTTAACATGCCTGCTACTTCCCCAAGCCTTGCTCTAATTCTAAATCCAAACAACAAGCCTAAATATGCTACAAAAAAATTAGATGATGCCTTTGGATTTAAATAAAAGTGTAAAAACTTAGAATCTTTGATTAGGTAACCACATCAATAACATATAGCTCACCAAATCCCTTACTATTACCCTCCATGATAAAATATATTTCCACCTTAGTGTGATTCTCAAGGGAGGGGATAGGATCAACCTAATTTCAATAGGCCACCTAAAGCCTACAACCCAAATTCTAATCCCACCATAAAGCAATGGTTCTAATCCATCTCAACATAGTTCAAGGAGAAAAATGGTCAAATAATAGTGTTGCTTATTTGAATATTATTAACTCCTTAAAGAATATAAATACAATAATATCTCTTTGGGACGTACTCCACCTGCCTGATCAAAAGGAATTACTCTAAGAACATCTATCCCATCTCCACATCTCCCGAAAACCATCAAAACATGGTGTTGTATCCATAAAAAATTCCCCTAATCATATTATTGAACCTCACACTAGGTAGGGGAACCCCCCACCTTTATACTTCACCCTCATTATGGGAAATAAACTAGTCCATAATTTTATTGTGGATAGTGAGGGAAACACTTCAATTATACCCAAACTAGTTGTAGATAATTTAGGATTGAAGTATGAACCTTATAGTTAATTAAATATTACTAATCAAAGGTTTGAAGCTATTCTTTCATGACATCTCAAGCTTTCCAATTTTACAAGACATAATGGTGGTGGATCTACCTGCATATTTTACAATTTGTCTATCCAGAGACATTAGTTCCAAGATAGGAGGATATGTTAATGTTGATTGATCCTTCTTGGATTTTATAATGAGTTATGGATCTAAGGTGAAAATAATAACATAGATATTTCCCAAGTTACACAATGAAACATTTGTGGAAACTAATGCCAATATGAATTATATTATTAATGAGCAAGAGGAAAATGACATAGATGATAAAGCATGTTCCCCTCTTGTAGGTATTTGTTAACCGTTCTTGGATGAATATGGTATTGTGACCTATAAACATGACCTCTATTCTTTAATGGATGAAATTGATTTGGGAATGTATTGTATACATGAGGAAGGAACACCTATACCTTCACTTACTAAGGAGGAAAATAAGAGTGATGGAATGTGGAAGATGCTATTTGATGGTTCAAGGAGTAACATAGGTGAAGGAGATGGTGTTAGGTTGGTTTATCCATCTTAAAATCAATATTAATCCTCATATATATTCCATTTAAATTTCACCTACAATATGGCTAAGAATTAAGGCTTAGTTCATGTCCTTCAATATTAAAAGAGGAAATGAATCAAGAATTTGCAAGTGTATGTAGATAGAGAATTGATTGTGCATTAAATAAAGAATATGAGTGATGAAAACAACCCTTTTATTAATATTTATAATCATAGTGTGTGAGATTTACTTGAATACTTTAGTGAATTTAACATATAACCAATCCCAAAATGGCAAAACAAGCATGCTAATAGGATAACTACTATAGGGGCACAATTTGACACACCTACTGCTATAAAGGAGAAAGGAAAACAATCACATATTAGGGTCATTGTGAGGTATTTTTTATTGATAATGGAGTTATTTTTTAGGTTTTTTGTAGTGGGAATCATATATTATATTTCTTGAAAAATGAAGCTAAGTTTTCTTTAAGAAATCAGAAGAAACTCCAAGGTTAATATGAGAATTATATTGTACAACTAAGAAAAAAAGATACCTAAGGGATTCATCACTCTATACAGAATATTAAATGAATATTACCAAAGTAACAAAGAGAAGTTGGAAATTATACAAAGGAATAAAACTAAGAAAGAGTCACAATCTTCAAGAATAAGCTCCTCATAACTAGGTAAGGCATTTTTTCCATTTGAAAAATAAGCTTTCATTAACTTGTGTAGATAATTCCATGACATATTTGCTTGGGAATATAAATATCTAAATGGATTTTACCCTATTATATCCCATCATACTATTGAAGGGTTAGAATTTGGAGCCAAACTAGTTAGGAAAAAAAAGGCCTACCAATTGCAAAGCTGATCAACTCACAAGACTGGAACTCACCAAATTTATTGAGTCTAAGATAATTTTTCCTATCAAGAAATAAAATTGGGTATCTAATCTTGTGATTTTTAAAAATAAGAATGGGGAAATAAGACTTTCTGTGGAATTTAGAGACCTCAATAGAGTTTCATTCAAGGACCATTACCACTTACCTCCTATGGAGTACATTTTTCAAGTTGTTTCAGGTTCCTAATGCTTTTCCCTCCTAGATGGATATTATTATTATAATCATATTTTGGTTGATGAATATGATGAGTTCAAGATAACATTTTACTATAAAAGTGGGGAAATTTTATTTTAGTAAGATGCCTTTTGGTTTTTCAAATGTTGGTGCTAATTTTAAAAGGGCAATGTACATAGATTTCAAAGTCTTAATTAGTGAGATGTTGATAGTGTATCTTGATGATATAAGTCTATTCTCAAAGGATGAAAATGACCACATGAAACATATAAGGTACGTTTTTGAGAGGTGTATATATTATGGGGTTACTCTTAACCTAAAAATTTGTATATTTATTGTCCATGAAGCCAAGATTCTTCCACACATTATTTCCAAGGATGGCATATCCATTGACCTTAAAAGGATTAAGGCTATTGTAGGATTATCATTTCCATTACACAATAAAGGAATCCAAAGTTTTATAGGAAGTATAAACATGTGAGAATATTCATACCTAGTTTTTTATCTTTGGTGAAGCCTATCATAACCATGCTTAAGAACAATCATGTTTCACTTTGACTAAGGAAGGTAAGAGTAGTTTTCAATCCATCAAGAAAGAAATTGGACAGGTTCCGACTCTTGTAAATATTGATTTTGATAAGGAATTCATGTTATATATATTTTTTAACCTTGACACTATCTCAACTATTCTTATGCAAAAGAATGTTGTGGGTATTGAAGAACCTATTGCATTCTTTAGTCAAGGTTTGGAGGATTATGAAGACAAATATAAATTTGTGTAGAAAAAGTCCTCACTAATGTAAGAGGGATGAATAAGTTTAGACACATGATTTCAAATAAAAGGATTCACATAATGGTCTATCATCCTAGCACAAAAGAGTTATTATTAATCAAATACCTAAATGAAAAGAGGGCATGGTGGAATATTTTGTTGACATCAAGGTGACCAAGTTGATAATAGGTAAGGGTCTTTGTGAGAACATAGATTCATATTTACATGAACCAAAAGAGGAAGTTTTTGTTCAATCAAGACTTCCATCAACCAACTAATATCACACCTCTACAAAGATAGACACAAGATATCATTATATTCCTCCAAAATGTTGAGTGTCCTAATGGCTTGCACAGGTCCAAAAGAAGGTATTTTAGATTAAAAAATATTCCTTATTGTATTGTTAGATGTTGTAATTTTTATAAGAGATACAAATGGTTTTTTATTGAGATGCATTGACAATGATCAACTTGGTGTATTAATTGAAAATTTTCATAATGGAGAAGTAGGAGGTCATTTCTCTCCAAGTACAATATTTGAAAAGATCATGAGGGAAAGATACTATTGGCCTAGCCTCTTCAAAGACTTACATGCTTGGGTAAGAAGGTTTGCTCAATGTGCTTTCTTTGTAGTAAAATAAAGACTTGCAGTTCTCCCATTGAGATCTATTCAAATGGATCAGCCCTTCATACAATGGGGTCTTGAATTTATTGGTATTATTAAACCTACATCATGTGTTGGATACAAGTGGATCCTTATAGTAACTTATTACTTTACAATATGGGTTGAGGTAGTTGCATTAAAGGAGGCAAATGAGAGTTACATTTTAGAGTTCTATAAAGCCATTGTTACAAGGTTTGAAACTCCTTATAAAATCATTTTAGATAATTCCCTTGATTTAATAGGTGTTAAAAAAACTTATTGATAAAGTATTCATGGCATATATCTAATTACATATTCCAAATATTACCCTCGAGGTAATGGGTTATCCATATAAGGTCTAGACCTAGATGAACATTCAAAAACTATTGTAGGATGTGATATTAGATGTTTAATAATTCACTATAGTACAAACATTTTTCATACGCTTATGAAAATGTCCTTATAGGTATAGACAAGGAAGACAATTTGAGATATACTAGGATTGAGAGACCTAATCATCTAGATTGATAAGAATAGTGTGGTTATGGTTCCTTAAACTCATCATTAATATGATGATGTTTTTATTGAGTATAAAAATATTATTTTAATCCTTATTATAGGGTTAATTAAGTTTTCATAACCATTTAGTTGAACTAATAGGAGAAACTACTCCTAATTGTCAACTAATGAAGATAGCTAATGTTGAAGTGGATATTTTAGAGGCTTGACCAAAATTTTAAGGTATTAGTTGAAGCATATAGAGATTTTAAGAATATGTGATGAAGTATTTCATTTTTAGGTTGATTAGTTAAAAGATATATAATAAGGATCGGATGATTCTTTGTTGTCCAAGACCACAGACTGCACCCAAGAGTTAGGCTAACTCCATCTTTTAAGAAGACTTGTTTTAAGAGGAATTAATTATTAATACACCTTAGTTTGGTGTGATCCCATCATTTTAAGTAGATATACATTCATTATTAAGTCAAGTGAAGAGGTTTACTACTAGAGATCGAACCAATTTTAAAGAAGACTTGTGAAATGCTCAAAATTGGCTCTTTATGATGTAGAGGTAGTTTACATAGGGTTTTGAGATCAAATGACCCTTTTTAAAGACTTCAGATGTTCCCTCATAAATATTATGAAGAATAATTATATTTACCCATTATTTTAACCCCCTAATATTCCATTCTTGGCATGGAATTTCTCCCTCTCATTAGTTCTATGAGTATGCCTAATTTTGGCATTGTAATCTATCCACAAGAAAGGTAGGTGAAGCCCTGCTATTTTTTTTACTCATTTTTGAATTGAGAAATAAAATTCAAATTGGTTCAATATTTCCAAGTTGATATTTTAGTGTGTTTAATGAACTATTGTTGATAGATGCTAGTGAGGGAAGTGTTTGTCCTTGCATCTTGTCCTCTTGTGTGTACCAAAGTATGGATATATTATCTTCTTGCAAGTCACTTACATTATATTGAAGCGTGATGTTGTAGTTAAGTGTTTAAAGTTTAAATAGTATCTTATCATTAATTTTAATCTCTCACATTTCTCATCATATGTACAATCTTTATGTTGAAATACTTATGTGATAACCTCTCTCTTGAAGCATAGATTAGATTATAGTTGTACATATTTAAGTACAAACATATAACAGTTTTGGATCAAATATTCTAGTGTATCTCCTCTTAATTTAATTTAATTTTATTTACATAGTTTCATATCCATTTTATTAAACTAATTAGTTATCAAGTGAGTAATAAAGATAAATCTAGGGAGATAGCCCTTTAATCTAAAGGTTTACCTTCGTTATAGACAACCCACATGTCTAGTGTTAATTACATGTTTCACTCAATTTGGAGAAGGATTGAACTAACTCTCTAAGGGTGATAGATTGAATGAAAATAGGTCCTAAGAGATCTCATGAAGAGACAAAGGTGCATCACATAATATTTTTCTAGTTGTCTTTATTTTTCAATGAACCACATCATGGCATTCCTAGAAAGCTCAAGTCCTCTAGAATTTTATCTTAAAGCTTGAAAAAAGAATATATAGTGATCCTAAAAACTAGAGAAGATATTAAGAAGAGTAGTAATTATAAATTTGGATGAATTTATGACATTTATTTTGTCTCAATATTTTATTATCTTTGACATAATTTAAAAACTCATCAAAAGTTTATCACCAATTTTAATCTATTCAGGGTAAGAATGAAGTTGTGCCCCTTTCACAAAATAATTGTATGAAAATTTGAGATGAAATTTGAGATAATAATATTGATTTTTTAGCTACAAGTCAAAAGGGTTGCACTTAGGGAGGAATGATATCATTGGATATTATTTAAGCACAACTTTATCCACCCACTTTAGAATGAAAGTAATATATTTTCCATAATGTTGGAGAAAGGTAATGGTGCAAAGGATAAACTTATTCCACAAATTTGTCCAACTCATATAAAAAGGTAGTAGAGGCAAAACTTTCAAAACATCAACTATGAGATGCATGGTTCCCTCATGCCAAATGAGGGAGGTGTTGAGGAGGAATTGATTGTTTGGCACTCTAAAGTGGTTATTTCTCCATTCCACTCTATTAGTGATTGGATTATGGTTAGATGGAATAAATTCAAAATTAAAGATTATATGTTGTCCATAGATATTATCAAAACAATATATATTTTTATATAATATCACATAATGATCTAATATATTAAGGAACCCATGAGTGTCAGAATGGTAGTTAGATCTTGTGAACCAAGAACTGGAAGTTATTATGAGATGTCAAAATAGAGAGTTGATTATACCCTACTAATTTTTAAAATAATACCATGCCTCATGTTTTTCGATACACCATATGATTGAATGTTCACCAATTTTTTTATTAGAACTCTTCACCATATTAAAATCCCCACACACAAACCATGTGGTGAGGAATAAGTTGTTAGCTAAATATTTGCCATAAATTTTATTTTCTAGAGCCATCATTAGGCTGTTGATTTTGAGAAACCCTAATGGATTCCCCTTAACATAAATGGTAAATCAAATATCCTAGTATGATGGATTGCCCTAATGAGTCTAGTTCAGATCTTCATTAACTAAACATAAAAATAATGAAGCTAAACACAGATAGCAATTAAAGAAACATTATATTCTCAAACTGTAAAAATTTTCTTATTATATATTCATTCAATTTTTTCCAAATATATAGGAATGTATTTAATATAAATAGGGTGAACCATATCACCACAAATATCTCTCTATATCCCTATAAATATTCATAAACTTATATGTGTAATATTATTGTAACATACAACAATATATCTAACCAACTAATATAGTCTAATAACAAACTAAATATATCTAGTAGTGAATTACTACTCTCGTAACTATTCAAATTATAATAATCATAAATTAATGTGAGGACTAACATTCCCACTTTATGACTTACATGGTAATTTGTGTTTCATAAGACATAACAAAAGTAGAAAAGGAACACATCAACCTCTCATCAACCATTCGCTATAGAAAACACAATAATCAAATTAGTGTGGTAACTTTGAACATATACATATGTTGTCAAGCATTCATTTATGGAACCACATAAACCTATATAATGTGGTAATTTACAAGAAAGAACCATCTATTCAATTTTCACTCATGTATCTCTAAGAACATGCTCAAACAAAATCATATGCTAATACATACTTTTAAGATTGCATACTACTATCTAAATATTGTTACACATGACAAATACTATGAGAAGAATGTATTGTAAATTTAATCCATGTGAACAAAAAAAATGTTTCACTATCCAATCATCTTCATAAATATTACTATAGTCAGAGAATCTCTACAGTTAGCTACTCTCCTATACAATTATTTCCACATTCCATGACACTTTTCTTCAATATAACTGGGGCAAACAGGAAATTCACCTCTTATTTATCACACATATAAACAAGTACTAATACACACACACACACACACACACACACACACACACACACACACACACACACACACACACACACACACACACACACACATATATATACATATATATATATATATACATATATATATACATATATACATATGTATATACATATATACATATGTATATACATATATACATATGTATATACATATATACATATATATATACATATATATATATACATATATATATATATATGTATATGAATATGTATATACATATACATATACATATGTATATATATATATATATATAGATGTATGTATATATGTATGTATGTATATGTGTGTGTGTGTGTGTGTGTGTGTGTGTGTGTGTGTGTGTGTGTGTGTGTGTGTGTGTGTGTGTGTGTGTGTGTGTGTGTGTGTGTGTGTGTGTGTGTGTGTGTCTATATATATATATATGCCACTATAACAAAAGTGCCCCTTCATTACTGGCTAAAGAGAGGTGTAGAAATTTTCCATCCTCCAATGTCCTCCAACTTCCGAAAAGTGAAGTTGATTTTTCATTGAATTTTATGTTGAGGCTCAATAGCATGTCATTTTTAACAAATAAGCCTCCACCCCCATAACTAAGACATTTGTCTCAAGACATTAGGTTCACTTGATAATTCATCCCTTCCATAGGATGGGATTTTTGACTTTGATAATCAACATTGAATATTGACATCCATTAACAAATTTTGGTAATGACTCCAAATCTAATGATTCATTAATCTTTTGATATTTTTGGTCTCAATGATACTTACCCTTATATCAACCATTTTAACTAAATATCCTTAAAAAATGTTAATAGGACTAATAACATAACATTAAGAAATAATAAATTGTACTTAGTAATAATAAAATACCCACTATTAAATATCATTAATAAAAAAAACTATATAAAGACATAATAATTGTATATGACTAAACATAGAACTATGACACCTGCTAACAATGTGGTAGTGAGGGAGTCAAAATGCATATGCATGGAATTGATCCACAAATAGAAATATGATAGATTATAAAAAATTTAAAATGAGCCTGGGTACCATGATAATAACATGTTGTATACATATTAGGTTGGATGAATTGACCAAGATTTGACACGTTACCTTTTTGAAACACTATGGGCTGATGTTGAGGTAGAAGTCATAGTTTTTTAGGTGAGTTGACTATCAAGATTTAGGAGAGAGGGCATCTAATGCCAAATTCAAGTCAAAAGGTGAGCTAATTTCATATATTCACAAGACTATGGAATCTAAATCTCACACAGAGACATGACCAAATTGAGGGCTTGCCATAAATAATCTGAGATTGTTGTAGAGATGGATGGGAAGTCTATGATAAATTCATGATAAAATGTTGATGGATCAAATTTAAAGGATCATAATATGAGTCTAAAGTCTTTAGATCAAATACATTTGGTGAGTTTCTTTAAAACATAAATTAGTGACCTATATCATCAACTGCATTCATATATATATATATATATATATATATATATATATATATATATATATATATATATATATATATATATATATATATATATTCATTGTGGCTAAACGGTGTCATACTATGTTGATTTGAGCCACAACTATGTGGGACTCCACCAGAAGAATAAAAATTATAATACTAAAACATAGTCCAGATAACAAATTTTAATGGAACTTTGAGCATCGAAAACTTTATGGAAAGCATGAGGAATGATGATCAGACAAGTGGTGGTTTATCTCAATCTCTGGTAGCAAAGAAATGTGAAATGCATGCCATAGGATATATTAATATACATAAATATATCTCTACACAAATTCTAAATCCATTATTATTCCTTATCTAATGTTAGATAATGAGTTTGGTTCATATATTCTTAAACTAAACACAAAAATAATGAAGCTAAACAAAAATAGTAATTAAAAAACATATTATATTCTCACACTGTAAAATATACCCTATTACATATTCATTTAGGTTTTTATAAATTTATAGGAATGTCTTTCCTATAAATAGCATGAACCTTATCACCACTAATCTCTCCTCATATCCCTATGAGTATTCATAAACCTATATGCATAATATTATTTTAACATACAACAATATATCTAACCAACTAATATATTGTAATAACTAACTAAATATATATAATAGGGAATTATTACTCTCATTTTTGTTCATATTATAGTATTCACAAAATAGCGTGAGGACTGAAATTTCCTAACACACCCCATGTGGAAAACATTAAGGAACAAAAATTTAGGATAACTAAGATAATGGAAATGCCATGCCCATCATTATGTCGGGTGGGTAATTGAGTAGTATCAAACTATATGCATTTTAAATTTGTATGTGGAAGAAACATTGATATTTTTACTTGTTTTTTAGAAATAAAATCTAAATATGCTAGTCATTAGCACACATTACATACATATAACTTTTTATAGGACTCGATGTGACTTTAAACATTCTAATCTATATGACATTCATTTTGAAACAACATCCATAATGAGCTCCCACTACCCATATTAAATATATTCAAGGTTTGAAAAACTATTGTGGTGGTTTGGAAAAACAAAATTTCCAAGAAAAATGGAGTGGTGATTAGTACCATTATCCTCTTGGGAAGAGTCATCACCACCAAAAAATGGGCTACATGACTATCTAGAGAAGAAATCACTTGTAGATAATATTTCAATGAAAGAATAGATAACTTGAGGCTATTAAACATGTGAAACATTACTCTATGGATCATTATGTTGCTAAGAATCTCAAGAGGTGGGTTGACAATATGCACCACAAAATAAGGTTTAGTTATACAAGAGAAGTAGCTATAGGGGTAGGTTTATTACTAGTTAATGATATGTTTTTTGGTTACAGTGGTCTAACCACTATTATTTTCCATGACCTTTGGATTATCAACTTATGTTTGTTCAAATGAGGGTTTCAACTAACCCACAAGGGAGAATATTTTATTTGGTAGCAAGGGACTAACAATGATAGTTAGTGTTGGGAGGATAATAATAGACAGTGTTTTACATCTAATTCTCTTTATCAAATTAAATAATAATGTATTCTTGTAAATCCTTAGTGAAGTTAACTTGAATTCATACCCACTTATTATAGGTGTGCGTAATATAACTTGGATATGTCATGGCATAATACATTCCCCATATGTTGGACAATCTTCTCAAGAAATCATCATAGTGGAATCGAGAGCCTAAGGAGTTCAATCCTGACCAACACCCACATGAAAGCTTGGTTACTAACATTGAAGTCATGTGTCCATTTAAATAAAATAAAAATTGTGTTTCTCAAGAACAAAATTATTTACTTATCCATAATGGCTTGAACCTATGATGTCTCTTTGAAAGACAAAAATAGAAAACGCTTTCTAATATTTTTAATGGCACTAACATGGACACACAAGGGATCCCATTTATGCTAAAACTAGTCAGTGAGATTTATCTAAGGGGATATGAACAAAAAAGTGAATAATAATATAATAATTTTCATACCAATTTCAAACACTATGTATGGCATTTATCTTCAATCATAATTAGGCTAAGAGGAAGATTCCAAAGCTTTACTGTTGACGCTTGGATTTCTACCCTTGAGGAGATGCTCATTTCTCCTCATCCACATGGAAAAATGGAATCATATATCTTGTTGTAGGTGACAATTATATTGAGATGAATGTCTGGATTAGGGGCTAGCTCGCCTTGATGCACCTTTGAATCTCTTCTAAACTATACATTGTGTATGAAAAGGGAGAAACAAAAAAATAAGAAAACAAGTGGTGATGCACCAATATTTGATATCCTCTCACTTGAATGAAATAACTACTTAAAGACAAACAAAGTTTCTTTACACAAAATTCACAAGTTTTGTGCATTATTACATCAGTGTTTCATGTGTTATATTAAAGAAGGTATTTGACATTCATGGGAGTAATAGACAACACCAGGAAAGAATATAGTGTTAAACCACTTCTAAAATGTATATACACTTATGAAATAATACTAACAAAGACCTATAATAATACTCTTTCAGCACATTTGGTATGCAATCAAGGATAAGAAGTTAGGAAAGATAACTTTCACTAAACAAGAACAACGCAATTTGGACCAATACACAACAATGCAACATGTGAGTGGAAAATAACTTGTATTATTTCTTCAAGAGTTATTCAAGTACAAATTTGGCTAGAGTTTCACTATAACCAATGGAGGTTATAAATTATCCAAGAGAATGCCTATATATAGCCTTTGAGAGAGAGGTCAAACCAAGGAAGTTCAAGGGTCACTTGGACATGTGTCACCCAAAGAAAATAAGTAGTTGGATTACCTTTTGTAAGATGTTTTTCCAAAGGCAATATCAATGAAATCAAGATATTCCAATCTACATTTTTATATAAATGAGTCCATTTGTTGGAATTTTATTGTATCTAGTTGCTCTTTACTGGCTCGTCAAGTTGTGTAATGGTGCAACAACTTGAACCATCAACCTACCTAATTATGCTTGCTATGCACTAAAATCTTAGAATTATACCATGTGTCACTTCCACATTCATCTTCATGTTCTCACACTTTTATTTTTAACTCCAACATATATTCCTTGTAGCTTGAAATTGATGTTCTACGGGCCATAACATTTTAAGTATTTTCTATGAGCTTCTTGTCTTCAACATTCTTTCAGGCTCTTCTTCCTTTCCTCTCAGCTTTTTGGTAAGGAACAATTTCTCATTTCCTTTGGATAAATTATCCTAAGGAATTCCTTTGGATTTTCTGCTAAGTCATCTCCTCAAAAATAAAAGTGCCCTTCGGAATGTTGAAAACATATCTTTGGAAAAATTCAAGTGACTCTTCATAATTTTTAAATGGTCTACCTTTTCTTTGAAACAATCCTTCAAATTTTTTGAAAGGTCCTTTTGGGCAAGTTGAAATGCCCTTTGGACTTTCTATGAAGTACCCTTCAAAGAGGCAAGTTTTCTTTCAGAAAAAATGAAAGTGACCTTTTAGAAGAACTGAAAATGTCCTTTGGCTTTAAAAAGTCCTTCAAAAAATTTACAAACATACCGTTCCAAAATGTTGCAAGGGTCCCTTTTTGATTTAATATATATTTCAAAGAAACTGAAAATGTCCCTTTGGAAAAATGAAACATACCCTTTGGCTTTTTTGAAGTGGACCTTCGAAACACTGGAATGGCCCTTTCATATTTTATGAAAATGACCTTTCCAAAAGGAAAAAATGCCTTTCAATAACTTTGAACCAAACCAAAGTGTCCTTTTAAAAAGTTAAAGTGCCCATTTTGAAAGGAAACATGCCCTTTGAAAGACTTGTTTAGGCCGTTTATTGTGAAAAATTACCATTCTAAAAAGTTGAATGGATAATTTTCTTGAAAGAAAATCATCAAATAGAAAGTGAAAAAGAATTTGACAAAGGCTTAGAATAAAAACATAAAATAATTAACTGTAAAAGACTTAACCAAAAGACTAAAGAATAAAGCTTTCAAAAGGAAAACACTTGGGTTTTTTATATTTAAAAGACATCAGATTTATGGAAGAAAAATTCTTCTAAATGAAACCTTTCAAGGTGGGTTTACATGGTCCAAATGACATGCTAACATAGATAGGTTCCTTAAGATATTAGACCATTATATGATGTTAAATTGAAATATACTTTATTATGATAACATCAATAAATAGCCTATTATCATGCATTATGAATATGTCTTCTCTGACCATGATCCAATTAATTATAAAGTGTATTGGAGAATCAACCACTTCATAATAACATAATCAATTCCTCCTCAAAACCTCCCTTATTTTCCATGAGGGCACCATCTACATCATAGTTTAGGTTTTTAATTTTCACCTTGACTACCTTTTTATAATATCTAGATAGTATTGTGGAATGAGGTTATCTTTCTAACCATCACCTTTATCCACCATTATGGAAAATATATCAGTCAAGTTCAAATGTGGGTGATTGAAGTTGTGATTAAGGAATAAAATAGGATATCATCCCTCCTTAAGTGAAACCCTCTTGAATTGTAACTAAAAATTTAGGTTGCTTCTATCAAACACCATCTCAAACTAGTAGATAGTTATGTTGCTAAAGGGGCATAACTTCATGTTCACCAGCACTAGCTTGAAATTGGTGATGAGGCTTCCAATGAGTATTTAAAGTCTTCTGTTTCTAAACAAGATTGAGATAAAATCATGGCAATCAATTCAACCCAATTGAGAATCAATACTTTTCCTGACATCTTCTCTACTTTTTGGATCACTATAAATTACTATTTCAAGCTTAGAAATAAACAATTGAGAGGACTCAAGCTTTGGAAAAATGCCACGATGTTGTTCCTTCTAAACTTAAGAGTACCAACCAAATATTTTGTGATGTTCTTTTATCTCTACATGAGATATCTCAATCCCTTCATTGCATGAGAAATGATAAAGTATCAAGAATTGATGTTTTCCCATGTGAATTCTATAAATCCACCTAGGAATTTATCACTCCCGACCTACTACAAGTTTACAAAGAAGATCTATGAAAAAAATAGTTGGGTTCCCTTATTTGTCAAGTAAATATTAAATTCATAGCTAGAGAAGGTTATCTAGAACTTATCATCAACTAGCTCCTAATCACCGTACTGTATGTCTCTTAAAACATCATTTCTTAAGTTCTTACTAACCACCTCCAACTAATCTTACATGCCATTATCAAACTTATCTAAACTAGATTTATAAAAATCAAATATATTCTTGACAAACTTATTATTGTGTGGGAAGGTATGGAATAGGTGAAAGCCTCCTA
This sequence comes from Torreya grandis, assembly GCA_037957365.1. Lineage (NCBI taxonomy): Eukaryota > Viridiplantae > Streptophyta > Pinopsida > Cupressales > Taxaceae > Torreya > Torreya grandis. The sequence goes on along the minus strand of JARHVA010007592.1, from coordinate 617,225 downwards.
TTAAAAAACCATCTTTTTTAATCTTGATTTTTAAAAGGATTATTATAGGATAGAATGGCCTTTCACTCTAGCCATGCTCCAAGCTCTTAGATTTAACCAATTCTTCATTTCAATCATGTAAAGTCTATGGATGCCTTAACCTGTCTCACTATCAATTTGTCAAAATTGATTGTATTAGCCCCTATAACTCAATGCATCAAGGTTACCCTCATTTCCCAAAATCTATACATATTATCTATGGAAGATCTAGGATATTTGTTGGCTTAAAGAGCTAAGTAGGGTATTGTTATTCTCGATAGATCTTGTCAACTAATTAATGGCCACCTTACAGATGATAATTTCACTAACCTTGAGAGAGAAATAAAACCTTTCAAGGTGGTTATCCATTATCTAAAATTATTCTACCTAACTTCTAGTTCTAACCTACAGGGAAGCAAGATTTAATGCTTTAGATAGAGCATGATGCCCATGATAGATTAGTTACATAAATACAAGTGGAAAAGGGGTGGGGGGGGGGATGGCAGGGGCACAGTCGTGTAAAATTCATGTTTTAAGGCATTTGTTTTGATTTTGATGGTTCCTCTATCGAGTTGTGATAATATGTCATAAACATAGTAGAGAAAAATGTGGAATATTGGGTCACTAAACACCTATATTTAGTGATTAAATTTCAGGTTTGCACTAAAATTCTTGTCACTACTCATGTTTATTATTGCACCTATTGGGCCCCCTCCAAATCCTCCTACAAAAAATTGGATAAGATTCTTAGAGACTTCCTTTGGTCTAATTCCAAGCATATGCAGAGATTCCATAGAGTATGACCAAAGAAGTATGGGAATTATTGATGTCTATAGACAAAGCATTGCACTATGTGCCAATTGGTCTATCGAAGCCATTTATGGTAATGAGACCTGAGCACCAACAACCTATCTATATATGGGTTAGTCGAGTCCTTCATGCCCTTTTTTAATTGTGCATTAAAATTCAAGCAAGTTTTCATTTGGTTGCCAAGTCCTTCGTGCCCTCATCTAGTCATGCATTAGACCTCATGCACTTCTTTGAGTCAAGCCCCAAAAATTGTTATATGTCATTATATTTCACATGGATTTATTTACGATAAATCCAGTTGGAAAAGCATTAGTTTCCATACTATATTGATCACTTCTACCCCTATAAAAATTGAAGGCTTTTTAGTGGTGAAAAGCATTACGAAAGATTTTGAGGCTATTAAGCCTCATTTAAAATGTGTCAAGGATTGCTTTGGCTATCAATAATTCCCATACCTCCGGTGCGCCTCAGGATACGATTGAGTAAAGAATAGGGTTCTTCACTTCTGTCGGTCGACGGGAATAAGGCGATGGAAGAGCTTATGGCTCCCTTAATCCAAAAAGCCATTAGGAATCAGCAGCAGAAATCTTGGGATTCATTATCGCGACGATGGAAACCGAGTCTTGAAACCATATTCGAACCACTCAGCTCAATTTTCGACAATTCTACATATTCTGATGGCTTGGATCTCTACAGTCGTGCGTTCTGATGTCTTTCAGCATCCACAAAGTTCCTGGCTCCGTCCATGACGAAGTTACTTGAAAATTAATGTAAAAGTGTGTCCAACGATGATATCTGTAAATCGATTGTTGAAGATGAATAGAGCTGTGAATATACAAGAAGTATTTGTACTTGTATTTGTATCGATTGCAATGCATATATACAGGATCAGGATCAGATTTTTATTATTAAACAAAAAAAAGTGGGCTAGAAAGTCTAGTATCGTTTAGGAAACGAAATGGAAAGGCGTTGAACTATAGAATTAAAGAGAATTTATAATAAAAGCATATAAAAGTTAATTAAATGGGAAATTTTGTTACAATTAATAATTATAAAATGAAAAATGAAAAGTGATATCCGTAGACACTCGGAAGTCACTCGCAATTACTTCCGTATAGATGATCGGGTCAAATTTATTTTAGATGTTATGCTCTTCTGTCTACGGATGCATAATTGATCCAAAATTAGCCAATATTGACTTATGGCTAGAAAATCCTTCCGTGTTGTAGTCTGCAAATCTCCCGCTTTATTTTATGCCTATCATGTCTTATGCTTTGAACGGTTGTTCTATTATGTATTTATCCTTTACCAATGTGTAATTTCTCTATGTAACATTAAGGGATCTGAAAATTTAGAGGGGGCGAAGGCCCACCACTAACCTTATTTATATATATTCTCAAATCAACCTTTTAACCATATCATTTTTTCAACATTTGTTGATTTCATGAGGATAACAGCCGAGGAGCGGAACTAAGATAGAAGGCAACAACATATGAATAAGAGTGAATATACTATGTCAGTTTTGATTAGGATCATATCTAAGAATTTGAATTTTTTCTTTATCAAGTTAAAATTTAATAGGTAAGATGGTTCAACTATATAGATGAATTATTTAGATTATGATGATATGCCTAGAAATAATTCAAAAGTGATTGCGACATTAATAGAAAAGTTAAGATCCTTCTATTTTGATACATTTTGATTGAGTAATTAATTAGACATTTTAATGGTATTTTACATATTTAATGATGCTTAATTGAAGTAGGCATGCTTTTATATTTAATAGAATGAGAAGTGACATCCTATATATACTTAAAACTATGTCTGTATGGATGATTTTTTCAAATTGTATCCCAGTGTTTTATACGGTATACAGTTTTGTCTATGTATAGATAATTGGTCCAAAAATATCATTATTGAACTGTCATATTGAATTTTGATGGGTAGAATTTTTTTACGTGTCTTCCCTTGCTAATCCTTCACTTTATCTTATGACTATCATGTCTTGTGTTATTAATGGTTGTACAATGTCATTGCTTATGCCCCTTTTTAATTCTAACGAGCTCTTCTATTTGTTTTATCATTTCCCTTTTATAATCAATTAGTTTTTCTTATGAATATAATTTTTTTCTAAAGTTTAAATTAAATTCATCTATAAATAAATAAGTGGTTAGTTTCATTTAATCATTAAGTATTGTTAACTATTTATCGAGTATTCTATGAAGAGCACTCCTAAATAACATTGGTCACATTATTTGTATTAAGCATTTATCATTTATTAATGCATATTTTTTCTATTTATTATTGAGGGGTCTAATGAATTATAAGGAACAAAGGACCTTCACTAACCCAATCTACACATACCCCAAACTAGTGCCTTACCTAGGGTAATTTTTAAGACTTTTTGATTTTAAAAATATAAGAGTTGAGGAGTGAAACTAAGGAAAAAAACAACAACATATAAATAAGATTGAATATATTTGTTATAGTATGCATGTTTTTGCTAGGACCATATACTAGAACCATATGTAAGGTTTTGACAATTGCTTTTACTGGGTTCAAATATGATAGTACTTATGGTAGCCATACAACTTTGTCTCAAAATATTTTAAATCCTACAAGTGACCTAAATGAACCCTATACTCTCTAATTTAATTATTTTTTCATAGAAAACTATGAAGATATTGAAAAATATCTATTGTTTTAAAAATGTTTGCATCTGTATTTTTGGCTCAAGATTTATCCATTTCCCAATATTTTTTTATCCTCCCACTTTTTATCCATCACTTCCCATTTCCAAAATTTGGTATCCCTATTTCACTATGTTTGTCATTTGAATAAATGGCACAACTTGTATTTTTATTTGAGACATTATGGACTTTCACAACTATAATAATTTCATGGAGTTCTGAAGAGGAATTATCGATAGATGAAAATTATGAAAGCCAATAGAATGTGGATGAAATTGTGGAGTCCTATCCATATTAAAGAAACTATCAGTTATTAAGTAGATCAAGAAATAAGTTATGGAATGTCTCTTATAGTTTATAGTGGCGGTATATCAATGCTCAATTTTTTAATGTTCTTGAACTATTTTATATTCATTTTTGTGCGTATTTTCCTTGTGCCTCTTTGGAAATAATATTTGTGATGGAGCATCAGAATAAGTGGTTTCCTAATCTTTTTCCTTCTCCTAGATATTCTGTGTCTCCTTGATATATTTAATAGGAAGATATACTCTTGTTTTTTATTTGAGATCTTTGTGATAATTGGTGGAGAAATATTGGTTAATGTTCTTCTTGAACCCATCTAAAAATTATCACATTTAATGGAATTTAACCCTATTGTTCCCTATTTTTATGTACCATAGATAGGGGTTGCATGTCTATTATTAGGGATTTCAACATATTTTGTAACTAACTATGGCTAATTTACATGTTCAACTTGCTGAGGTTGGATGGTAAGAGAAGGCATTAAAGCCTATTGAGGTGATAATATCCTTTGTTAATTCAATGTTGGTTGGGGTACCCATGGATGTTATGGTATCAATTCTTGTGGATACCATGATGATAGTCCTCAATATTATGGAGGTTTGAGCATAACAAATGGCATTGCCCATGCATTAGAAGGATCTTCATTAACAAACTAATTTATATTGTGATAATAATAAAATTGTTAGCATGTATTTTTGAGATATAATTGATCTCTTCCTAAAGTTTGGTGATGTATTTTAGTTAATTATTGATGAGAAGAATAAGACTACAATTTATTGTATCAAGATTGTTTATATCATAAAGACCTCACATAACTATTTTGGCAAGAGGATAGTCTTAAAGGGCATATTTTCACCTAAATCTTGGGTAATACATAGATAAAGATTATACTGGTATTATATTT